>JAHDVF020001206.1:0-343199 GCA_022606425.2 Lepidostoma basale | reverse complement strand
ATATATCATATATATATATATATATAGGTACATGTATGTAATACATAAACGTAAGCATAGTATAATCATGGAGTAAGCCGAACGCATACGTTCCAATTTCCTGAAATATAAATTCTTAATTCTAGACTTAGCTTTTCCGTCGTACAGCTCTGGACACCGAATTTACTATCGTATTTTTAAATCTGCAAATGCCGCACCCTCGTTCCACTATACTTATACAAAATAAAATTGAAGTTCTTGGTAATCAGAACAAAAGACACAAACCGATTCAATACTAAATGCGACCTCTCGACGCTAGGTCTTAAAATTCACTGCCTCGAACTACCTCTCTCCCTGCATCTCCTCTGCTTCCCGCGCCCCAAACCCATCCCCAAATCTTCCCCCTCATCCCCCTCTGCTTCCCGCACCCCTACATCCATCCCCACTTGGTTAGGTGTAATATTTTCTAGTCATTTGAATTTATTTTCGTACATCTGAATTCACGTATCTCTCTCTACGATGGTTCAATACCATCACAGGTTTTATGTTTACATTATTTCAAAATTGACTTTTTGCTTTATATCATAACGATACCTTTAAATTCATACATTATCGTACAGATAAAATAAATGATTTTTTTATTTTCATATGTCTAACTGAGAATTGAGAATGATAGCTAAACGCTAAAATAAATACAAAAATATTTCCGTGTCGTAAGAGATAAAATGTTTTCAAAAACATCAAAAGTCCCGTGGATTGTATCCAAACAAAATACCTTATTATCATCTTATTTATATGAAACTTCCTCAAATGCTTTTCCGGTAAAAACAACAACATAAAAATAAATTCACCTTTACTTTCGACTCTCGTGTATGAACGGTTCTGTTTGCGGTGGACAAGTGGCTCCCCGATGCCCCACCACCCACTACGTTACGTTAGCAGGGGTGAATTTTGATTAGAAATTAAGAATCTTTTTAACGAAATTGTAATAATCATAGCGTACTTTTGAAAACATTAAACTTAAGGTTAAAAAAATAATGAATAACTTTCAATAAATCAACTTTGGGAATTAAAAAAAATAATTAATTAAATTCTAAACAAAAAAAAGACATTTGGCAAAAAAGTGGCGTATACAAAATTAAATGTAAAGATTGTGACAAAACAGGACGAAATTTTAAAACACGCATCAATGAACATAAACAAGCTTTCACCAAACATTCTGTTTTTTCTGAGATGGCTAACCATTGTATTAAATTTGACCATAGTTTCGATAAAAATGACACAAAATTTCCACAACAATAAATTAGACAAACTTGAAAATTTAGGAATCCTCAAGTCGGTGAAAATGGGGTGAAAATATAATAAATAATCAGATTCCTCCTTTTACTCCTTTCTCCTTAAATACTTTGTCTACATTTAATCTCCCAAGCTCCCATTCTCAACCAAATGCAAATTAATCTAAATTTTTAATTGTATCTCAATAGAGACGAAGAAACAAACTGGAAACTGAATATGGATGATCAAGGTGTTTACAGGACTTATGACCTGTCATTGGTTGGGTTAAGCGCACGCTTTATGTAATTACAACATTCCCCATTCCACCATTGTTATTATGATCATGTATGATACATTTTTGGAAGTTGTATATATACTCCAAATCCATACATATCTTCACGTGGCAGTTCCAGTTAGCCATCTATGTAGATTTGATTGTACTAATTAATTTTTTAAGATTAATCTATACAATCCATCCACTAACGCCATCTATGAAGAATGATTGTTTAGCATTTAGCAAACTACTTTATTAACACAATGCGAAGAGGCTACCGCCTCCTAGCGCACTGTTAGAAGTCGCCTGGAGTATCCACTCCTATTTTATACGCCAAATAATTGACCAGAATATTTACAAATATTTGTGAAATGTATACTTATATCTGTATACGAATCCTGGATTTTCACCTGTGGGTGGTTAATTTAAATTTTTAATTGTATCTCAATAGAGACGAAGAAACAAACTGGAAACTGAATATGGATGATCAAGGTGTTTACAGGACTTATGACCTGTCATTGGTTGGGTTAAGCGCACGCTTTATGTAATTACAACATTCCCCATTCCACCATTGTTATTATGATCATGTATGATACATTTTTGGAAGTTGTATATATACTCCAAATCCATACATATCTTCACGTGGCAGTTCCAGTTAGCCATCTATGTAGATTTGATTGTACTAACTCCAGGCGACTTCTAACAGTGCGCTAGGAGGCGGTAGCCTCTTCGCATTGTGTTAATAAAGTAGTTTGCTAAATGCTAAACAAATCATTCTTCATAGATGGCGTTAGTGGATGGATTGTATAGATTAATCTTAAAAAATTAATTAGTACAATCAAATCTACATAGATGACTATCTGGAACTGCCACGTGAAGATATGTATGGATTTGGAGTATATATACAACTTCCAAAAATGTATCATACATGATCATAATAACAATGGTGGAATGGGGAATGTTGTAATTACATAAAGCGTGCGCTTAACCCAACCAATGACAGGTCATAAGTCCTGTAAACAACCTTGATCATCCATATTCAGTTTCCAGTTTGTTTCTTCGTCTCTATTGAGATACAATTAAAAATTTAAATTAACCACCCACAGGTGAAAATCCAGGATTCGTATACAGATGTAAGTATACATTTCACAAATATTTGCAAATTAATCATTTATTAATTTCTATATAAATTATATCTTTTCAAATATGTTATTGTTAAAAAATAATTGTTAGTACCTACTTATAACAAACAGCCAAACTTCATTTTTAATTTTTAATTTTTGTATCGAAATTTATATGCGTTTTTTTTATTAGTCTTTCTTTGTTTAGTTTTTGTTATATTTTTATACCTGAAGATGGAGGTATCCTCTGAAACATGTCGTGTATTTTAATTCTTTTTAATTTAAAAGTGGTTTAAACAATGTTTTTTTAATTCCCAAAGTAAATTAAAATATTGTACCAATCTATCGATCTCAGCTAGCCTGGCGAAACCGGTCGCTGTAGAAATAATGACAAAAGTGAAAGTATGAAGAGTTATTCACAAACATCGTTTTATTTCATTATTATTTTCAATGAACTTCCATTTATCGATTAAATCAAAATCATTAGATATCCTTAAAATAAAGAGTTAAGAAAACCTTTCCTTTCGTATGAAGTATGTGTGGACTTGTGTGGGAAAACGGATCTACCATGTGAAGTGATGGGGCAAGTAAACAAGGCTGCGGTTCATCCAGACTCTCCTTCATTGTGTTACACGGCCAGCCCCATGGTAGACGACCCCCGGGCAGACCACCAAAGAAATGGATCGATAGCTGGGAGCCGACTTCGCAGGAGGCCAATTCCTCTTAAGAAACAGGCCACTAGGACTACCACTAAGAATAAGAAGAAGAAGAAGAAGAGATGTTTTAAAACAAAAATCTCACTCTACTTTTGGTCCGATAAGATTCACGTGACAATAAAAATAGTGATAGAATAGCTTCTTAACACATGACATGAGAATCAATAGTTTAAAAAATTATACATTGGGTTCAATTAACCTTTTGTATACAAAAATGTGGAAAGCAGGGAGTATCGCAAGAACCAGCAAAGATGGTAATATACTTTTCTGCAAACCGATTCTAACGATTGAAACTGGAAACATATGTTTTATTATGTTAGCTTTCCAGAATCTTTATTTGTTAATGTCACTGCAAGACGAAACACGCCACTCACATTAGGTGTACAGGCATAAGTGAATAAAACTGGTAGAATATAGACTTGTGTATAAACAGGGTCATTTTAGCTTTAAAGCTACTTTGAAAAACGCAGGACAACAAAAATACTGTGCTCCGCTTTATGGAAAATAATTCTAACGAGTATGTGTCCCTTAGTTTCCATGGCACATACGTGGAATGCAAACTTTACATACCGTTAGTATCTACATACATATCACAATTTTAAATCATATTTATTTTGAATATTATGAATTCTATTTTACATGACTAAATTCAGAATATAATGAAAGTTAAAGCATATTACAAAAAATACGAGTATATTTAAAAATAGGATACTTTGTTTTATTTTAATATTAAATGTATTTTGAGTACTTCATTTCAACCATGTATTATAAATGTACATTTAATAACTATACGTCTTGTTATAAAATGCATATATGATAAGAAAGTAAAATAAAAGTATAAAGTCTTCCTAAACTGTCAGTTTTCAACCCCTAGCTCCCTGAAGTCTGAGCCAAGGGACCTCTGTGTAATGGGGGCTCTGAATGTCGTGATTGTAGCGGAAAGGGGTGTTTTATTGCATTCGTCTGAATGAAACTACTGCACACAAAATGGCCCGGAATAAGGGATGTCCAGTTGCGATGCCGGATAATGAATATTAACTTGGAGTGTAACTTTTTAATCACAGAATTTGGTATCGGTGGCCGGTCGCATACAAGATAATTAACTTATCACGCCGTCTCCCCGAAGGCGTAGGCAGACAGAATGGATCATCACACTGTTCTTTCCTAACATAGTTCTTTTGATTCCTCAACACCCATACATCATGTCATGCACGTCGATTTCTTCGACTCCTCACGAGGCCGACATATAAAATCTGGTCTTCCTTTATAATTGTTTTTTTTTATATTAAAGTAAGACGAATGTGTAGAAAATCTGTGTAAGATATAGTGTAGAATGAAAATATAAGAAGTTAATACTGTGCAAATGATAATGTTACGGACAAAATAATGAAAGGATCCTTAAGATGGTTTGGACACATGGAAATAATTAATGAAGAATGAATGGTAAAAAAAGTTTATGTTAACTATGTAAAGGAAACCAGAAACAGAGGAAGACAGAAGAAAACGTGCCACGATAAAATAAATCAAATATTGAATGTCGCCACGTAAGGAGTAGGATAAATCGACGTGCGTGCATGATACGATGCACGAATGTTGAGGAATCGAGAGAAATATGCCAGGAAACAAAAGTGTGGCAGTCTTTTATTTCTACCTACCCCTTCAGAAAGACGGCGTGATGGTTAGTGATGGTTTTACATTGAGATTCATCAATATATTAATATCATATCATTATCCAAACTTAAAACCTCTAAAGACTCTGAACTCTCTAAGTTGTGGGGTAGTCACCCTGTGTGGTAGAGGTAGAGGAGAATGTACCCCTCGCGAGTAGAGCCAGTGCTGTGAAGTCGATGAGAGTAAGCGAAGCCCGACCGGCACCGCTCCGAACACAGCTGCATTACCTGTGTTTGCCCAACCACTTCAGACTATTTGGCATGAATGTTTGCATTGCGTAATGCTCAGCTTCTATGGCTTTGTGAAATTTCTGTGGATTGCGATTCAAATTGCTGAAAATGCCGTATATAGTTAAAGCGTTATTATGTTTATAAAAACTAATTAACATAAGTAACCATTATACAAAATATAATAAGATTTTCATTTTAATTTAAATTCGGATATGTGAAATTGTTGGATAAAATAAAAAATCATTGCTTTGATGAAAACACTTTGATGATCTCAGGTTCGTGGGTGACGACCTTCGTGGCCGAGTGGTAAGTGCATTGACTGCCACTCCGAAGGTTCCGAGTTCGATTCCCGGTGAGGGGAGTGTGATTGCCACACTATCTTTGGTCTGGTGTAGAATTCACGTGACAATAAAAATGACAGTAAAATTCACGAGAATCACTATGATAGCTATAATAACCTTTACATCGATTTGGCTCATGCTGTCATGATGTGAAGAGCGATTCAACAAAATAATAATAATAATAATAATACAAATGTTTACCAAAATTACAATTGTATTTTGACAGAGATTGTAGCTGTGTGACTGATAGCAAAATTAGCCTTAAACCTTAATTTTGTAATGTCTATTGATGAAATAAACTGATTTGATTTGAAAATAACATTTCCCAGATTTGTATTAAACTCGATAAAAAATATATGATACTTTATAGCTTTAATAAAATTGAGTCATGATTTTAATTACAATAATCGGATGAAGTACCACGCATCCAATGTATTTTATTATAAATCAATATAGTAGAAAAGTAATCACAAACGGGACAACAAAATTTGAATTTGTTTGAACCGAAACGATTTTGTTTTCAGTTTTTGATTCAACATGAATAAAAATGAAGAGTTTTTATTGTATATTAAATTTGACCGTTCACAAAAGAGTTTTGGTAACAACCCTGATGCATGAAAGTGGAGCATGGAACCGGCAGAAGAAGGATAAGAGTAGAATAAATGCGATAGCGTCTCCCGCGGGGCGAAAAGAGAAGGATGGAGTGCCGCATCAGTAAAAGTGTGACAGTCCATTCTTTCTGCCTACCTTTTCGGGGAAACGGCGTGATGGTTAGTTAGTTAGTTAGTTAGTTAAGATGAGATCCATTAGAGGAATATGTGGTAAAACGATGTATGACAGAAATTCAAATGCTGATATTAGGAAGGAATGCAGAGCGGAAGAAAGTATTATGAACAAGATTATGATAGTATAGACGAAGGAACAATGGCTAAGAAAGTATACGTTAACGCTGAAAATGTGGGAGTCCGAGGAAAATCTGGCATGGCCCAATTAACCAAATTTTAAAGGTCGGTCATGTTAGAAGTCCGATGAATCGATGTACGGTTATGACTCGCTATATGAATGTGGAGGAATCTAGAGAAGTGTTTCAAAAAATTCATTGTTTTGTTTGTATTCAAGAATAATAAAATTGTTCATAAACTAACGTCTTGGCTAAAATTTAACAAAATAACAAAGAATACAATTTTCCAATTTTTTAAATAAATTGTATCATTAAATTTATTTCCGGTACACGTTTATTTAAAATATTTTTTGTATAGCTTAGAAACAATCTTCTGGCATTCGGTATTCATGCGTCGAGATATGTGTGATGTATTAACATATTAACTTTGGGCGGTATCGACATGTTGTGGCGGAAGTTGGATATTAGTTCGGCGAATAAAACCTCCGGCGGACATGAAGTCGATAATTCAATCACAAACTCTCGACATATGAGGAAACTTTTGCTAAAGAAACGTTCAACTTCCCAAATGATCTGACGCCGGAGACTTCTAGCTATCAACCAATGTTATATGGAATTAAATTATTTACATTCATTAATAATTTCTATAACGCGAGTATCTACTAATTTTAAATGGTTCAATTTTTTAAAAACAAATATGTTTGTTGTTATCGAGGAGTGGGCGTGTTAGATATGTTAATGTTAAAAATGCTATATCAGATTCACAAGAATTGAGTAACCTGTCAGTCCATCCTCTATGTCTACACCCACAGAGAAGCAGCATGGTGATTAGCTGAGCAATGAATTAATCGATAGATTTTGTCATAAGTATAAAGTCCGTTTTATGGTCCATTGATTGGTTTGATATATTATGATAGTTACAGACAGAAAGTATCTCAATATCCACTTAATAAATAAACTTTGTATTGTATTCAATCAAATTTCACGAATTAAAACCATGTAGAGAGAGTTAATAATATTTTTATTAACATGAAAAACTTTTTGGAAATATAGTATTTTCAAAACACTTTTCTGAGCTTTTCACAAACATGTTTCGGGACACAAACTTCACTTCTTCAGTGCATGAACTTTAACAGTTAAATGATTTTGAGTTATAACTTATATACTATACGACGAGACTAAAAGTGGAGGGGGGAAAATTTAAATTATCGGCAGGGTAAATTGTTGTTTAGTTGAAATTATGAGACAGGGCAAATGAATCAATTACGGGACTAGAGGTTAAGTTTTGTTGGCTGTTTATAATATCTTCGTTGTCGTATCTATATCTTCGTTAGTCAAGTTTCAAAAATCGACGCTTTTACGTCAGTTGATATATAATTTCGATTATCTTCCAGTCCGAGCAGAAGCGCTTCTTGCAGCAGCACAAGCTGCGGTCCGAGAGCTACTCCAAGGCGGCGGCGGCCATGAAGAGGCAGAGGAAGAAGAACACCAAGAGCACGAAGACCAGCGGGATGGCCATGGATAAGGAGCTTAAGGTAAATGTTATTCAATAACACAACAACTGATGTTCACAGTTTTACATGATTGAGAATATAATTCTTTTCCGTAGGTGTTTAGTCACAGAAAGAAGTTGACAGAGTAACTGATAAATTAAACTTTGTATAAATTAAACATATTTTCGTGGTAATGGTATATAAACTTATTCATATAAAAAAATTAAACACTTTGTATCCACGGTATGGTTATTATAATTGTTCCCAGTTAGTTTACCTTGGATCCTAGCTTTACCAGGGCAAAATAATAACTCAATAACATCGATAATAAACGTACCGTGGGTAAATACAAAGTGTTTTATTATTATATACCTAAAAGTATGAAATGTCTTTCCAAAAAGTGAGTGTTTCATAAGAAAAATTAATGGTGTATGGTTGTGGATCCACAATATTTCGTTACTTTAGTACACGTTAAGGATTCTATTTACTTAGTCGTATCAATTGACCCCCCTTTCAATATATAAAGTTACTCAGTACCATTACATAACGCTTCATTATTTAGTTAACAACAATGGCGAAAAAATTCAAACTTGCAGCCTTCGTAAACAAAACAAATACTTTTAAAATTTTCGGGACTCGCTCACTCTGGTGAATATTGTCTGTTTTATTAAACAGTAACTTTCATAAAATAGAATGTAATCATAACAGATAATTTGCAGAAAATTTGTACTTTTAGTTCCAAACAGAAAACATTGTAGGTAATGAATTTTCTCGTACGATTTCTGTTAATAATTTATTAGAGGCCGAGATTTTAAGGGCATCAGTGCGGAGGGATCTTCCAGCGTCAGGGATGATTTACGAAGGATTTTTTTGATTTATACAGCGTGTTTATTTAAAAAGCGCCTCCCTTTCGCTGTTCCATTGGAAACTGGGTTGGGGTAGGGAATGGTAACAGTTTTAAATAATATTTTAAAGGAGAATTGTTTTTCCGCAGAACATGCAGATTCTGGAGGAGGAGAAAACCAAATTGGACGCCTTCTGTGAGCAGAGCTTAAAGAACGTAAGTAGAGGCCTTAGCCTTTAGAAATGCCACGATATAATGTCATGGAAGTTTCAAAAACATGGAAGTGCTTAAACATCTACTATGGCTTCTCTAACAAATCAAGACAAGATTTAACGTTACGACAAAAATAATAATTATTTCTCTCTGCAGCAATCATTTTGAAGAGCTCTTTTTGCACATTTAGAACAGAAGGAAATTGAATTATTTTATGTCGCAATTAAATATTTTTTAGCTATTATTTTCATCTTTTAATTATATTTTTTCGCATAATGGGTAAATCTACGATACATTAACCAGCTTTTATATATTTTACTTATGTAACGCTTCCAAAAAAAGTTGTCAATAACGTAAACTATGCTAAAACCTACGAAAGCCAAAATCCATTTATAAAGTATTTACGAAATCCTAAAACCTTTCTGAATGTGGCTTAATTGTTTTTATTTCAAGAAAGCTTAACATTGGATGAAACGTAGCAATTTATATAAAACGTTTCTTCAAATAAAATTGTCTTTTTGTTGTCATTAAAATCGCCTTAATATTTCTGCGAAGATTTATCTCCGGTTGCGTCACCTTATGAGAATTTACAGCCATTCCTTGAACAGACCACACGGCGGAAAAGGAGATATTAACTTCCTGTTCCTTTTTCAAATTTGGCTAATTTCTCGGTTCCGCCACGAGCAATATCTGGATCTCTTAAAAGTTGGTCAATGTGAACGGACCTACCGGGGAACCGGCAAACGGTCGAATCGTAAGTTTTTACCCCGAGACTGAAAACAATATCTTGGTAGTTATATAGCTTAAATACCAATCCCCATGTTTTTGTGTGTATTCAATGATTTATTTCAATTTATATTTAACCACAAAGAAAACAAAATAATAAAAAGATGTTTTTTCCCGTATTAATACATCTTCTAAAAAAAAACATACAACTATTATCAAAAAATAATTTTCTGCAATCTCTTAAATTATTTTATTTTTGACGTGAAACTTTATTTAATGTTGAAAATACATACATACATATTTGTTACAGTTATATTTATATTGATTTTGAGCTAATCGTCACCATTTTCGAAAATCCGCTGTACACATAAAATATCATTACCGTTTCATGACCATGATTGCTTCATAATTTTTTTTAAATACATAATAATAAAAAAGGGCCAATTAATGAAAAAATGTAGGTGAGGAATCCTGGTTAATTTCACTTGTTGATTATTTTTTTATGGAACAAAAATTAGCATTAACTTGCATGCAAAATCAATTATGGATATTTTATATATATTTTAAATATTGTAATAAAATAGTCAAATAACAAACAAAACCGAAAAATAAAAATGTTATATACATTACTGAAATGTGACTTCCTAAAATAACATTGAAAAAATATAGCCATCTCATATTAAAAAATCGCATTTACGTTTATAAAAATAAAGGCATTTTACTAATACAAAAATTTTTTGTAATACAGAAAATCTGCAGTTGATCTAAATTTAAAAACCTAAAATTGAGGATGTTTGGGGTTAATAATGCCCCAAGGCAGAAAGATTGCGAAGTCCTACTGCTTTCCATTAAAGCTAATGTTTTGGGAATTTACAGTGTTGCCAAGTTAGAAAAATAATTTACTTTACTTTTGGAGCCATTCATCTTGGGATGGTTTTTAAACACGAATTTCGGCGGTACCTACCTTCCTACAGCCCATGTAGATAGTTATTTTTTCCTTGATATTAAATAATAAAGAGGATAAATGGGATCATTGTAAAAGGGTATTTCCGGTGATTTTCTTTAAGCAATGTGCGAATCCTTTGTTGAAAATTTATAACGATGAAAGTTTGATATGTTTTTAGATCATTGATAAGTTTAATAAATTGTGCGAACGAGTTGTTTTATAGCTTTAAGCACATCTCAGGTCTCTAAAAAGGGTTAAAATAAATTGTTTATGTAGAATTTTTACATTTTTGTAGTACGTTTTCTGTGTTATATACAAATTATAATAGACATAATTTAATTATAAATTAGATAATAAGTTATAAACACTTTGTAATGCAATAATTTGTATTGCATTTTTGATCAATAAATTTAAAAAAATGTATATTTGATATTGAGGGAACACTTTGTTTTCGGAGATTTCTAATATATTGTATTTCTAGTAAGCCAAAAAAAAAAACATTTTCTTTTTCAAAATAATATTAAACGCTATGTTGCTAATAATTCTTTTTAATTTTTTACTGCAATTATAAGATGTTTTTATATTTATAAATGAGAAAGCGTATAACACTTTTTTGCACTTTTCATAAACATGTTTCGGGCCACAGACACATTTTTTCAGTGCAGAATTTTATCAATAAAATTAAACAAAATCCGTAATTATGTATATAATGAAAGGAGAGGAGGAATTATGTCTAGATGAAGGTTTAATTATTATTTAGAATGTTTGGACAATGAGAACAAACCAATGATTGGAATTGAAGTTAAGTTTATTAGGTCGTTTACAATATTTTCATATAACAAAATATTTTATATCGATCCTTATGTATGGAAGCAAAGCATAGAACTGGCAAAAGAAGGATGAAAGTAGAATAAATGCAGTAGAAATGAGATCTCTTAGACGAATGTGTGGATACTCTGTGTATGATAGAGTGTCGAATGAAAATATAAAAAGTAAATGCGGTGCGAATGATGGTGTTATGAACAAAATAATGAAAGGATCATTAAGATGGTTTGGACATATGGAAAGAATGAATGAAGAAAGAATGGTAAAAAAAGTATAGTAAATGGAACCAAAAAAAGAGGAAGACCGAGGAAAACGTGTCACGATCAAATAAATCAAATATTGAATGTCGGCCATGTGAGGAGTCAGAGAAATCGACGCGCGTGCATGACACGATTTATGAATGTCGAGGAAGCGAGAGATATATGTCAGGAAAGAAAATTGTGGCAGTCCATTCTTTCTGTCTGCCCCTTCGGGGAGACGGCGTGATGGATAGTTAGTTTACAAAATATTTTTGCTATTTTGTTTTAGAAAGTACCGAAATTTGAAATTTTTTATTTTAATAAAAAGTTAGAAGCATTTTCTTCAGTGTATACTTTTATTAAATATGGTATTTTGAAACATGTACTAAGTATAGATGTGTGTTGTGTCCAGGCGATGACCCAGGAGCGCCGCCGTTACGGGTTTGTGCTGGAGCGGCAGTGCTCGCTGGCGCGCCACTGGATGGCGTACCACGCGGCGGGCGCGGCCGCCTACCGCGCCGCCATAGACGACTGGCAGGAGGCGGCCCGCTCGCGCGAGGGCCTCCCGCCCGCCGTGGACGCCATGTTCATCAGCAAGATGAGGGTGAGTCTTCAGCCTAGCTTCACAAATTAATTTAACTTGTTTTTGTATGTATTCCGTTACTCCTTCGCAGTATCAATAAACCAGGATAAAAGCTGTCTTTTATATTTTATATTTACAAAAAAGTTGCAAAACTTCTAATCTGAAATGCCAAAATTATAAATATTAAAATTATTACAAAGACCTGGGGAAGCTTGGGTACAAGCTAAACTAGTCGGCAATTAAAATAACCGCAAAGTAGTGAAAAACAAAGTGCATTGTTTTTATTTTATTTTATTTTAAATACAAATAATATGAGGATAAATAGAGACGAAGATGCAAATTAGAAACATAATATAGTGATCGAGGTGTTTACAGGACTTATGACCTGTCATTGGTTGGGTTAAGCACACGCTTTATGTTTTGGAAGTTGTCTATATGTTAATCTGTAACACCACACTTCACATGGTAGTTTCAATCTACACACTAGCGCCATCTATAAAGATTGGATTTTAAGCATTAAGCAGAAGATCTTTTTGCTAACGCAATGTGAAAGGCTACCGCCATTATTAAATAATATATATTTTAAAAAATATTTGTACCTGAAAGCCTTAAAGTTTTAGTGAATATTTTTCAAAATGGGTTAATTTTTCTCTTATTAATATTATTTTAAATTATAATGTTTTTTTTCGTTTTTTTTTCTTAACATGATTACAGCGAGAGCCAAATCGATGTTAAGAGAAGAAGTTATTATATTGATTCTCATGACATGTGATAGGTAGCTAATCTATCGCCATTATATTGTCACGTAAATTTTATAACAGATCAAAGAGAGTGTGATAATCAAACTTTCATCGCCAGGAATCGAGCCCAGGACCTTCGGAGAGGCAGTCTTAGTTGTTGCCACGAAGATCGTCCTTATGTAAACGAGTATATTATGTTCTTATCGATATAGTATACTGTATATATTTTGCATATCTACCACAAAATATATAGTATTATATGAAGTATTAAAATATATTATATTATACTGTATGAAAATCTGACATGGCTATCTTTTTGGCCAAAATTTCTGAATAGGTTCAGATATAGGAAATTGGTTTAACATTTTGAGTAATTTTGGATCCAATATGTAAAGCTATAAAGCAGAAGCTTTTATATTAAAAGCTTTATGAAAAAGTTTAATTAATTTTTATTGATCCGAAGTTACCTCTATTTCAAACGATTCGATAAAGTGGAAGAAAGAGCATAATAATCTATAGCATTTACTTCAGACACAAAGGAAAAGACAGTTTTATGTTTATTAGTTTAATGTGAAGTCGTAAATTGAGTACGGAGTCTTTATATTTTCTAGCGAAACGACTGCTATTAAAACCTAACACTATAATTGAGTGGACCGATATGTGCCCCTCTCTCATTATAAACTTTGTTCGTTAAAATACTACGGTGCATGGGTTTTCGGAACTGTCTACGAGTATTAAATAATAATTTAACAAAACGATGTCTTTATTTTGACAGCGAGTGGTTTTGTCAGGCTCGCTGGCATCAACAGGCTAGCCTGGCAACCGAAGTCAGTCGCTGTAGTAGTAGTTAAAAAAACATCGTTTTATTAAATTATTGTTTAAAATTAATTTCCATCAAGAGATTTCAGTAAAATCATTAGATTATCTCTGTATTCATTTCCGTTAAACGAAGAGTTAAAGCAAACTTATATTTTTTGACTTTTTATATGATCGATATTCGTTGTATTATTTACTTAATTGGTAACTTTTTTCTTTCCTCGGACACTTTCAACTTAATTTAGTTATCAAAGAATTCCATTAACCAATGTACTGCATGTCAAAGATGTTATGCGATGGGGAAGACTTAGAAGACATCACGGGAGATATCAAGTGGAGAGAGTGTGTTCTGAAAGAGTGAAAAGTAAAGCGGAAAATTAAAAAACACCATCCATAACATGGCGAAACAGTTGGACATCTGCATTTCTGGAACAGCCTCACGAAATAAGAGGAAATTTTCCAAAATAAAACAGGAGAAGAAAAAAGTACAACAACAAGATCATAAGATTAATCTTAATGAGTAGTTTTTTTAGATAATTAATTTTGGCCGAAGTTCTATGATACTTCAACCTTATGTTTTGTGTGATTTTGGGTAACACCGTGTGTTTTCTCCTTCTCGACCGACGTTCCGGAGATCGTTGCAGTCTCCATCTTCAGGGTAATGTGGTGGTGGTAATGGTTACCCTGAAGATGGAGATTGCAACGATCTCCGAAAAGTCGGTCGAGAAGGAGGAATCACACGGTGTTACCCAAAGTTGACGACCTTCGTGGCAGAGTGGTTACGAGCTCTGACTTCCATGTTGAAGGTCCTGGGTTCGATTCCCGGCGATGGCAGTGTGATTGTTACACTGTCTTTAGTCTGGTGTAGAATTCACGTGACAATAAAATGGCGATAGATTGGCTACCTATCACATGTCACGAGAATCAATATAATAGCTAAAAAATAAAAATTGTACACAGTAATTGGGTCCAAACGACCTGTTGTGTACATTAAAAAAAATAAAAAAAAATCACAGAAAATCTAAATCTACGCAATTATTATTAATGTTTAAATTTGAAACACTGTTATCATAGGTATTACATATTTTTATAAGATTGTTGCGATAGCTGTTTTAACAACCTCTACTGACATTATCATCAACTATTTATAATATTTGATATAACACCTGGTGATGCTAACATTGGTATATATATATATATATATATATATATATATATATAATATATATATATATATATATATATATATACCTAAATATATATATATATATATATATATATATATATATATATATATATATATATATATATATATATATATATATATATATATATATATATATATATTTATATATATATATATATATATATATTTATATATATATATATATATATATATATATATATATATATATATATATATATATATATATATATATATATATATATATATATATATATATATATATATATATATATATATATATATATATATATATATATATATATATATGAATAAAAAAAAGTCCGGTTATATTATAATATATGTAAGTATTAACAAAGGGTGTATGCAGCGTTTACTGAAAAGTAATATCAATTTAATGATTGCATGCACGTCTTGGCTAAACATAGGAAGAAGTTAATTAGTTACGATTTTTCCACGAGCTTTTCGTTTATGAAGCTTTTTATTTTTCCAGCAAGTATCGTTTTGGGCCGACGAGGACGTGTACGCGAGTCCCGGCATGCGCGGCGAGCGTGGGGAGCGCGGGGCCGTATCGGCGGACGAGCTGGAGCGCCTCTCCGTGAGCTCTCAGCTGCGCAAGACGCGCTCCATGGACGCCTCCTGTCTGGACGTACGCTCGTTGGACCGTGCGGCCAGCCCTGACCCGGCGCTACTATCTCGCGCCAAGTCCGACTTCAACATTAACTCCAGCACACACTCTCTGGAGGACGGTGAGTGACCTGCACAACTCTTATCCCCTTCTACCCTCAACCCTCAACCCTCAATACCCCCCATTCCCCTGCGAGAACTTTACGAATTTCAAACTTATCGTAGTCGAATTTAGATACAGTTAAACGGATATATGATAAAAGTAAATAAAAAATTAATACTTCTAAGGCGAATTTTTATGAATTAAACGCTGTTTTTTCCACTTTTGGGTTAATTTTTTTCGACATGTTTCGAAGGCTTACACCTTCATCATCGGGAGAACGATATAAGTTTATATCGTTCTCCCAATGATGAAGGTTCAACATGTCGAGATACCTTCGAAACATGTAGAGAAAAATCAACTCAAAAGTGGAAAAAACAGTGTTTTAATTCATAAAAATTCGTCATAATGGAATTCCACAGTGTAAAAGCCTTAAGATTATCTAAAAATACTTTTAAGATTATATTTTATACTTATCTTAACATTTATGGTAGTTGCACTGCAATCCTGACGAAATATGACACTTCCATAAGTTTCATTCTAATTTATGGAAGTGACATATTTCGTATTACTTAGGTAATATGAAATAAATATTTGTTAATTCTTTAGCAAGGCAAAATATGTCATTGCCATCAAATGAAATGAAACTTCTAGAAAACAGACGTTTATGTATTTAGATATTAATCAATGTATCGGATCTTTGACTTTAAATTGGTACTAAGACTAAAACAATTATTTAGATATAAAATTATGTTTACGCTACTTATGGTCAATGCAAAATTTGACCTCAGATTTATTTTATTGGATTAATTGAAAACTAGAAATAAAGCAATGCGAACATTCCAGAGTCTCTGAACGCCACTCCAACTCGCCGTCCTCGCTCCATGGCCCTCCCATCGCAGCGTCCCCCGTGGCAGCAGCCGCCTCTGCCCCCGCACGCGCCCCCCGCCCAGGCGGCCGCCCCCTCGCTGGCGCGCGCCCTCTACGCCTACCTCTCCTCGGGAGACAACCAGCTCAGCTTCCTCGAAGGAGACGTACTCGCCCTGCTAGGGGAGCGGAATAAGGGATGGCAGTATGGAGAGAATCTCAGGACTCAGCTTACTGGGTGGTTCCCGATGGCTTATACCGAGACTATTGACAACGAAGTGGGGTAAGATTTATTCAAGATTTTTATTTTTTAAAAAGAAAATGCCTCAAATGTGCCTCATCAAAGGGTTGTTGCTCTATTAACCTGCTTTAGTAGGTTTTTTAATTAGATTTTTTTTTCAAATGAAGCGACCACCCAGTGGTTAGACATTTTAATAAATATGATGATAAAATACTTCGTACATAACCACTTCCATATATACTTTGTATATAACCATCATTCAGTTATTATATCGCTCAGATGAAGCATTGATACAAGCGAAATAATATAGTTAGCATTAATTATAATAACCATTCTGTGGTTAAATATAAAGTATTTTATTATTTTATATCAATAAACATAATTAGCCATCGATTTTTGAAGTGAAGCAACGAAGGTTGAAATCGAGAATTCAAGCCTTTTATCGTTAAGTGAACAAACATGTTTTCGAATTTTGTATTATAACGTACATTCTTTTTTCAACTATCATAATTATATAATGCGACATAGTTTCGTCTAGATATTCATTAAATATTTGTAGCAGAACCTCAAGTGAATAACCCACGAAAAAACAAAGTTTCTCCATAAGAAAATGTATATTAAACTCCAAAATATACAGTATATCACAAAACTTATCTAACAATAACTAAATATATATTTTTGGATTCAAAAAAATATAATAAAATTAAAACTGACTTATACTGTCATCTTTATGGTTATAATCCTGCGGATAGGTCTGCAACAAGCTTCACTCGTTTCCTCTACTCAGTCTTGTCTCCAGCCAGTCTTTACATTTCTGTGTAGCTGCTACAGTGCAAATCTCTTATCACCTGGTCCATATAGGCATCTCTTGGGCCACCTCTGCAAATTTTTCTTTCAACCATTCCCTCTGCGATAGTCATAAGCAGGTCCGGATGCCTAATGCTATAGCCAATCCAATTTGTTCGTTTCTGGGAAATCCGTATGAGCATTTGACTCGTTTCTCCCGCCCTTCTCATTGCCTCACTGTTTTGGATGTGTACCGACCAATGGACCCCTATCATGCGTCTGTAGCACGACATTTCAAAAGCAGCTAGACGCCTGCACTCATTCCGGTCAATGGTCCATGCCTCGCAGCCATATAGCAGCACACTTCAGACAAAAGCCTGGATCAGATTTTTTCTAATGCTCATATTGATGTTATGCGATTCAAGTACCTTTGTATTTTTATTGAATGCTATTTGATATTTTGAAATCTTTGTGAGACCTCGTTCAATTCAGTCTCCGTGTCTGCAAGCAAAGCGATATCATTTGCATATCTGATTGTGTCAATTATTTGTCCTTGTATTTTTACTCTTGGCCAAAATAGTAAATTTATATTTCTATATTATTTTATATATTTTTGAAAACATCGTTTCTAACTAACTAACTAACCATCACGCCGTCTCCCCGAAGGGGTAGGCAGAAATAATGGACTGCCACACTTTTCTTTCCTGACATATTTCTCTCGCTTCCTCAACATTCATGCATCGTGTCATGCACGCGCGTCAATTTCTCTGATTCCTCACATGGCCGACATTCAATATTTGATTTATTTGATCGTGCCACGTTTTCCTCGGCCTTCCTCCCTTTCTGGTTCCATTTACATCGTTAACATATAATTTTTTTACCATTCTTTCTTCATTAATTCTTTTCATATGTCCAAACCATCTTAATGATCCATCGTTTCACTATTCACAAACACGTTTCTTCGTTTCTCAATGTAGAAATGTTAATACGCCAATAAAATAGTTTAGTTCATCACAAAATATGTGTTTAATAATATGATATATTTTTCATATTAAGTATTGTTATTTGATCTTTTATTTGTGATGCGAACTGTTAACTTTGGGGCGCATGCGTACATTAAAATAATAATACACTAGTATGGTTCAATCACAACTTCTCCGTGCTCTAGATGTGGCACAGATGTTTTCGGAATTAATTCAAATGCAAAGAGGCACAAGACTATCCACATTGACTATACTTTTTAAGGAATATGTAATTTCTCCAGCGATGTAAGTTAAAATAGTTACACAGATGTAGTATTCCATCATTGAAATGGCCGTTCATACAGGAGTACTGGTTTCAACCCTTATGTATGGAAGCGAAGCATGGAACTGGTAGAAGAAAGATGAGAGCAAAATTAATGTGGTAGATATGAGATCCCTCTTATGTGTGATAAAATGATGTACGATAGAATTTTAAATACTACCAAATAACAGGTAGGAATTTAGAGTGGACGAATGTATTATGCCCAAAATTGTAAAATAATCACTGCTTTGGTTTGGACATTTTGAACGCATGGATAAAGAAAGACATGTTTGGAATGTATATGGAAGACCACCTCGGTCTCCACCCAAGAGGGTGGAGACCGAGGGACAGTGACAGGGAGAGGCCATGCGTGGGGCCGATTGGTCCTGGATACAAAACCGAGTTGGACAAGAGTGGCCTTGTCACATGGGTGGGGACCTGTATGGCAATGGAGTCGAGATACAGGATGGGATAAGGATGGTGGAAAGGAAAGGGTTGGGGCATGGGTTCGTTGAAGTAAACAGCGGGTAGGTAGCGATGGTGGTGGCGGGGCAGGAGGAGGCAGGGTCAACGGTGGCCAAAGCAAGAGATGGAGGCTTTTGAAGAATGTCAGCAGACTCGGATATGGCAGCGGGTGGAGGTAGCAACGGCAAAATGTAGTAGAAAGCGATTACGATGGTTAGGAGCGATTACGGAGGCAAAAGCCGTTTGATGTTTTTCCATGTTAAAGCGCCATAAAAAAACAATGAATCAACCATGATGATGTATATAGATGTATATGGAACTGTTTTCAATCAAAGGTTTGCCAAAATGCAGTTTTTTTTTTTGTTAGAAGCTTCAAATGACAGCCGCCTATGGGCGCCATTTTGAAACAATTGTCGGTACAAGTGAATTGATTCATAATTTGAATGTAAGAGTATCATCTCGTATCATCGATCAAGTACACGCGTTGGAGTGTATTCTAGTGAGATTGAAGTGTTTTTCATTAGTCTAGGTAGGTACTACCTCTCGCGTGTTTCTTCTTTGCTCTCCCCCGAGGGCGGAGTATCTGTGTAAATAAACCTCGCGATAAAATAAACTGTTTGTTACGGAGAATGATATGTTGTACGCAACATTCATCACACTACAGGCTGGTCGTTAACTTACTTTCTTACCTTACTCATAAAAAAAAACATATTTCATAAACAAAATCAACAAGATAAGAAAAACTAAGAAAAATAAAATAAACCCTTATGTATGGAAGTGAAGCATGGAACTGGCAAAAGAAGGATGAAAGTAGAATAAATGCAGTAGAAATGAGATCTCTAAGACGAATGTGTGATAAATCTGTATATGATAGAGTGACAAATGCAAGTATCAGAAGTGAATGTGGTGCGAATGAAAGTGTTATGAACAAAATAAGAAAAGGGTCATTAAGATGGTTTGGACACATGGAAAGAATGAGTGAAGACAGAATGGTAAAGAAGGTATATGTAAACGGCGTGTACGGAGCTAGAAATAGAGGAAGACCGAGGAAAACGTAGCACGATCAAATCAATCAAATATTGAATGTCGGTCACGTGAGGAGTCGGAGAAATCGACGTGCGTGCATGACAAGATGTATGAATGTAGAGGAATCGAGAGAAGTATGTCAGGACAGAACAGTGTGGCGTTCCATTATTTCTGCCTACCCCTCTGGGGAGACGGCGTGATGGTAAGTTAGTTAGTTTTTTTCTTCTTCTTCTTCTTCCTTGTTGTAATCCTATGTGGTATATTCTCCAGAGTGTTGCTCATCTTATGAGGTAGATTTCTAGCTATCTTTCCATCTTTTAGGAGGTCTTCCACGAGGACGTCCCATGAGGCTGATTATGCAATGAAATATAGGGGAGTCTGGTGTCCATTCTTTGAACATGACCGTACCAGTCCCCTTTTCGCTTTCTGCATCATCTTATTATATCCTCAACCCCACATATCTCTCTTATTCTGGTATTCCTCACGTGATCTCTCAGTGTCTTGCCTGCTATCGTCCTCGGTGCCTTCATTTCGGAAGTCCGCAAAACTTGTTTGGTCCTTATTATTTTTGATATTTTTTCAAATATTATTAGCAATAATTTTTGGTTTCACGTAATTTAAAAATTAATATAATTGATATTATTTATGATTGTAGTTTTTATTTGCTAAAATTCCCTTACAAATTACAATATTGTATAAACACACTTGCTTTATTGGTTTTAAAGTTTTTTTCTTTAAAATGTATATATTATTATTTACAAGTGATATTTTATTAATTAAAAACCTATTTTTTATTTTCTTGAGATTTTTTTTATCCACATTTTGGCATTCGAATAAGAATATTAACTCTTTCAGAATAACGTAATGTCAAGTATTTATACTTTTGAAAATCTATCTATACTAGTATACAACAAATTCTAATTAAAAATATATTTCAAATGCCAAACAAAACTCCCTCTGTAAATGAATAGTTGTAAATGAATAAGTAATAAACCTTGAAAGAATATACATTTTTATTCGTATTAAATATTTGATATAGAGATACGTATCATTGTTCAAGTAATAATAAATAAATCGTTTATTGAGAAATAAAAAACATAATGTGAATATCTCTAAATTAAAGTACGTTCGATATTTCAAATCATATTTGTTTTGTAGAACCGAAGCGTTATTAAAAAACCGAAGTTGGAGATCACCCAGTGCTCTCATTTTTTCAAGCCTCAGACACTATAATTCAGATAAGATCATAACGACCTCTCCTCGAGAGATATCCGCGCGAGGAGGTCTGGAGCCTACAACTGCGTTGTTACATTTAGCTCTAGTCCGGGCCAGTGAGGTGCTTATAAATCTATAAAATATATTTAAGAATATTCTCAAATATACTTGAAAAGATAATTTATGATTGACTTTTTAATCGGATGCGTATTGCCAAGAATCGACTGATATGTAAGCAGATGGAGGAAGCCTACGTCCTTGAGTGGACTGATACAGGCTGATGATGAACAAATATTTAATTTTGGAATGCAATAATTAGGTAATGAAACACTACAGGAGAAATGGAAATGTTGTATCGCTATATTTCAACTCTAATAAAACTTTCATTATTGTGGTTTAACACTGTATAATGAGACTAGAAACTCCTTCACTGCGATCATTATTGACTAGAACAGTTGAATTAAAAAAAACAAGAGTTTTCATTAAAGGATGTCACAAATGCTACTCAATATTAATTACAAATAAGATATTGTTTCATGAGGAGACTTTGTATTTAGACATTTTCAATTAATTAAAAGTATTCCGAAATTCAAATAACTTTTGTATTTCCTAAAAATCATTAAAAAATATATGTAGTAAAATTCTACTAATGTATAATTATCATTCCAAAGTTACTAAATATACATTTAAAATAATTTACAATGAACTTTCTCCATGAAATGTCAAATAACAATATTAATTTTTCTAAAATAAAATAAAAATATTTCTGATTCTTGCAAAAAACATAATATTGTTCAAAATACTCCTATTCTATTCGGGCACTTATTCTTATACTAATGAGAGACAGGTTCGTTGAAATTAGTAATGTGTGATAAGTTGTTTGTTTTGTTGTTCAGCTACATTGAATATTATGCAATTTATTATATTTGAATTATTTTAATAAGAAGTTGATCGCAGGCATCTAACCAAAGTAGATAAATACTAAGACTCTCTTTTAAAGATTCATCAATATGAATTATTCGTAAAGAGTTGCAGCTTCTTTATTGCGTATGATTTTACTTAAATATTGGAGACCGCTTCCACAAGCCGCCAGTGTCCCGAGGCAAGGATACAAGCCTATTATACGCGTTTGTGTGTACGTGAGCCATACGAGTAAACTTTCCAACCTAAATTCACGTCTGTATGAGCTCTCTACATTTCCGCGGGAGCGAGACGAGACCATCTCATAATTACTCACACGTGCTGTCGATAGAAACTTCTCCTTGTTTTCTCGTTTTATATAAATGTTTATTTATACCAATAAATGATGACAGATGACCAAAAGTGTGTTGTTCGGGATATTTTTATAGTATAACTTTTTAAATACTAATATGCTCTTTGGAATAACATTTTCATGACATTGCTTAACTTTCACGAACGTTTTGGACCGCAGACGTCCATTATCAGTGCGAAAAAAAATAAAACATTTAAAAAATATTTATTCAAATGTCTCTCTACAATACAAATTTATGGCGAATATAGAAAAAATTCTAATTTACAAAATATAGACAATGGCAATTTCATGTCAAGAAAATATTTAAAACAATGTAAAATTAATATATTCTAATGTAACTTTTATTTTATATACTTTGTATACAACACTCACATTTATAATATTTTAAATATTTTTATAATATCATTGATGAAGGGCTGGTTAGTCCGAAATATGTTTGATATTTTATTTTTTTACAAAGTATATTAAAAAAACATTAAACCTCTACAACACAAAGTAATGGAGAACACAGTAGAAATTAATGTATCCTTTTTAATAAGCAGGTTTAAGAGAATTTAAGTTTATTTTTAATAGTAAATTTATGATTAATACATTAAATAATGTAGAATTGTGTAGCTTTACGTAGTGTACGAACTGGTTTCGGGTAGAAATCATTCACACAGTGTTTTCATTTGAAATTCATTTTTACAGGTTTTTAATTGAAATTCATCCATGAGAGCTGAATACGAATAATAAAGGCTTAAGCTTGAAATATTTACTATTGTTAAAAACGTAAAAATAAATGACATTTTATGGAAGTGAAGTTATTCACCTTGCTAGAGCATTATCAAGCGTACTTATGGTGTTTTTTTGGTATTTCTAGATCGCCCAACCGCTGGAGCCTCCAGCCACCGGCCGTGGACTCTGCGCCCGGCTCTCCCGCCTCCAGCGGCCGCTCTGGTAGCCAGGGCCCCCCTGCTCCTGCTCCTCAGCGCCCCCAGCCAACGCAGCCCCCGCAGACAGAGCTAGCCACACGCATGTTCGGAGACACGCTGCTAGCCAATAGGGGCTCGAAGCAGGTAGATGCTTGTACCGCTTATCTCAATTCCATTTCCTCGAGGTTCTAGCTCCACTTTCCTCGCGAGTTGCTTGTAGTGCTTTAATTTCTTTTGCTCAAGTAGATAAATCTTCTTCTTCTTCGTCTTCGTGTTAATGACAAGCTTCTCTCGTACGGATGTTGTTAATAGGGTCACATCTCTTATATTTATCTCGCCATTGTGATCGAAGGTTTGACTAAATTTACATTGTTTCAGTTTATTAACACCCCAAGTGTAAGTAGTAGTTACTTATTAGTTTAAGAAGTGTTGATGAGAATTTCCGTCAACATCTATAATATTAAGAAATTTTATAAGTAAATAATTTGTATTTTATTAATATATCATTTCCGGCAATGTTTCTTTAAAAAGCGGATATATTTTCACAAACGAATAGAATTGTTAAAAAATAATAAATAACTTTATAATTAATTAAATTTTACTACATTGAAGAGAAATTGAGGAAATTGGATTAACCTGGAGAATGGAGAATGAAGACCAGGGACAGGAGTCAGAGGAGAACTGTTGTGGACGAAGCCAAATCCCACACTGGGATATAGTGCCGAAAATATTATTTTCCTCATTCTCATCTAAAATAATTATTAAAAAAAAAATAATACATTTGGAATGATAAAAACGAAAACGTTATATAAAAAATAACATGGTATAATCTCATCATAATAGATATTCTATATTTTCTACCTAGATAAATGTTCAGATATAAATCCTGTATGAAAAATCCCAACACTTAAAAATGACCGCTTTAGTTTTTATATATAATATTCCTAATTATTTATTCAGACATCTTATTCGAGTTATAATATGCAATACAAAATAATAAATTATGTAATTCGCATTTGATTTCACGGGGGCCGTAACAACATTAAATATATCATAAAATGTGTTCCGTACAGCAGAGCTACTTATATAACGTACCTACTTATTAACATGAAAGACGATCGACCCCTTTTCCTGTCCCACGCGAGTGAGGGTAGTGAGTACCTCGGTGTGTCGGCACCCCATAAGCCGCCGTCTGAGAGTTCTAATTTTATCGGAGAGCTTAATTCCGACTGCATGGAAAATCAGACGAGGTTGTTTGACTTGGGCTGAACGCTCAATCAATGGATACTGTTGACTTCGGTTCAGTGGTGTACTTTAATAGCTTATTTAATAACATATTCGTATTAAATTGTTCACAATTGATATATCATGGAAGAAGATCATAATTTTATGATAGCTGTAATGTTTTGTGGGTACACTATAAATATATATTATATAATATAATAAGCATCTAATGTTCAATAGTAATAAGTAACTAACTAACTGACTAGCCATTACGTCGTCTCCCCGGAGGTGTAGGCAGAATGAATGGACCGCCAGACTTCTGTCTTGGTATACTTCTCTTACTTCCTCTACATTCATACATCTTGTCATGCACGCACGAAAATCATTAGCTTGGACTTATTCACATTCATCATCAAATCGTATCGCTTGCAAACCTTATACATACTAGACACCAGGACTTGTGGTTCATGTTCAGTGTCTCCAAGTAGCGCAGCGTCATCCGCATACAACAAACAGCTTACTGACACACCGTTCATTTTTGCACCTGCATCTCTAACCCTTTCAGCTCTTTCGTACACTTGACCATATGTATAATAGATCAAACAACCATGGGGTCATTACACACCCCTGTCTGACACCTTTCTTGATATCAAACCAGGCTGTAAGATCTCCATTTACTCTGACACTAGCAGTGCTTTCCGTGTACAGCGATGTAATTGCCGTGATCAGTTTTGTGCCTATTCCATATTCAGACAATATTTCCCACAGCTTAACTCGATCATATGTTTTTTGCAAACGTTAAACACACAGAATAGTTTACGGTTTTAAGCCAAAAACTTCTCTGTTACTGTTCGAAGTTTAAAACTTTGTACAGAGGAATGATTACTGTTCTACGGTAATAAGTAAAAAACAAATTTTATATAATACCAAATTAGACACTTCAATTAGATGTGTAAGTTTTGGCTGTGCAATTGTTAGAATTATTAGATTGGTTGAACCATACAACAATTTTTTTATAAATCTGAAGGCATGCCAAAGATTTAATCAATACAGTTCAACCGTAGTGGCATTCCTAAAGTATTTGAATTATTTTGTATGGTACTATCAATTCTTAAAAAGTCTAGTACTAAAATATTTAAAATCAACGTCACATTTAGTCAACCCACACAACCGATAGTTAATTTATCCTGTCAAAAATTATCAACAAAAAATGTTAGGAAATAAATGTAGATATATTATATAACAGTAATATTATAAAGAAAATAATGTGTTTCTAGGAAAACTATCAAAAACTATATCCAATTAAATTGTTCTTAGCGACGAACGATCTGCTAGCCAATTAGGTGCGCCACTGCGAGAGGGTTTATCGCCGAGTCCGTAGGATTTCCGGTTCCCCCGGAGCCTTTAGTGAGCAATCTGCTGACGATTTAACTACTTTGTGGGATTTACTCCGCCACTGAATCGGTTCAAAAACTCAGCTAGACGCTCCAACAGCAACTATCTACGAAAACAACGGCCACCATGCAGCACTTTCAGAATTTATGCGAAGCTGCGAAATTTAAAATTTTCAAGTAATAATAGAGTTTTTACTGTACGTCTCATCGTTTAAATACGAAATCCTTCCGATTTGACACAATCATCTAGTACTCGTATTTGCATTTTTATTTTTAAATATAATGTAATATTATTAAGATATACCAAAATTATCATCTCGCAGTTTCTTCGACCACTTAGAATACAACATGGAAAAATAATGTAGGATACGAAACAAAGATTTAAAAAAGCAATGTTAGTCAGATGAATGCACCGTAAGTAAAATTAGTAAAGGATCACTAGTATGGTTCAGGTATGTATATGGAAAGAACTTAGCAAATTTGCAAGGCATTCTTCAAGATAGCTTAAACATGAAGATAAATAAAGACAAAACCAAAGCTGCTGACTGTAGGCCGAACGCAACATCAGATGAGAGTAGTGATGTCAGGAGTTCCACTAAAGAACACCAAGGAGTTTGTGTACCTCGGGAGCAAAATAACATGGGACGGTCGGTCTAAGAGCGAGGTCGAGGCCGTATACATCAGGCTAGGCTTGCATTTAATAAAAGGTCGAAAATAATATAATCGAATAATATAGACCTAAATCTGAGAATACTCCTCATCAAGACCTATGTATGGAGTATCTTGATGTACGGCTGCGAGACATGGTGCCTATCCGAAAGAGATAAGCGGAGACTAGAGGCTTTTGAGATGTGGTCCTATAGAAGACTATTAGGAATTTCCTGGAGAGACCACATCACGAATGAGGAAGTTCTTCGAGGAATCGAAGGAGGCAGGCACCTGCCCAGAACCTGGTCCTTAAAGCGTGCTAGATGGATCGGCCATGTAATACGTCAAGAAGGTCTCTTGCATGCCATAATGGAGGGTATGACCGAGGGGATAAACTCTAGGGAACGCCCACGAGAGTACCTGGAGGACCTGTTGGTGGATGTGCGCTGCTCATCATATGCAGATTTCAAAAGAGCCGCACAAGACAGGGAAGAATGGAAGAGAAGAATAGAAGAAATTGCTGCAAACCAATCCCAGGATTGAAACTTTCTAACTAAAATAGAAAGAATGGTAAAATTCCAAGTAGTGGGAATGGATAAAGAAAAAAATCGCGAAATGCCGATGAGAACATGGTATTTTCGAAGTATAAAAATCAACAAGCGTGCGTGTCACGATGTATTATTATAAAGAAATCTTGAGGTGTATGTCAGGATAGAACATTTTAATAGTCTATCTTCTCTGTCTATGGCGTGCGAGTCAGTCTTAGAGATCTGAAATCCAACGAATTTAGTCATATAAAAAAAGTTATTTTATACTCAACTTTCAAATATAAAGGTCAGCACAAGAACACTACCACATTACCTTTATTTTCAATAGGAAGATAAAATAAATCAACATTAAGATAAATACAAATCTCCTCGAAAGCTGGGCTAGTGTTAAGAAAAAGATATCAGATTTTATTCAGTTACGTTACTTTGATCCAACGTTCAAAGTAATTATTTGAATGCGGATTGTAATTTATTCAACATTTTGTTTTGAATGTATACAAATACTTGTAGAAAAAAACTGGATTTTACCCATTACGGGTCAATCATTAAGAATTAATTGTATCTCAATAGAGACGAAGATGTAAATTATTTGGAAACAGAATATGGTGGTCGAGGCGTTTACAGGACTTATGACCTGTCATCGGTTTGGTTAAGCGATCGCTTTATGTAATACAACATTCTCCATTCGACCACCATATTCTGTTTCCAAATAATTGACATATTTGTCCCTTTTGAGATACAATTATTTTGTAATTTATTTATTTAGTTGTAGTTATGTACATGTTCTGGAATTCAACAGACGTGCGCGGTGCAGGTAATAACCCTCTCCAGGCGATGTGTAATACGTATTATATTATATTGTAGATGGAGTTTGATCAAGGAAACCGTGGCTCAATGGATTTAATGACAGAAGCTGCTAATGCAATCGGCGGTAATTGTTCAAAGTGCTGACGAGACATCTGAATCGGGAATTATACACAACGCGCACCTCAGCTGTAAATTCATTACTAAACACACTATGCACAGGGGGCAGACACCACTACAGTATATATAGAAAAATTTCACCAAAATTTACTTCTCATCTGATAACTTGATAAATGAATGTTCATTTTTAATTGAATCAAAAGTGATTATGATATGATTTTCTACGCTGATAAAGGAATGGATAATATTGCGTAGATTTTCACGGTTGGCAGCAATATGTTTTGTGTGATTTTGGGTAAAAACGTGTGATGGTGGTAATCCATTTTACCACCACCACATTACCCTGAAGATGGAGACTGCAACGATCTCCGAAACGTCGATCGAGAAAGATAAATCACACGTTGTTACCCAAAATCACACAAAAAATATAGATATTATTGTTTTTTATTATGACACATTGTTAATTTTGTGAATATTAGCGTAAGCCCAACATTTGTCTTGCATACATAAAAACATTTGTTTGGCAATATAAGCTACGCTGCTGAAACTGGTTATAAGCACATTTTAAATATTTTTAATAAAAAACGCTAATAATTTAATTTAATTTAATGTAATCCACAAAATCTCAATCTACAATTAATATTATTATTTAAAATATAACAATTTACTGTATTCTAATGCACAGTGAATTATTTTATAAAAATAACCATTTTTCCTCTTAACAACAACATCAAATTATTGTCTCGTTTCCCCGAATGGGTAGGCAGAGAGAATGGACTGCCATAATACTCTATCCTGACACATCTCTCTAGCTTCTTCCACATTCATACAGCGCGTCATAAACTTACGCCGATTTGATTATTAAAAAGTTTGATTATTTTGAGCATGCCATGTTTTCCTCGGTCACATTGTTTACAAATTATTTTTTATTCCTTCTTCATCCATGCATTGCATATGTTCAAACCAACTCAGTGATTCTTTCAAAATTGTATTCATAAAATATTACTTTATTTCGTTCTACATACTAACCATCACGCCGTCTGATACCTTCCTGATATCATCTGTTCTACATACCTTCCTGATATCAACATTTGAAAATCCTTCATACACCGTTTTACCACGATATGTTTTCCTCTCAACAAAAAAATTGTTGATTAATTCCGATATTTTATCCTCGAGACGATAAGGTCTGTCTGTGGTGTTGAGGACATACGAATAGTATGATGGGGAAGTAGCAGGTTCTTTTGCTTCGTGTTCATCGTCAAGGATCGTCATTCATTTAGATCTTTAGATCGTGAAGACCGCATGGGGAATACACGAATTACCAAAAATTGTTAAAGAATAAAACCCAAACCAAAATAGATTACCAGGAAGGCCTCCGAAGAGAAAGAAAGATGGCTAGACATCATCATCCCGGGACAGCTCACCATTATGAGCAGGTGATACGACCCAAACTAAGAAGAAGAAGAATATTTATTCCATAATTGACTAAAAAAAACATGAGATATGAAAATCATATCCTTTAACCGTATACCCGTATCACATTTTATTTTTACATTTCCGCATTTGTAAAGAAATATTATTTTACTTTCTTCTATATTCGTTATCAATTTGTGTTGTGGATTCATATTTGAATAACTTTTTGGAAACATTGTATTTTCACAACACTTTTTTGTACTTTTCGCAAACATGTTTCAGGACACATACTTTACTTCTTCGGTGTATGAATTTTAACAGCTTAGAGGAAAATTAAAAAATTTAACTGTTTATTATAAATTCGTCCTTTAAAGAAGGGAAGTTTGTGTCCCGAAACATGTTTGTGAAAAGTGCAAAAAAGAATTTTGAAAATATAAATTATACAGAGCTTCTATCCTTGTTGTTGCTTGCTCTATTTGGGTGATTACCAGTAGTATTACAAGTTAGTCGGATTAATCGCTGAAACGGAAGCTATGTATGCATGTACCATCTGAGAAGTATCATCCCTTTGATTAAGATCGAATCAGTCTCCATGGACCGCCCCCGCCCTCCCATCTGGCGCTGGGGCAGTCGAGTTATCTTAAGCGGATTAAACCCTTAACCTGTAATCTTGATGTTGTGAGCAAACAAATTACTCCCAGCTGATTGTGCTCCGGTACTTGGTGATGGCTAAACACTCAAGTGTTGCGTCACAACAGATGGCGAGAGTACGTCTTATTTCATTGAGAGGAACTTTGTTTGTTTAACTAGTTTTCTCGTTAGTCGATAAAATACAATGCTTTACTTGAATAAAGCTATATTATGTGAATTTTAAATTACAATATTATGTAAAGGTAATTAACAATTCTGATAAGCATGATAATTTAAGATTTTAATTACACTCAAAGATATAGAATATACGATTTGCTTTACAAAGTATCCTTCTGTTATTTATTATTAAACCAGGGTGATGAGTTGATTGTAACCCTTGAAGATGCCAAGATTGGTTTGGCAAAACAGCTATAGCGACAATTCCACAGAACAGTGATCCAAAGTAAACAGTTTCTAAAGAGAGTGTATTTCTTCGACAGAAAGATAAATTCATTTCTTCAAGTTCAATTGAAAACTCAGCGTGTCCTCTACCCTCGTGAAAAAATTAGGGATATTAATATTATTAATAAACAATGATAAGAATGTTATTTATTCTTTTCAGATTCGACGTGTTACGGGTTCCACTTCAGCTAAGCAGGGAAGCCATGGCCCCCCGCCTACTCTCCCCGCTCCCGTGCCCACCCCCACCGTGCCCACGTCTTTGCCCGCCCAGGCCGCACCCTCTCCAGCCCAGCCGCAGAAGAAGATCGTCCAATCCCAGAGCGCCACCTTTCAGTCCTCTACTCCCAACCAGAGCAAGTCCGCCACCATGAAGAACTCGACGTCCAGCGCCTCTGGCTTCCCGGCCGTAGCCGACCCCAAGTCCTTCGGGCCGCAGACACTCCCAGCGAGGGTGCAGGGGCAGGCCGCTAGGGCCATCCCCAAGGGGGTGGCTCCCGTGGGGAACGTATCCCTCCACAGCTCTAATGACAGCGGGTTTTCCAACGAGCCTCCCCCGCAGCCGGAGGTGGACTACTCTGATGACGAGAATGCCCCACGACACAGAGTTCCCATCAGGTAACATATTCTTTGAGTTTCGTTTTTTGTTGTTTCTAATTTTATTTTTTATTTGCCAGTAAATAGATGTAAAGCATTACGTGTAGTAACGTCGTAATCATTGAAGTTATAGAGAATTACGTGTTATGTATTGTACGATGATTATTTAGTTACACAAGTTTTTGAGTTCAGTAATATATTGAGCAATCAAGTGCAATACAAACTGTAATAAAGCGAATTCTCTGTATTTCATTAACTAGATTTATTGCAAAAAAAAGTGCTCCCATTGAAGAGTAAAATTGTTGCATTATTCGAGCTATATTTGTGTTCATTATATTAATATTTAGAAATTTGATGTAACGATTTGGTTATTTCCGTTTCATTTAATCCTTTATTTTATTATTTTGTTTTTATTTTGCTTTATTTTGTTTTATTTCCATTTGTAATACCAGAGGGGGGCACAGGCGGTACGAGGGCCAGAGCAACGGCCACAGCCAAACGTTGCAACGGGATCGCCCGCGGCAAGGGGAGAACGGGGCTGGACACGGTAACTCTCACGATAGAAACTCTTACCTTACTGACGACCAACAGATCATTTTGCGATCCATGATAGAGGAGAAGGAGGGGCAAAAAGTGAAGAGGACCAAGTCCTTCTGGAAGTTCGGCCGAACCACCTCCGAGGACATCCTTGAGGGCATGGCGCTGTGGAAACACAGAGACTTGGTCGACATCGTGCCACAATACAAGAGGAAAATGTACACGGATGCCGATTTGAATATCCCGGTTGAGTATCGACCAAACATGCATAATGTATCCGAAAGTAGCGATACCACTCTCAAACGTAACATGAATACGCCAAAAATAAGTGTCGATGAAAACAAAACACTCGACAGGATGGAAAAATATAAAATGCAAAAGTCCAAGAGTTCGAGCGCTATTGTAAGTCTCATCAAGAGCGAGAAGAAGTCTCAGCCTGTGGTGGAGAACAGAATCGAGCAACAGAAGAACACCAAGAACAGCAAACCCGCGCCGCGGCAGCTGATCGAGGATGAGTACAACTCGCGGAACGATCGGCAATCGAACAACTCCGATTTGACCAATTCTAGCACTATAAAAACTAATTTTGAAAACAGCTTTTATGACGACGAGAGTGGAGAGGGATTAGTAGTGAAAACCGTTAAAAGGAAAGAGATACTTCAGCAGTACGACAATGACAACGAATCCGTTAGCGGCAGCGAAACGGAGCGCCATTCCATTGCTTCTAGTACAGATCCCTACGATTGCATTATAGTGGACGATCACATGACGTTGAGGAAACAGAGAGAACTGGAGAACAGAAGGCTGCAGGCCCAACAAGCTCAGTACAACTCGAAAGCTTCGGAGAAATCACGAGAGCGAACAGTGTACTTGTCCGAGATAAGCGACAGCGACAACAACGGTCCGATCAAGCCCCACCTCCGAGCGACTCTGTCTTCCGAAAGGCAAAAGACGAACACAAAATCGCAAGCGGATCACGCTTCCCAGAGACTGAGTACTTTCAAAACTTTCAAAGATAATGAAAGTGATATGAAAATGTATTCGGACTCGAATGAAACCCTTAAGTATTCGGAGCACGCGAGGAAGGAAGACAAGTATTACCAGAATCACGAGACGGATTCTAAAAAGGCCAAGAACAAGAAGTATTACGACCAGAAGGAGGACCAGGTGCAACGCCGGCATTACAGCGAGCACTCGAACACGAACGGAAAGCACAGTCAGATGTATTACGCGGAACAGTCCGACGATCACAAATACAATGACAGTTCTGAGCAGCAGAAGCCGCAGCTTCTACCCAGAACCAAGTTACTTAAAGCCAACAACGTGGGGGCTACGATGCAGACCGTAATGAAGTTTGAGCAGGAGATCGGGCTTATGGAGTACCGCTCCCCGCCGCGCGAGAGGGCCAAGGGCCACGACTCTAGCGACTTTGGGCCCCCTCCCGGACACACCTACGGACCCTGGTTTGACCTTTGGGGCAGAGAACAGAGCCCCAGAAAGTAATCAGGTAGGCCCTTCGCTCCCCCACTAGAAACATTGGGTATTCCACACAATTATAGTTATTATGGACGATAATATTTTTGTAGTTTGTTGTTGAATAATTAACTTTGCTTTATATCGTAGTATTGTACTCGTATATTCTGGCGCTATTATTACCAAGTTGTTATTTTATATTATATTATCGAATACTAATAAATTAATCAGAATGCAAGTATGTTATGAACAGGGCAATGTTTAGGATACTAATGATTATTTAAAATATTTTACTTGTAATATTATGGTTGCTTTAAGTGCATCCTTCTTTTTTTTGTGAATGTATACTTATACTTGTACACGAATCTTGGACTTCACCCATGGTGGGTGATTAAAGCGTGCGCTTAACCCAACCAATAACTCCTGTAAACATCTTGATCAACCATATTCAGTTTCCAGTTTGCATCTTCGTCTCTTTTGAGATACAATTAAATTTCATGCATCCTTCTTATTTGTAGGCAAGAGAATTTACTGGAAGAAATCCCATTGGAGTAACAAAATTACACACGAATTTAAGAAACCCATTATGTAAAAAATATATTGTAAATTTTTTATATTGGTATATTCAATATAGGATGTTCCTTTTTAACGAAAGTATATAAATGAAACATCCAAACATGAACATTTTCTAGCATGTAAAACCATAAAACCAAAACCGTTTATGATTAACGAAGTGGATAAACGCGATTTTCTTTAAACGGCATTGGATTTATTTCCTTCGAAGCAAATACATTGTTTCATATTCTCGTTTCCCACGATCGGCTATGTTTCCTTCAAAATTATATGTACTGGAAAATATCAAATATTTAAATACGGAAATCTTCGAATCAAACGACCCAATAAATTTTGACATTTAGTAGGTACTGGCGGGGATATAAAAATGAACTGCCATCCGGGTTATTGCCTACTCCCGGGGGATAAAGAAAACTTACAGAACTAACAGAAAAAAATGTATCGATTAATCGCAGTTTTATAGGAATATACCGCAGAAGCATAATATTATTTACATACAATTATTAATGTATATTTTATTTAATGTAAATAAATAATTTTATTGCGGAAAATATAAAAATCATCCATTAGTTTCTGAGAATAGTTTATGGATTTAATTCTAAATACTCGTAAGATGAAATTGTAATAGGAATAATGAATAAAATAATATTATATTAAGATAAATAGAAGCATTAGTTTTAAAAGTGGTGTTGGTTGGATTTGGGCGCTTCCTCTTAACGTTTACTTCAGTGCATGATACCAGAAATTCCTACGAAACTTTCCGCAAAACTGATGTTACCGACAACGACGTAACTCGTAGAAGTCGGTGGCTGGATGAAGAGAGAGGGCCAACAAATTTCTCTTAAATGTGACGTTATTATTGAGATAGATAACGGTTTAGGGTTGTTTTCGGATATCGTGTTAGACGGTGAGGGTAACGCGGAGTAACGGCTGAGGGGCGGATAGCTTACAACGTTTTAAATGCATGCCAGATAACTACATACAATATAATAGCGCTTCTTTGTTATGAGACCAAATCTTAATTTGTTTACTTACTTGACGGTTGGACGTAACGGTCTTTAGGTGATATTCCATGAGTTTGGTTTTATTTATAGGTGTGTATTAAGAAGCTGGGCTTCTTTGATATCTAAATAATAGAAATCGGTGCGTTTTTAGCATTCTTCAAAACTTTTATTTATTTTATTACTGCTACATTGAGAGTATTTGATTTTTTACAAATTTAAATTCATTTTAACAGTCACGTATTTTTATTCGTTTCATGTATTAATGCATTTAGAAGGAGAACATGATCCCATCTCTTTTTATTTAAATAAAGATTTTAATCAAAATTAAAAGTATACTATCTAACAAACTTATAGCCAAAGTATACTATCTAAAAAAAGACTAACATCAAGGATTTATGTCAATGATATTGGAATTTATTTTACAATCTTCAATGTGAGCAGAAAATAGCTCATTATTATGAAGAAGGAATCTGGTGTGTCCAGGCTTGAACCCATGTCCCCTGGATCAGGAGCCAAGCGTTCTATCCCCTAGACCACCACCCGAATATGCCTTTTAAAGAATCGTGATCACTGTGTTCAATAATTCCTATTATCATTTCATTTTCCTTCTTGTCCTCCCGATCATTACTAAAGAGTATTTTGTAAATTGTTGATAAATGTTTTCTTTTTTCAGGGTTAATCAATTTGCGACTGTCAAACTTCGGAAAACGTTGACGAACGACCGCTCCGCCCCGTCGGTCATCAACCATCTGATGGAATAATAGCACCAGATAGCCACCGTACCCGCAATATCAAATACTACACACGTAACATACATATTATAAAATACATTCGATATTTAGCAATCTGATTGTTCTACTGTAAGGGAGAGTTGTTTCTGTTAATATATTTATAAATGTATATTACATATTATTATATTATTACTAGTGGTGAAGGTTTCCATAGCAGGTATATTTATGTATTCAAAATTATATCAAATTAATTTAAGAAAAAAATTTAAAGAAATGTAATTTTAAGTAATTAGAGTCAAAGCGTGTACCACATTGTTTAGTGTATTGCACTGCACTTTTTTCGTTTTCATTTTTGTTTTTTGTAATGTATACAATACATATGTATATCAAATATGAAAAATAAATATGTACAACAGTTTCCATGTATAACTGTTTTATTTTTGGATCATTTGGACAGTTTGAAGTCAAGAGCTTTTAAATTTTGACAAAAAGATATAATTGTTATTTAAACGATTTATTTACATTAGTAAAGTATGTATTATACAATGTTGTATAAACGCACGCTATGTAAAATTCAACGAAAGGTATATATTGTAATCGTAGTTTAAAGCTAGGTTCATAAACATTATAATAATATTGTTCTGTTGCCAAGATATAATTAAAAATTATGTATAGATTTAGAAAACTAGACCAGATTTGCTCATTATTGAATTGTTTTTAAGTAATTTCTAAATTTTCGAAGGTTTAATTTTGATAATATAATATTTTGCTTTATTTTTATTAATCTTCTCTTGAGCATGCAACATTTTGTTTATCAATTTCTCTTGGCCGGTGTTGGTGCAATGGTTCAATATACATTTTCATTTAAAGTCTACAACTAACAATGATTTCTAAACTTTGTAAGGAAGTTTCTTTCACGTAACCAATTACTAATGTTTTTCAAAATATTATTGTACTAATCACTTAATTAAGATTAAATATTATATAATGCCATAATAATGAAAAACCATTACATGTGGATAATAGAAATATAATAAGATCCACACATTAGAAACGTTAAGTTATTGTTGATATTTAAATATTACCAATTTATTATACTTTTAATACTCTTTATATAATTTGAATCGTCTTCACAGTGTATCCGAAATAAACGGGAGTTTTCGTATAACAGTCCGCTAATTCAAATAACGATATTTGTTTGACTGAAATTGTTTAAAGGTGCTATTTTAAAAGTAAAAAGAATTGATTTGTACATAATGTGTAATTAATATTTTTAAAAATTAAACAATTTCCATTCATTTTTACGGCTAATTAAAGGGCAAATTGATAAAACTTTGTAAGATTAACACATTCAAAAGTAATTAGAGTTCGAGTGTAACGGCGAAAATTGTCAATTGTTTTTAAATATTTGTTTTATTAAATATTTATAAACATGTAAATATACAGTTGTTAACCAATATGATTACTTTATCATTATAATTATTATGTAATATATAAACATTAAATTTAAGGACATAGTTATTATATATATGTTTTACCATGGGATTAGTTTGACGTTATTTTTATTAAATGTTAAGATGGTACCTATAAGATTTAAAAAAATAAGTCGGAATTTTTTATTAACCCCATTAATGTTTTTTTTATATACTCAATGAAAATAAATGTTTTGACTCCATATTCATTCTTATACATAACAGCCATAAAATATTTTATTTTAAATATCGACAAACAATTTTACTTTATCGTATGTAAAGTAAACAAGCACTTTAAGACTGGAAAAAATGAATTACTTAAAATTATATTAAATGAACTCACCAGCATGACGGTATACAATACGCTTTAGTTATTGATTTTTTTTTATAAAGTTCATTTACTTTCTTAACGAATTAACATGTTCTTGAACGAAATAGAAAGGTAAAAGAATACCTGAAATAAGTTAAGATGGTAGTTTAAATTGTTCATTCAGATTTGTATGTGCCAATTTTTACGAATAAATCACCAAGAAGCTAATACGTGGGTACCAAATAAAATTGTACCAAGATAAATCAACTGAGCTCTAAATATTTTTTAGTTTGAGGATTATACAAATTTTGGAGAAGAATTCAAAGACTCTATGTATACAATGTTTTCAATAAGGACATTAGAGTGCGAAATAATTTTTCAAAAAGTATTTGCATATGTTATATCAACTGTCTCACGGCGAAACAGCAAACAGCGTGTTGAGATTTTTAAATTGTAAGTTTTTGTTTAGTTTTCTGCATGATGTAATATCTGTTTCTATAACCAATAAAGTAATTTAATAGAAAATAGTAGTTTATTTATTTTTTCCTGTCCTATTGAAGAGTGAAAATAAATTGAGTTTTGAAATGTATTGGGATTTAACAAGTTTCTGGAATACATTTATTTTCTTCTAAACAGTAATTTACACACGTAAATACACGTATGAAAACCATTGGCTCAATGAATGACAAAGGGTATTGAATGGTTTATACATTTATAGGAAATATTGAATTGTTTGCATGTTTTGTACACATGTATCAATCACTATTGAGATGCCCGAGAGAAAATAATAGAACTTGTGGTCATGGCCGCCCGCAAGAGTTGTTTCATCGTGTCCTGTCGTTTCTTTCGTCCTAGACGAGGCAATCCGTTACCACCACATCCAACAAGCGTATTGTCGGTTGTGTACTCAGCTAGATCCTTTCGGAACTATTTATCTTCTTAATTCATTTATGGAGTACTTAAATAAATGAAACAATTATGACCCTGAGTTAACCTTGTTAATATGTCAATTTTAAACTTTCACAATGGATTTCGCACCAAACAGAGATATGTTTGCGTATTTCGTTCGATTGTTTGAAGCAACCAAAGTCAAATGATGCAAATGTCTTACGGCAGATGTCAAAAACCGAAGGCATAAATTTGTGGTAAAATATTTAAAAATAAATAGAAGCCAAATTTTTTTATTTTTTCACCTCTTTATTTTATCTTCCAATTCGTTGGTAGTAAGGTAAAAAGTGGAACGAAAGAGTTTTAATTTAATTTATTTTAATGCAATTTTTTTTGAGATATAATAACTTAAAAAATAAACATGGTTGTCTAATCAATTATTTAAAGCTACTGTTTTTACCATTCTTCTCAAATAAATATTCATTAAGGATAGCCGAAAAAGACAATTTTATGATGAATGGAACACAGTTATTTCTTTCTTCTATATTCACCATACTTTGTGTTATGATGCTTTATTTCTCTTTTTCTTTTTTATATACTTTGTATATACAACACTTATATTATAAAAAAAAATTACATAGACATGTTTCGGACAACCAGTCCTTCTTTAGTGATACATATTTAAAATATTATAAAATTGTTTACATGATCTGACAGGTGTTATAAAGATTTATTTTAAAATAGATAAACATCTGACAGATGTTATAAAGATTTATTTGAAAATAAAATAAATCTTAATAACATCTGTCAGATCATGTAAACAATTTTAAATATGTATCACTGAAGAAGGAATGGTTGTCCGAAACATGTCTGTTAAATTTAATATTTTAATATATAAGTCTTGTATATACAAAGTACTCGTATATGAAAAATAAAAAGATAAAAACAGTTATTTCTCTTCAATATAAACTTTTCTTTATTGGAAATTACTATATGGTGTCTATACATCTACGCAGTATGTATTTATAAAATATTATAGGTTTTGCCATGGCGTGACGAGTAATAATAGTAATAATATAATAACACACATTAATCATTTTTTCACGCTGCTCAAAATAATGAACAAAAAAACTGGGCGTTGAGTCCTTCGAGATGGATGCGTCTGGCGTGCGTGAGGTAGTAGGAAGAGGAAGGGATGTAATTGTTTCCGTGTGATTTACTAGGGCCAGATACACCGCGGGGCAACCATTTCTAACATGAAACTCTGTCTGCATCTTTTACGCCTAAAAAATAAAGCGGCGCAAATAAGAGATTGAAACGGTAAATGCGTCTTCTATGACATGAACAATTATTTCTATTAACGTTCGCAGTGTAACATTTCTTCTAATTCCTTCTCTTGTTTTAAATGGTTTTCTTCTTCTTCTTCCTTATGGTAGACCTACGTGGTCTGTTCTCCAGAGTGTTGCTCCTCCTGTGAGGTAGATTCCCAGCTGCTCCATCTTTTAGGAGGTCTTCCGCGAGGACGAGTCCCATGAGGTTGATAATGCAATGCAATATAGGGGAGTCTGGTGGTGTCCATTCTTTGGACATGATCGTACCAGTCCCTTTTTCGCTGTCTGCTCCATCTTATAATATCCTCAACCTCACATATCTCTCTTATTCTGGTGTTCCTCACGCGATCCCTCAGTGTTTTGCCTGCTGTCATCCTCATTGTCTTCATTTCGGAAGTTCTCAAATCTTGTTTGGTCCTTACTGTGCCTGCCCTTGCTTCGACGCCATATGTTATTATTGGTCTTACGCATGCTCTTAATCGCCATCTCTTTGTTTTTCCATATTGTGGATTTTAGAACCCCAGAGATCGCAATTGCCTCGTTTACTTGTTTATATGGTTTTCAAATATGAAAATTCAACGTAAGCGTAGAAAACCGCAGACGCCTTAAAGGTACAAAACACGGAAAATACGAATATTGTTTTCAACAAAGGGTGTTAAATTAAAACATTTTTAAAACAATAAAGACAATAATTTTTATACATTTGGGACATAAATTGCGCGGTTAGATGTTGAGATTTTTAGTCCTAACATTGAGGGAAAACATTAAGAAATATAACTCCCGTCATGTCGGGCATCGTCCGAATTCGTGGTCAGGAATATGCCGACATACTATACATAATTATCACTTTTTCTTCATGGCCGCCAACATTTTAGTATCTATCAGAACAAGAAGTATATTGGTTTAAGTCGCAGGCTTGAATTCTTACATTTTAACGAGATATTCAATGATATATGTTAGCGTGTGCAATAAAAAAACTGGTGACCTCATCTCTAACCGCTGAGATTTTGTATGAAAGGATCTCAACGTGTTGACATAAGTTTCAGATGTTTCTTTTTTACTCCATTGCCCGCCTGAAATAATTATCTAACAGATTATGAACTACGTTTATTAAAATGCTCCTGGACATTCTTGATTTACAGTTAAGAGTTAAATACATTATTTAATATACTGCCTCATGCAAATGTTTTAAAAATATGTTACTAATTTCTTCAAAGGAAGAAAACTGTAATTTTCTAAACACAATTCGTTAAACAGTAATTTTTTTCAGATGCATCAAAATTAATAAAATATAAAAATTGTTGCCTTTATAAGTTTTGTAATATTATTAATAAATACTTAAATATTTAAATTTCTGCATGTCAACATCACTTTCTTCTTCCTATTATAACGTAGTTTATAATAAATATGAAATTAAAAAGTTTCTAAACGATGGAATCCTCCACGTAACGGAATATATTCGGAGAATGCAAACAGGATTATTGGAATATGTTAAAATATTAATATGATTACTAAAAATATTTATTAACATACATATCGGCCATCGAGCTGCTCGGAACTGCCGTGGCGGATGTATTAGTGAGGTGAAACCAGAGAATTTTATGGCTGGAATATTGGTTATATCGAAACGGCACCAGTCAATTTTTATGGTAGACACTTCATCATCTCGAATGAATCTTCGATAGAAAACGACAGTAAAAAATATTTATCTTCTGATCCATTCAAAAATATATATTTTAGATGGAAATTTTATTTTGAAAACTTTTGTGAAAATTGTAAAGTTTAACCATTAAGTAAATAATATTTTCTATTGAACATGCCAATAGCTCATATTATATTTGTAGAAAATACTTTTATTTTCAGAAACCATCAATCAAATCAAAGCTCGAGTCTAATTAATTCATGTATATCATGGCGATGTAAAAATAATAGATTTTTAATCATTTCTGATACTTGGATAAATAAATAAATGAAAAACGTAATGATTTAAAAAATACGAACAAGTATGATAAAAGGAAGTAGTTTACATGTGGAAGTGCGGGACACAGAAGGAAATACAAAGTAGAGTAAATGTGGCCTGGCATCCCATTGTGTTTGCGTAAATTAAATGTATGTTCCGGATGGACGGGGACAGGCCTAAAAGTGTACGAGCGAGGCTGACGAAAGGGTGCCGCTGCGCCCTATAACAGCCTCGGGTATGTGGTGGGAACCCTTCTGTGTTCCTCTCTTTCTTTAAAGTATGATAAAATGATTATTTTTAATTGAAGGTTATGGTAAATACTGTGAAATTCCATTGTAATTCGGAATAGAATTAATTTCATTGTTTGATCCACTTTTATTTATTAAATATTTTTACAGAATAAAAACATTAGTCAAATGTGTTGGAGGTGACCTCCTTTATCCTTCTCCGTAAATACATTATATAACCTGACTATTTGTTGTGATATAAATATAATACGAGTATATAACTGCTCATATGGAATAGTATATGTAATCAGGAATATTTATTTCTTTACCAGGCCCCCTCATGTACGCCAGGGCATCCATCTCAAAGGACCTAACTACTAGTTTTCGATGCTAAGAAAATATATTGCAATATGTAAACATAGAAGGCAGCGATTGATTGATTCTGAATATTATGAGATAAAACAATATGTGCTGATGCTGTCGAAGATATCCACTGGAATACAACGATAGATATGTACTATACAAGTTGGAGAAGTACCATTGTAGGTGGAATTTAAATCTGAAATGATCTTGTTACACTTTAAAGTGTTTTTCCAAAGATGAATAGATTAATCTCTCTAATAGGAAGATATTATTGACATTTGTGAAACATCGTTTTATTCGGATTGTAAAACATGTTACTAGCCGAGAAATAAATTAATTTTATTAGTAGATGTACTGCGAGATAGAGGATATCGTTCAGTGGAGTAGATCCAGAAGAAGATACTGGAGGGACCATGTAGCCCGAATGGATGGTGACAGACTCGCATATACAGCCGCCTATGAAATCCCTTCCGGACACCGCCCACCTGGAAGACCGCCTAAGAGATGGAGGGACAGCTGGATCTCATCATCCGACGAGATATGATTTCTGTGTCACAGATCGTCAGATCTATCAAAAGAAGAAGAAGAAGTAGATGTACTAGATTGTCAAAATTTTGGAATAATCTGGGAATATTCGATAAATAATAAATAAGCCCCAAGTGTGGGGCCATACGCTATTTGACCATATATTCACTGGCCCCATTATTGGGACGGTATATACGGAGAGGTTAATAAGAATTGTAATGTTTCGAGGGCAGTACATTTAACATTTTCAACTGTTAAATTAATTTAACTTAATTTTATTTGATAAAACCAAAAAAATGTCAACTAAATGTTATAAATAACCAAATTCCAGCTTATTCCCCATTAGTATATAGTACATTAAAAACTTTTCTCCTATACAATCTAGCTAAAAAAGAATAATAATACCTTCAACTTTTGTCACTTTTCCTATTAATGTAATCTACTTCCTGTTATTGTTTATCGTTTTTAATTTATTGTGTTTCATCGTTTTTGACTCTATACTATGTGTAATTATTCCTTCTAATTACTGTTTTATTATAGTTATTATTATTTTATAATTATATTTTTTACCTTTAATATTTTCTCCTATTAATAGAAACTAACCGTTTTTTTAATTAAAATATTTAGGTACCTAACTAAATTTCAGCAAGAACCTCAAAATTATATCAAAGAAATTATTCAAATACACATAAAGATTCGAAAAATCACGAAAATTTGACATTTGATATATTATTGTAACACCTGATGATGTCAACATAGGTTGATAAAACAGCTGTCGCGTAAAATAAAATACAATTGTGATACAAAAAACAAAGTTATTTAATTTAACAGTTTAAAATGTTATGGTATCATAGTGTTTCGGCCAAAACAATGGACTATTAAACATTTTTCTTCAAAGATTTTAAATGAAAGCACGAAAACGGAAGAGTGTAGCTGTCCTGTCCTCTCACCTACCAAATAAAAACGCCTACCAGGATAAAAGTTTTTGATATATAATAATAATCGTATAGAGAAAAATGGATGGAATTGACGAATTGAATAACGTATATAATAAACGAAATTTTATTATTTCTGACCCAAGGAAACATGTAATTTGTCAATCCGCCAATTATATTTGTATAGAAAAACTATTTCATTTAGCCTCGACATTGAAGTAGGCATTTGTATTATATGCGTCTATTCAGCTGCCAGTTTGTTTATCTCGCGGGATTAGGAATGTTTTACTCAAAAGGTGAATTATGAAAGTGTAGCTAGGATTAAATATATGTATTTGTATGTGGGTGAAGCTCATTTCACTTAAAAGAGTATTGAAGAAAGCGAAACCTGTGAACAGTGAAAGATGCGTATTTATTTCAATTAGATGATTTAATTGTAATCTCACGCCAGAACTTATATACGTAATAGACATAAACACATAAGCTGCGGCCCACTTTATCAAGTCAATTGTGTCATATTAAAAATATTTTTTTTTAGAAGTTTATCTGACAATCTTGTGTTTTTTGTATACCAATGGTAATAAACAGGAACATTTGAATTTTAACCTGAAGTCCTCCATGAATCAATATAAAATAATGTTTATAGATAATTCAACATGAGGGTTCAAATGATTTATATAAATGAAAACGTCTGTCTTCTTGGAGTTTAATTAAGTTTTATATGGAATGACATGTTTCGCCCTTCTAAGGCATAATCAAATGATAATGCTAAAGAAGTGTCATTCTATATAAAACTTAATAGAACTTCTAGAAGAACGACGTTTTCGTATGTATAAATTATTTATTTGGGTTCAAATGAATTTTCTCTACACAAATCGCCACAAGTCGTCGTAGAAATTGATATATTTTTTTAAGAACGCATCTATTATATTTTATATGTAAATTTAAGGAAAAATTACGTTTTCTTCAAAGTTAAATATCTGATCGGCGGTTAATCATAATTGTTTAAGTAAAACTATTATATATTCACCCTTATTCTCCTTCTAGGAACTACGGTATTTTTAGAACACCTGTATAGTAGGGTGCGTTGTACGCGAACAAGTCACGGGCTAACTTTGAAAGTGGATTTTGAGTAGTACATACTCGTATATGTGTAACTGGATCGAGAAGTTGCTGATCTCGCTCCATTGCTCCGCGACTAGGTACCAGGAAGGCGGGAGCTGCGTCCTGATGTCTTTTTAATGCCCGGAGTTTCTATAACTGGGTGAAACAGCGACACAACAATCCCGCGTCAACATAGGCATTGGTATACCGTGAATATATATTTTTTTCAAAATTATTTTGTTTCTTAAAACTTGCATAAGAATTTTGGAAAATTATCAGTTCCGTAAATTAGTTCTTGTTACGTTTATTTAAATTTATAATGCCTATAATTACTTATCAAGTATTAAGTGATAAATATTCACAATGAAGGATAAAAAGATTAATACTGGAGTTAATGTCATATTTTTTAGAACATTTATTATATTATATGGGAGTGTCGAATTTCGCATTGCGTATTATCGTTTTCGGATTACCTAATATCTCAATATTAACTGTTTAATTTTGAAACATTGCCATAATATGTATCACAAATTATTTATTAGTTTCTGTGAAATTGTCGCAACAGCTGTTTAGCCAACCTGATGATGCCAGCTATAGCGAAAATTTAAAAAAAAAAAATTGTATTATAATTTTTGGCCAAAACAATGAAATTTCCTGTTGTTATAAACTTTGTACTGATTGAAATTCTCGGCCTTACGACTTAGTTCATGTTTCACATTATACCATATACACGATAAGTTTCATAAAAGTCAATTTAATTGTATTTCTAATAATTTTTAATGTGTACGTTGTTGTTGCAATTCCATGGACACAACCGAAGGGTATGTGAATATAAAGTGGCACTGGGTAAGGCCATAAGTCACAGAAGTAAGTTTAGGGTTATCGCACTGAACTTGGCCTAATCTGCCCTTAAACTTTCATTACGAGGTGCGGACGTCATGGCGATAATTAATTCCACTAAGCGTTTTATTATGTAAGTTACATTACATTGTGTTGAGGTTTGTTGTAATTGCCGTCGCTAAATTAATTCAGGTGTTGACAACATTCAATTACAGCCCTCACTGTATGTAAATAGGCACAAACAGAGAGACAAATTAAAACATAGCCTTATTCAGTTAACGAAAATATAAGCGCGATGCCCCACAACGTATCGGTGCGCATTGCAGATTCAACACGGTGATTCATATTCAAATATGGTTTCAGAAAGGTCTGTTTCTACGACACTTATCAAAACACTGCTGTTCGATGAATTTTTTCGATTTAAGCGAGTCGTTGTAGTAACTTGGCCCTCTGCCATATTAATTTAGCTTGTATGAAGAGATGAAAAGAAATATATTTAATAAAATGTAGTTGAATCTTATATTTTATGAATAAATCTGGTAATTTAAACCACACTGATCAAATTTAATGATTTAAATGAAATTTCGATTTAACATTCTAAATACTCAATACTTGGTATACAAAATAATTATACGTACAAAAAAATGAAATTTCATAATAGAAGCTAATTGTAAATAGTGAATTTGTTTTTATATAATTATTATTTTTTAATATATATTAAGTTAAATTCCACTTAGGTCTCGATCGGTTTCGATAGCTCGCTGCCATCTTCGTGAAAGCGATTCGTTTAAGTATTCTGCTTATCAAAAATCAATCATTGAAGTTTGCGTTTTATTTGTTATCACGATGTGACATGTATCGCCTTTCAGAGTATTATCAAAACGTTGATGTGAATGTTTAATATGTACAAATTTAAGTAAAAAAAAGTTTAACTTAAATGCAAATGACATATAATAGTATTATGCCTTTTTCGATTACCACAACAACACCACACTTGTTTGGCATTGAAATTAATTGTTCCCCCGAAATTCTCAATCATCCTTAATCCTAATCTAACTAATTAACCATCATGCCGTCTCTCCGAAGGGTTAGGCAGAAATTCATTCTGCCACACTGTTTCAGCCACACTGTTTCAGCCACACTGTTTCCACAAGCCACATATTCCGGATATACTTTTCTCGATTCATCGTGTATCCATACAGCGTGTCATGGACACACGTCGATTTCTACAACTCCTCATGTTCCCGATATTTTGACATATTTGTTTATAATATTATATTATTTACTAAAGTGATACATACTATTTACTAAAATGATACTATTTACTTAAATGATGCTATTTACTAAAATGACGCGTACTCGTATTTGCCTGGACAAGCCATTGAAGAATTTAAATTGTACTAAAAGCAAGGACAAAGGTCCTGTAGAAAACATTTTTATGGCAAAGGTTGATAAAGGATATTTCTACCGTCGTGTTTATCGCCATGCCAAACCTGCCCCTAATATATTTTCATAGATGGCAGCAGTAGGTAATAACAATAAGAAAAAAGTTAGGTAACCGTAAACGGAAACAGAAGTGAAGATTTTAGTTCTAGTGAGAAAGATTTGTGTGTTTTCAACACGTCAAACTTCCCGGAGGAGAAAAAATAACGTTCGGATTACTGCGGGCGGGCGGGAAGTTTTGATTTATGGGAAAACATTTTGACGAATAATACAAGAAAATAATTCGGGAACTTTCCTATTATCCTACTTCGACATATCGATAAAACTATTTCCTTTTGATTTTGTATGAACTAGCGCTGTCAGTTACAAATTACGAAATTAAGAATATAGGTACTCAAACGGCTGGGCTGTATGCACTGCAATAAGATACTATAAAGATAATTACGTTTTTCACGAATTATTAGAGCTAGAACAGGAGTGTCAGGCATTGAGGAGTGGCAGCTCTAAAATGGGGCTCGACAGGCCATGTCGCTCGCAGCTTTGATACTAGATGGACAAACGTCTCCTTTGCTGGTGTCTCAGAACTAACCCAAAACTCAAGACGACTTTAACTTAGATGGAGGGACGATAGATAAGATACCCCCGATACGACATCGGTGCGTGTTACCCAAGATCCCAATACACGGAAGCAGAAGGAGGAGGCCAATGTCCAGGGGTGGACGGTGACAGGATAATGATGATGATATTTATTAAATTATTCATATAATTAATATTTTTAATTGAAATTTCTTGGTAGAAGTTCATTTTGTTTCATATGCTTCCACTTGCGTTTAACCCTCCCTTCCCTGTGATGGGTATCTTCTACACGTTGCTTTTAATAACCATCAATATCTCTATATATTTAATAAATACAAGGTTAAGATTTTAGATATTCCTCCATAATATATTTACGCATTGATTAAAAAAATAATATTAATAATAATCAGAATTCATCGGGTACATCGGAGGTATTTTGTGAACATCGGAAACAAAATTCGTAGCGCTGAGTAAGCGACACTATATTCGCATCTCACTCTTGCATATGTTCTAGCTCAATGTTCTCACTCTCGGCTGTTCCGCCGCCGCCGGCAATCGCTTTCGGGCTTCCAACCCGAGAGGGTCTATGCCCGTTCCGTGAGCGTTGCCAGATCTTTTTTTTTAAATGTTTTTAGCAATTAATTCTCAATTATTATAATTTTTGACTTCAATTATAATTATATAAGGGGATTAGCTATGAATGTTCCTATTTTTCCGATTAAAAATCGCTAATTTTTTAACGCGTACTGACTACCCTACACCAGAACGCACGTTTTTATTTTAGCACCGTAAGGGAAAGGTGACGTCGACCGGTTTCGGCAGCTTGCTGCCATCTTCTGGTACCTACATATTTTTTTTTAGTTTATATAATAAATGCTAGTAATGGGAATAACTTTTTTTAATCGATTCAAAATAATCCATTACTGTTATTTAGTGTTGTTGTTTTCTATATAATTAAAGGCACTTATATAGGTGACTGATTTTTGAAATGATTCCAAATAATTTAAATGGATTGTGTTTTGGGTTAGTTTTGTTACTATATAATTGAAAAGAAATTACTAGGGTGGTTAATTCTCGAATTGATTCTATATATAATGTATTATTTATTTTTTGGGTTTGGATTAGTTAAGTTAAAATATTTCAAATGTCTTGTGGCCTGGTTACTGGTGTCTGGGAATTTCCCCCTGGAGTTCAGAAACAAAGATAATTACGGTAGATTACATATTTTTTAGAAGGTAAGTAACATATTAGTTAAATAAAGATTGTTTTTGTTTTCATTATGCAAATTATCCATCAAAATTAAATAAGTCAAATACACTGTAAGAGTAGATTTTATCGTTATTATGTATGCTGAAATGACATTTTTGTATTAAAATGATCAATTTTTATATAATAAGTTACTTACTATCAAAAGATAAAGAAATTAAATTCACACTTGAATGATAAAAAAGAAACAACTAACTTAGATTTCATGGCGAGACTTGCTAAGAGGACGTATGGTCAATAAAGAGTTTCATCTTAAAGTTTTACGAAGAAAGCATGAGAAAATCAGTCATAAGAGAACAGAATTGTGTATTTTGTATCACTTAAATGCATGTGCTCATACTTCATTGCTTATTTTTTAATTGTCGGCTACCGTATTGTAGCAAGCGCCATTTCTCATTTATTTAAATGTGACATTTTTATTTTTCTAAAGATCAACGTTGACACCATGTATGGGATAAAATAACAATCTCTGGAACTGCCGAACATGATCTCAGAAATCGAGATCTTGGGGCCTTTTTAACTATAGGAATAACAGTGGCATAAAAGCATTATATGCGACGTGAACTATTTGGAGGATACAAAATTAATGTTATTCAATAAATAACCATTTATTTTATTATAATAATACACAATTTATATTCTGGTTAATAAAAACTATTTAAAATGTCAATATCTTTTATATTATATTACTTTCTTTTAAACCAAAACAAAAATGTGAGAATTCTAAGCAATATCATTGTGAACAAGCTTTATAGCTATATACGTGTGATATTATTCTCTGCTATTTGAATTAGTATAATTTAAAGCGAAAATAATAAATGTTTAAGATACTAATAAATTATAAAATTTGTTTAACGTAAACACTCAAATAATATGCTTATGTAATGATAAAACACCTGTGATTTTAGAAAGCCTAATTAATACAAATTTAATTCCTGAATCGCATATTTTTATTAATTTTTAGTTTTCTATAATCTATAAAATATTTTGAGGTTAATTATGCAAAAAAATTGTAGGAGCAACAGATCAAAGTATTTAAATTTATTTTAAGTAAAATATTTGCATTCATTTATTTGTATCCTCGCCTATTCAAAACAGCGTTAATTGAAAAAATAATGTGAAATATACATATGAACGCGAAACCTGACTTCAAGTTCATTTTGATACGAAGATTTTGATGAAATTCTTGGACGATTTTACATCAAAGACTTATGACCTTTGGAACTTCAAGAGAAAAATATTTTGTTTGAAGACCGCCATGGTTGACGGAAGGCAAATGAATTTGAAATATATTTAAACCTCTAATAGTACACAAGGAAGGTTCTAAATGAAAATCAAATTTGAAATATTATTTATGAAATATGTTATTTAATAACTTTCAATATTGAGTGAAACACGTGTCTCCAATGAATCTAAGAAATTTCTCGATAACGTACATTCTCTATTTTACATTATAAACATTTTTATATATTGCATATGAAAAACTTATTTTCTTTTCTATTTTTCATTCGGTTCAATATTTTTATTATTCATCTACAATATACGACCTCGGTTATCGCAGCTCCGATGGCTTAACATAGTTTTTACCACAATTTTAATTCGGCGTTAGCGAAAAAGCTTGGACGTGCTTTACGTAATAAATATGAGGCGCCCTTTTTTATAGTTGAAGTATGGAACAAAAGGCGCTCCATTACCGGAGTAAAGCGCATTTAACTTTAATTTCTGTAGAACTATGCTTTTTAATTATTCCTGTACTTTGTTTCCGAAGCTTTTCCTCATTACGTCATATTATCATTCATCACTAGGGCTAAGGGTAGAAATGTTTAACACTCTTTGCGTGCCATCTAAAGTTACAATTTGAAAATGAAATAGAATTTTTAAACCTTATCTCTAACGTGTTAAATGTATTTTGATCAAAAAGTACTCGACCTTTTATTTGCTAAATGTTTTTTTTTATCCTGGGCAATAATATGATGTTGTAATAAAGAATGAGAATATACTTATTTATCATTTATATTAAGTTACAATTAAACATACCATATACTCGTATGTTCATCTATTATTTTTGAAGTATGCATATTATCATTATTTGCAATGAACTTATACCAAGAAATATCAATATACGAGTACAACATGAACATGTTATTAAATTTAGTCACATTCATTTCTATACACACTGTTGTAGCATTGAATTTCCGGAGTATTTAAAAAGTAAGGATTTGAGAATATATATACATAGAATATATTTTCTAATAAAAAATTAAAACAAAAGTGTTCGATTTTTTTTAAACCAATGAAGTAGATTAATTAGCAAGGAATAATATATGCTATCTTTGGGGGTTCAGTTTAAAATATTACACTGTAGTGGAACCATAATTGCATTCCAGTGAGTGACTTTTTCCATGAGCATTAAATCTGTAGTCTATATACTCGTACATTTTGGCCATATTAATTTTAATGTAAACTGTAATTTTTATATGTATACATAATATTTTATTATTGAAACATAAATGTCCCATCAATCAAAAGAATATTAGATTGATAGACATGTAAGACCTTGAATTAAGGTCTCTAATTTATTTAATGAAATATTTTGTGAAGTGTACGCGTCCTAAGTATCTTTATAATTAAATAATGTACATGGTGTGAGAAACAACTAAGATTACGTTATTTTATGATACTATTAATTCACAGTATTAAACTAAGTATTAATTAAAAAGATAACTTATAGACATCTTAAATTTTCGAGTATTACGTAAATTAACACTATTAGACGATGTTTAACTTACTTCGAGGAAGGATATTTCTTCGGAGAGTAGTTCAAATCATTTGTACATGGAACCTTGATGCCTAAAGTATTTAATATTGTAAGTCTTACTTTCCATAGGAACTCCACAGTCAGAAAATTAAAGATTGGTCTTTAAGAAAGGCACTTAAAATTATCATTATTTTAAAATTTGTTCCATTATTCCCGGTTTAAAAAATATAAAAAAGTATAATTTAAATTTCTAAATATAATAAGAAAAACATTATGTCTTTACTTTTGATAAAACAGTGATATAAAACTCATTATTGGACTAAAACGTACGTTTCCTGGAAGGTATGATATCAGAAAATAATTAAATGTTTCACCTGACATTTGTAGTGCCCTTTTAAGGCGAAACAAGTAATTGTCTTATGATATTGTAAAAATTCTAGACAAAGATAATAATTTTCTGACTAGAACCTATATTACATTTTTCTACGAAAACAAAAATAAAACGGTGTTTCGTACATTTGTTTATGGTAATAATGAGGGAGTATACTTTATGGTAATATTATTATTTGTGTGACTTTGTAGGCAAACATTCACCCATTTATTATTTATGTATAGATTTGGCTTTTGCTAATGAAAACCTATACTACCCACCAGTTTTGTAATTACTAATATCTTCATCAATGCCAATCATTAAAATTTAGGTTAGAATCTTATAACAGTTTTTATTTATTTATTGTTTCTTGAAAAATGGAATAAAATTCCATACGAAATTTTTAATATGAAGAAAGGGGTCTGTTTTCTAGAACATTTATAAGAATCATATGTTTCGCTTTGTCAAGTCACTATCAAAGGCTGAAGAAGAAGAAGAAAAGAAGTATGGACTAAATAAAGCTTCATAATCATTGCTATTAATTTTGTGTACTCCACTTTTATTCGATATATTTTAACTATTTTTGGAGTTGAGTAATAAACGAATAAATATTTTTTGTGGCGATGAAAAAATTCTGAGTCAGTATCGTCATTTTGTCAACATCGCTTTTGAGACTGAATGCTCTGTATATGAAAAAAGCGGATGGAACATGACAGTGACATGTTCGGTGTCATTTCTCTTCTCCCACTCTCGAGGGGGGTCGGAGTTGGCCCCATACAAAGCGAATGGCATGCCACTCGTGCCATCATTTGGGCCCAGGTCATCCCGCACTGCTGTCATTTAGTGGCGTTAATTAGTGACCAAGTTATAAGTAAGCTACAGTTTAAGTGCACAATCTCTGCTCGCAGTCGGGGAGTTTCCAATTTTTTGAAGTTTTCCAAGTTTTAACTTCTTTAGAAACTTTTGTCTCAGGATACTCTCCTTTGAGGTAAGTGTGCTAAGTTTTTTTCTATGAAGAGTTAGTTTTTATTTATCTTATTATATTTATACATAGTGTTAACTTTAACCCATCTATAATTGTCACACTAGGCGAAGGGTGTGCTAAGAGATTTTTTCACAGTAATTAAAAAATTATCTTATTACAAACATATTGTACATTATAAAGCAAAAACTACAGTACTGATAATTATTATTAGAAGATACAAGTTTATTCTATACTCGTCTACACTTTGTGTTGTGAATTAAAATTGGATTAAATAAAAAAGCACTTTGTATTATCACATCACTCTATTTATTTTTTAATTGTATGTATGACATGTTTCGGTTCTTCTTATATGCACACATTTAAACATAGAACAAACAAGTTAAATTTGGGCTTAGAAGAAGGACCGAAACATGTCTCCTATTTAAAAAACAAGTGTTATGATAATACAAAGCGCTTTTCTATTTATTCCAAAGAAGGTACAAGTATTGAGAGGTAATAAAATAAAGAGACAGTACAAATGTCAGGTATATCATACAATAAGTTATCAAATATTTCCCACGAACAATGACAATAAGAAAGTAGAGATAATACAAATAATAGTAAATAAGACAAATGAAGGTAAAAATGTTTGATATTTATTTAAATTTATATAAACATGTTCAATATATAATAAGCAAAGTAATAGTGTTGATATATTTAATTAATTTTAATCGATTGTAGAAACGACTACAGCACGTTGTAAAAAAAATACGAATTTGTATTGAAAACTGAACATTTAAAATAATGGGTTTTGAATTTTTAGAATTTGTTTAATTTGTTCTGATTCGAATACCAGGCAATTATTTTTTTGGATCAGCGATTTCGATTCATTATAGAAGCATACTAAGGAAATTGAAAATAACGTTGTTTAAACAAATAAATTTAATTTAATAAATATTGAAAATAACTTAATTAATAATTAAATAATTAAACCAATAAAATAGTGGTTTTTTTAAATATATTTTTAACATATTTTTTGGATAAAATAAAAATACTTTCAATTTCCTAAGTATATTACTATAAAATTCCACAGTGTTAATGCCTAAGCCTTCAATAAGTTCATTATAGAAGTGTTTGATTTTTCATTATTGTGAAACATTTGACAACAAGTAGTATGTATAGTGTAAAAAAAGAACATTTACTCAAAAGATAAATATTTGAAATAGTATTATGAATCCAGAAACTTGTGTTCTGTTTATTTTATTTCACTTGTACGTACAAACTCTATTGTCAAAAAGAAGAAGTTGACACGGACTTCATATTTCCGAAACTATTATGTTAAATAAATTCGTTTTTTGTATACAAACACTTGTAGACAAATACCGGATTTTTTCCCATTGCGGGTTAATCATTTTTTAAGTTCTTAATCTTCGTCTCTATTGAGATACAATTAATCCAATGAGATACAATTAATTATAATTTGCAAAAAGTATTATTTATGTGGTAACACGTAAATAATACATAATTATTAATTGGCTTCCCGATAGGTTTTGGCAACAATATTAAATTCGTTAATAACATAAAAAAAACTCCCGTATTTTATCAACAAAGCGGAATTTCCACAATAAATTACGCATACGATACACTATTTTTACATCTTTCTTTGAGGAAAGTGGAACAGAAAAGTGCTTAAAATTATGATTTAAATGAATTTACTTATTTATTGTTAATTTAAAAGGTTTTTTTTTTAAATAATTTCCTTGAAAACTCGTAAACCACATTAAGAGTTATACTCATCGGAATTGTTGTTTTTGAGCTGTACAAAATGGATTCATTATTTTATTCCGTATTCAGATGATAATTTATCACCTGCAGGTCTTAATAGTTAATATTAAATAATATTATAAGACTTGCGTCCTCTAACCCATGTGGTTAATAACCATCTTATAATCACGCTGTTAATGATAAGAGATAGGTACTTTGTAAATATCGAAGCGAATAGTTTTAAATAAAAGCTTTTGAGCTAATGACAAGTAATGACTGTCAATCGACGCAATTTTTAGCTGAATGAACCGTTGCAAATTAAAACTAATGCACTCATCATTTTGAGAAAATATTCTAAAGGCACATTCTAAAGACCGACTAACCCAAAATGCCTGTGACCGACTTATCATGTTTTTTCCAAATTTGGAACTAATAAATTCAGTTTTTATGTCATTTCTAGATGTCACATAACCATCAAAATTTTAAATACGTTAAACTTAACACGTATGTTCCTAATCGTAAAACTGCTAAAAACGATACATTTTGACGTAAAAAACCTATCTCCACTTATTCAACATTAATTGAAAATTTGTTTAATACACTTTTTCGAAATACAATTTTTCGACAAATCGTAAAAAAAATGTTGCTCGTTTTTTGACGTGTTGCTCATTATTTGAGATAAAGTAATTTTGTCTTTAATTGATTCCCAGTATATTAGACAATTGTAAACAATAAGTGCTATAGTGTTTTTCACCTGAACGAATGCAATTTAAAAAAATGGTTGAAGCAACCTTATATTGATTTCAATATAATTAAACATCTTCTATATATAAATATATGAATCTAATGAAGTGCAATTTGATTCAATCATATTCACAAATCTGCTATAAGGATGTGAAAAAGCTTGGCCAATGTTAATTTTAATTTATCAATAACGACGTGTCAACATTACATCATTTTCCCGAGATACGTTAAATTCTCACGTATCTTCGATTTATTCTTACATAATTCATCTATAATCTGTTCAATATTCAAAATCAGTTTTTCACATCTAACATTTTATTTGATGTGTTACTAATTTATACAAATACATTTTTGTTCATTAATAAAATTTGCAATATTCACTTAGTCCGACTAACTTGATATCACGTATGAATATTTCATTAGATTGGAAATTTACACGAGTATTTAATAAACATGTGTGAGGAAAAAAACAAACAGTGAAAATGGAATAAATTTTATGTATACGGACATAACAAATATACAGTACAGTCGATTATCTCAAACGGATGGTAACATTCAGATAGGGCAGTATCAGTCAAAAAACATTGCAATTTCTGATATTCTTAGCAATTAATGATTAGACACTTTAAATACATGTTTGTATCCAGTATTAAGCAAAATATAAATCTTATAAAAATGATTTAGACCAAACTTAATTCTAAATAATTTTATTTTGATGTGCATACCAAACGTCAGTAAATTCTTGAGATCATATTTTTAGATTTTAAAACCGTGTCATATTTTATAACTCTTTCATAAATCATAAATAAATTTTTATGGTCAGAATAAAAAACATCCCAATGACATATTCGTAAATTTATTTTTAACATATCACCTGCCATATTTTATAATATGATTTTTCTAATTAGCATTGCAAATTTATATTATATTTTAATCATACTCTGATTGGGAGAGGCAGCTACATTCATTTATCGGTTGATTTCACATTTCATTCCTTTTTTTCATTTAGCAGTTCCTTCCGCTAAATCAGGTTAAATGCAAAATTTTCATTCATAAATATATGACTAGTAAAAGGCAAAACGAAAAACAAGACACTAAACTCGGTTTGTACATGATTATATAATTAAATACAGGCGAGAATTTTAACTGCTCTTTATTGTCATTTTTATACATTAAATTAATCAAAACATTCTTTTCCCCCTTTTGGCTTTATTTTTTTCGATACCTTTTGAAGGTTTTACACCTTCATCTTTGGGAGAGGAATATAAAGTAACCAAAATTATTTCATAAAAAAATTCGTCATTATAGAATTCCACAGTGTTAACGCCTTAAGTTTATCAAAAATATTGTAACTTGAATAATTTCCCTTGCGAAGCATTGTACAATGCATCTGCTATTCAATTAAATGTTTGTTTTTAAAGTAAGCAGATTTTTACACATTATTTAAAAGACGTTTTAATAACCTGACATTAGTCATTATTGTTGTATATTATTTAAGAGAAATGCCTTATGACAAGACAACCAAACCGTGACTAATAAGTATCTGCGTTTTAATGATTTTTAATTCTTGCTCTATATCTCAACTGAACCATGCTAATTACATATTCTATTTGAACTACTGACAAAAACTGACATACTATTTGATAAGAAATAACACATTCTACAATATCAATCGAATCTTATGATAGTTATATTCATCAGAGACACCCTTACACTAATAAAATCAGCTTATTATTAAATAATGTTGATCTAGGGAAAAACATTACAAAAACATAAGCACTTTCTTTAAACACATTTATAATTTATTTTATTTTGTTTTTTCATTTTATTTTCCAGGGTGAATAAATTCTAATTGATTAGCTTAAAAAAATGTAATAGAATAAACATTTATTGAATTAAAATGTTTAAAAAAATATTTCCGCGTTTCAATAAATATCAACATGATACTTATCATTTTCTAGGATATGATTTTTTGGGAAACATTGACGTAAGCCTTGGATTTTTTGGATAAGTCCCGAAGAATATTGGATGTATTTGTTTAAGAATAAAGATAATAATTTATAGGTTAGCTGCGGGGTGTTATCTGGGCAGGTGAGTTCGGGATGATTTAACCGCACCCTCCTCTTACACGTGTCCGGATATTTTCTTTTTGGTAAATTTAGATATCGATATTCATATTTAAGTAGAATGTTTTTCTTCGAAACATTTCCGCCACGAAATTGGTCATTTGCCGTAAATTACCCGAGATCACAACCTACGAACTATTTTTGGATAATTGATTAACATCTTTACAATATAAGCTGTTGCCAAAAATTGTCTAACTATTTTAATGACGTATTTATTTAAAAAAAAAAAAATCAAAACTGTGGGTACGAGTATATTAATAAAAATGTTTGTAGTTTAAAGAAAATACAGCACGCAGATATCGATAAAATAATAAAATATTTTATAAACATATAAATCACATAAAAATGTTGTAAGTGTACAAGATACATGAAGAAAATTTCAAAAAATACTAATTATATTATTTGTTTGTTCCAGCTATAATACGATGTATTTGAGAAAAGGAATAACACTTTTGACGTCGCTCTTTTGCTTTGCACAGGTTTGACCTTATCTTTGTATTTTAAAATATGCTATTTAATTTGTTATTACTCATTTATTGTTTCTTGAGTGATTATGAAAAAAGCTTTATCTTAATTTTGCCTTTAATTAATCCACATTAAATTATTAATTTCTTATTGAATTGTTTCTTATTTAGGCTTCACCGATATTTGGAGGGCAGCAGCCAATGGTAATATTATTGAAATAAATAATAAAATTAATTAAAAAAAAAGCATTTTTATATAACAGTATCATACTTCTTAACCCTTAACGTACCGTGTTCAAAACAAAACGCTTGCTCCCATGTGGTAAGTTCAGTTTACCGCTAACTTTATCTAAATATCAAGCATATGACTAGATGAATCAAAATTTAATTTAAGTCATCTTGTAGGGAATTTCATTAGGAATAGATCGATATCTATAACATACATGGATTATTTGAAAAACATATCATTATTAATTTTTTTCTGGAACCATGCGATTTCTGATATGTAATGCGTCACGGCATACGATCGACTAAAATCAGGTCTAAACAAGCGCCGCGCGGCGCGGCCCACTAAAGGCACCTAGGCAAAATGTATAGTACGTTCAAGACAACGAGTACGTATTAATATTTGTCCCTTTTGGTAAAGTGTTAATATTTTCACAGTTCTGATATTATTAAGTTACGTGGTGCGTTTTCATCCAGTCGGTATTATTACGTACCTATTGAAAAGGTCAAAGATATAATTTATAATATGTTCAAAACAGCGAGTAAGTATTTGTCACTTTTGATAAAGTTGTAAATATTAGCAAAACAAATTCTACCTTAACACGAATGAAGGTGAGGGCAGTCTTAGAAAATATTTTTTTTTGGGATGAAGGAAGTAATTTTTTGCTTTTTTTTTTATTACGAAATATTGAGAACACTTCAATGGAGGATTACAATTTTTTTTATAATATTAGGGTCCATAGGTTTTAAGAAAATCAACTTTAAATTGGCAGTGGAAACTCAATTGACCACATGGCAACGCGACGGTTAATATTAGAATTTAATTACTTTTGGAATTAACATTACTGGTATTTAAAAAAAGGTTACCATCTGTCTTTCGTTTATAAAGTTTTCATAGGTAATAATGAATTTGTTTCCGAGTTTGTATGGACGTACACTAATAAAAGTTTTCCAACAAATCAATAGATGGCAGTAATTTAAAATAAATAAATTTATTTCGTAAGCTGTCAATAGAGGTCAATAGTAAGTTATGAAATAAGATTGTTTTTTTACAAATAAACAATTTTCGCATTTTTTAAATGTTAACGCCATTGATTAAGTTTCAAAAAATAGTTTTGATGGTGTAATGACCTTCAAAAAATATAAACGTATAAAATAAAATCACATTTGTTTCTTTGTTTTGGACGATTAATGTATTTCAAATTATGAATAGATTAATGACTAATAAACTGAACTTGATATTATATTCATAAACCAAATGAATTAATTTGGGAAACAATCACGAAAATGTATACCTCATTAAAAATATTACTGGTGTAATAACCTAAAAATAATAAAAATCATAACTAACGTTTGTACTTCATTGAACATTTTCACCTCATCCGACCTGGACAATACTACACTTGACCACATCTCTACCAGGAGTATCATTTCCACACATATTCCGATACTTCCGGGGCGGCCCCCACATTGGCTGACCTGAGGCTGACTGGAGCGCCCGTCCCCCGCTTGGCACACCCTGCTGGAGTAAGAATCAGATCAGTTTACAGCACAGCTATGTGCCAACGAGTGGCATTTGACAAACTGCACTTTTCAGAAGATCATTCACAAAATTAAATCAATTCCAAGAGTTTATTTTAGCAGCCGTTTATAATGACTAAAACTAAGATTTCATCAATTGTTCATAAAATACTACTACGTACAACAAGGCCTAATCATTATTAATGTATACAATTAATTGTATCTCAATTGAGACGAAGATATAAATTATTTGGAAATAGAATATGGTGGTCAAGGCGTTTACAGGACTTATGACCTGTCATTGGTTGGGTTAAGCGATCGCATTATGTAATACAACATTCCCCATTCCACCCTTCTTACGACCACCACGTCTGACAATTATTTTTGAAAGATGTATATTTATGCTACTATGTTGAGAAATGTTTCACATGTTTAATTTACATCTTCGTCTCTATTGAGATACAATTAATTCTTAATGTTTGACCCGTAATGGGTAAAATCCAGTATTTGTATGCATGATTACTTAGATTTGGGGGTTTTGATTCAAATTTTCCTACGCAAGCCGGACTTCTGGGGTTCTATGGGAGTACCGCCACTGCTCTTATGTACGTTTTCTAGAAATTTTGCTTGCTATCAATACATTTAATTATATGTAAAAAAAACGTCAGTGAAAATAAGACTTCTAGAAATATAAATCGTACAGCTCAAAACAAAATGTATGCAATAACATATTTTAGATTTTTATAAGTGACAACATTACTAGAATTTTACATTTATTCTTCTTCTTCTTCAGCTATCTTCCATTTTCATCCACTCGTCCCTGTCTTATCCCTTCTGCATCCAGGTCGTTTAAACTATTCGGACAATGTCGTCTGTCCATCTTTTAGGTATCCTCTCGACGCTCCTTTTCTTTGTCCAAGGATTCCAGTATTCTGGATGTCCATCGTGTACTGCCCCGTATTGCTATATGTCCGGGCCACTGCCACTTCAATTTAGCTGTACGATTTATATTTCTAGAAGTCTTATTTTCACTGACGTTTTTTTTACATATAATTAAATGTATTGATAGCAAGCAAAATTTCTAGAAAACGTACATAAGAGCAGTGGCGGTACTCCCATAGAACCCCAGAAGTCCGGCTTGCGTAGGAAAATTTGAATCAAAACCCCCAAATCTAAGTAATCATGCCCCCGCACCAACAACCCACCAAATCATCTTCCAACAATGTTCCCATTAGACGTAAGAGAAATAGGCGCAAGAGCTGAACCTTTGTAAGCCAGAAGAGGTTTTGATTAAACATTTCTTAAGCATGCCGGGCTTTTGGGCTACTATGGGAGTACCGCCACTACGTAAGAGTGTTAAATCTTCCATGATTTTTTGACCGAAATTAGTTATGATGATCATGTCTGATATTCATAATGTTTTGAATGCGTCTAGGCCAATTGTCTATTTTAACCAGAATTAACGATTACTTCTTACTATTTTATATATTGTGTGCCGGATATACTATAATATACCATATACTTGGTCCTGTGTCAATGGTAACACAATACATAGGTATAGTCATTTCGAACAAAATTTCACCTAAGACTTTATGTCTCTTGTTATGATTATTTATTCAATAAAACATTTCGCTGTTTATTTATATCACGAATCGACAGAGTTAAGGCAAATTTAAAATAAATAATTTAAATTAGCTCGGGTAATATTATTTGATTTCCATAATGAGATATTTTTAAAATATGCATACGAAGCCTCTTTAATACGTGTTAGATTAGTCCATGCATTCTTGATTCTCGTGGCATAAGTTATTGAACAGCAAATCTGTCTTTCATACCTAATAATTAGGGAACACGCAAATTTTAAAATGATCAAAATATCTGAGTGGATAAAAAACTACAATTTCTATTTACAGGCAAGAGGAATGTCCTCTTACTTTCCTGATCGAAGTCAAGATGGATTTGGGGTAAGAATTCCAGTTGTGATACACACAATCGTTTATATAATAAATATATTAAATAACCCAAGGTTGCGAAATCTTGTAATGGACATACGAGTAGTTTATATTTTGACAATATTTTGCAGCCGTATCCTCCAGCAGCACCTCCGAAATTCAATGGAAAGATTATGCAAGTAAGTTTAAAAAGATTATTATTGAGAAGTAGAAGTAAATGGGAAATTAAGCTGCTCTACGAATAAAAAAAATCATAACTGTAAATATAAATATTATTTATATTTTAGGAAACTGGTGGAAACCACGTATCTTCTTATTTTCCTGACCTCAGCCTAGACGGATCTGGAGTAAGTACAAGTACAATGAAATTCAAATTATAAAAATGGCATTCAAAGTTTGCTAGATACACGTAGTGACACCGATTTTGATATTTTTGTAGCCCTACCCACCAGCTAACCGCCAGCACTTACACCCGAAACCTCCAGCCGTAAGTACAACACACAAGTAGTTTGTTTCTTCTGTGTTTGTGATTTAACCGAATAAATATCATTATAATATTATATATACGTAAATAATAAAGCCATCATACAATGTAATTAACATTTTGCACTGAGATTGTTCTAATATTCTTAATCTATTTAAATTAATAATCAACACTTTTTTTACAAGGCAAGATGGTACGTTTAAAATTTATTTTTATGAATCTACCATAAATTCTGTTTACCAACATTTTCGAGTTTATTCATCTAGCCACGTTAAGAAATTACTACATGATTAACCAAATTAAGTTTAAGTTTTTGTAGTTCTGTCGTTGATGAAGGCATTGCATATGAAATATGAAAACCAATTAAATTATTAAAGCAGTTTTTTGATTTTAAAAACTTTAAATCTATTTAAGATCTAATCTTCTCTTCTCTTCTCTAGAATTCATAACATAAGCGTTTACGAATATAGTAAAATACACAATGAAAACGTTTATAAAGAAATCGCGTTTTCATTAGAGTTTTAGGAAATAAAAACCACTTCCATAAGGGAAATATGGTATTCTCAAGCTGGAGTCTTAATATAGAACAAACGGTATTTTTTGTATATTTTAATGAAACCAATGTTCTTAGTTGGGTCAGCAATAACTTAATTTTTAAAATTTGCGTGATTGTGATTACGTAATTTCAAAATCAATTAAATTATGCAAATACGTAAAATATCAGAAATAAAGAAAAAAAAAAATCATTTTAAACACAAGTATAACAATTGGTATTCTGAAAGTTTCGTTTTTCTATTGTAAAAACAGTGTTATTTTTATGAAGCCAGCAACAATGGTGACGGCTTTAGTGTATGGTGTGTCCTGCAGGTTAACATTCACGCCCTAATCCCGGTACATGGCGCGGCCCCTCTGCCGCACAAGCTGGCTCACAGCAAAATTCCTTTTAAGACCTTCGGCGCACATAAGCACGCACTTCACCCGGCACCACCCCTGCCACCCTACCACGCTCCTCCGAAGCCGGGTCCTCGCGGCCCTCCTCACCAGACTCACTATCACGTCCATAGCCTTGCTCCGAGCCAAATGTACTACATGGCCAAGTCGAAACCAATTCCCATGGAGATGATGCATATGCTGCCTTTTGATCAGAAAGTGGTTGTGAGTATTAAAGTCTCCAATATTCTACCAAACACATCCACCTTGGACCACGGGGATGAAACATTTTAAAACTCTTAGCTTGTATAAAATAATTAACTAGATATTTATGGTACATTATTATGTGACGCACAAACTTTAAGATAATTAAATTCGTACGGCATATTACACTTATTATTCAATATCATAAAATATAAGATCTAAAACTGAAAGCTGTTGTTCGAAAAAAAGAAAAATGTTCTTAAAATATCATCGCTTTATTTACAATAATTATTATTTAAAATGAACTTCCATCAAGGGATTTCTACAAAATCATTTGATTATGTTTTAGATATTACTTCATTTCAAATTTTAAATGCATGCTATTTATTTTAATAAAAATCGTAAAATTTCATTTCAACAAACGTCATCCTTATTCTTATACAGAACCGTTAATTTAAATTAATTTTCGCAGTGAGAGAAAACATGTGATTAAAATATATATTTAACTAATCAGATAATATGTTATATATTTGTCACTTAACATTAACTGTGGTCATAACTGTGTAGCTTATTAACCGATGATGTCAATATGGATAAAGGTATACATAATATTTCTTTATTTTGAAAGCATACTTTACGAAAAAAATTAATAGCCTTATTTAAAATAAAAGATTTGTTAGAAATAAAACGAAGGATTTGTTTTTATATTTTGTTCTTATTCACAGAACATGGATTTGCTGACAGGGTTAACCCACGGAGCTAAAGGTCTTTTGGGAGTTGTAAGTATAATATTTATTTTGTGTAAATTGGTGATATCAAGGGTAAATCGGCCCGATCTGTTGCTTGTACATTTTGTAAATTCTCTTTCACGTTATTGTGGAAATGCACCGTATTTTTTGATTTGTAAAACTGCACTTCCTTCGTTTTCAGTTGGTAAATGGTATCTCATCAGCTACAAATCTAGTCCACGGAGCATCCACAAAGGTAGGATATATAATAATATATATATTAGAAGAATGTAAATATTATATTTATTTTTGATGGTAAACAAATGAAGCATCAAATGTACAATTGTAATAAGTAACAAAAAACCATATATTACGTCAGATTAGACGTTTCATTAAATAGATATGTACACCAAGTACGTAATTCTGGTAGTGCAATTGTTATATTATACACCACCCTTCAGTGTAAGCATCTGTCCGGAAAAATAAGACAATAGCACGCAATAAAGAAAAGATTAATAAATATAAAACACATGTATAGTATTATATTAGATTTAATATACAATACTATAAAACGCAGAACAAAAGTTAGGAATTAAATATGAAGTTGGTTAGCTACTGGATTACATAATTCAACACATTCTAAAAAGAGAAAAATAATATTTAAAATATAAAATAGGATGATTAAGAATTAAAAACCTTAACATTTAACAAGCAGTATGGAATAAATGTTAGGATTAATCCATTTTTTAATACTCCTATGTTATATGATATTCCCGTTTTTTTCAAAAGTTGCTAAACGTTGTTACCTAATCAGTCATAATGATCATTTGTTAATTAATTGAAATATCATTTGAGTGTCAATTAAGTTTGATTAAGGAAAAAATACGTTTTATTACTACTCATTTAAGTAAGGAACCATTATAAAATGATTGCAAAGAGTAAGTCAAATAGTTCAAAAACAGTCCATAGAAAATAAATGATTTACGGATATATTATATAAAAATAAAAATAAAAAAATGTAAATAATAATCCCCGCGATGAATGGCACAAATAATGATTTTTTTTTTGAGCACATCATAGAGGACAATACATAATTTACAAGTATTTGAAAGCGTTGCCTTCGGACGCACGAGAAAGATAATATTTGACAAGCATGATGCACCAAAGTGCTTGTCTACAAGTCATGCCTCAGAAACATGGATCCCATACAGAATACACATAAGAGCGATAACACCAATGCTGTCTACGGAGGATCCTAAATGTGAAATAGCAGGACATACGGACAAATGACAGCAAGCTTACAGAGGTCAATATGACTAGTATTGAGGCTGTCATTATTCAGAGACAACTGCACTGGGCTGGTTATGTCATCGGAATTCCTGAGATAAGACTCCCAAGAAAAATTATGTACTCTCAGCTGACCCAAGGGAAACGTTCACACGGTGGTCAGAGGAAACGCTTCAAGGACTCCCTTAAAGTAAACCTCCAAAAGACTAACATCGATTGTGATTGCTGGGAAAAGACTGTAGTAAACAGACCAAGGTGGAGAAGCCCAACACAGAGACGACGCTGCAGAGAGAAGGAGGAGGGGAAAGTGAAGACCATCGGGAGACAGTGACGGCTCGACTACCAGCGCCTTCTGCCCTTGAATATGTGGGTCCAGGATCGGGCTCTTCAATCACATGCGGACCCACAACAAGAACTGAAGGACAGTCTTTCTCGGCCACGGGGGACAGCCGATGATGATGATGATTTTACCATTATATACTTATAATATTTTACTTTCTAGAAAGGGTTACCCCTGTTGGAAAGTATGAAACCGTGTACATATCCCATCATCAGCCGTCCGTCATCCACTGCTGAATGTAGGTCTCTCCCAAAACACGCCACCGCCCCCTGTCCATTGCCGCTCCCATCCATCTACGTATGTCCAGCAATCCTCTTCAGATCGTCGGTCCATCGGGCAGGGAGACGTCCAACGTATTATGAAAATGTCGTATTGTCGCACTGTACATAAATATGTGCACTTTTCTTGTTCTAGCTTTTGGGTGGTGTGGCCACAGGGTCCCAGTTACTGCAGACCGTTATCGAAACTGTTAAGGACAGGTTGGGAGCAAAGATGATGATGCCCGGGGACATGGCCGCGGGCATGCAGGCGGCGGCTGCAGGCCCCTACCCGCCGGCTCGCCCGGGGGCTCCGGTCTATGGCCCCCCTCATCACTAACTGAATCCAAACTTATATCATATTTATACATCATATCGCTATGTTTTACTTAACTTGAAATGAAATCAAAGTTATGTCCAAATAGTTAGAAATAATTGTCTTATGGAAAAATTAAGTAACAAACTGTTTTTTTTTGTGATTATTGGTGTTATAAACAATTGCAGTTCATCAAAGCTACATTTGATATTTTTGGTACTTTTTTTTTCATAAGTTAACATGATAAAATATTTACATACGAAAATGAAAGATGGGAAATATTTTGTTTATTGCTATTTATTGGGTTTGTTTTTATTGTATATACACATATTTTTCTTTTTTGTTGTACATGTACATATGGATTACACATGTAAATAATATAAATCTACAGAATGTTTGTATAAAATCTGTATTTGCAAGCACAAGTGAACACTTCAATCATGACACGTGTATTAACTGTAATATATTGGTATAGCATAGAAAAATAAAAAATCCATTTCTATATACTACAAATGGTAAAACATACATATCGTACAATGTTAACGAAATTTAAAATAAACATTAAGAGAGTGATTGCTTTTAAATTGATTATTTTGAAAATATCATTTCGAATCGATTATTATTTAAAAAAAAGGTCCTGTTTTAAGGACACAAGCACAAATATAAATAATATAGTATCTTCATTACTATTTTAGGTTATCTGGCCGTTTGGTGATTTATTTTCAAGGCTGATTGGATACAAAGCAACGAGTCCTGATGGAAAAATATTCCCCTTAGTGTTCGATCCTCTCGATTTGTTGTGAGCAGAAAAAATATCAGCCATCAATGTTAGGTATTTATTCGTAGATGACTTTTTTTAAATCGGGAACACGTTAAAACTGCCATTATTTAAATTGTATTAAATTATTTTTAAGTAAATAATTAATAAGATTTATTTCGAACAAAATATTGATATCGTTTTAGCGTAGATATCGTGTTCTAAAAAACCTGTAATATATTTGAATTAAGTTCTAGAATTGAGAGCCAATATTTGATTATGTATATTTAAATCGGATGACGGTTTTAATATTCAACAATTAATAGTCGTTTCCAGATTGTACTTTGGAAAGATTAAACCGAAAAATTAAGAAACGAACGATATAATGTTATCGATAAAGTTATCCTTACTATATATGTTAACCCCAGAGATGAGGACAAAAATACAAGTTTTCTAAATGCATCAATATTGTCTATTAAGTTGATATAGGTGTTATTGAATTTTTGTTACGTTTTAAAATACTTTTGTAATAAATATATAAAATTAAATGAGTTGTGTTTTTACTTTTAATAACTGAACAAGTACAATTATATATATAAAAAATAAATAATCACGTACTATTCTGACAAACATAGTATCAAATTTGATATTTACACAAAGATATACGAGTACAAGAAAATATTGTAATTATAAAAATTACACTTATAAAATAATATAAATTAAATAATTAAAAAACATCACCATGAAAGGGAAAATTTTGAATAAGCGCGGTGTGGGAAGACCCCAGATATCCTGGCTCGAAAATATCAAGGAGTGGACCGGAATTCGGAGGGTGTGGGAGTTGTCCCGTCTGGCACAGGACCGAAGGGCCTAAACCAGAGTGATAGCTGACGTCGGAGGGACCTGAAATGGCACTCCAAGAAGAATAACAATGTAAAAACTTTAATAATAAAAGAAGAAATAAAACAAATCTGCACTTATATGATGATAGCTGTGTATAAAGTATCATATCAGGCCCCCCTCGACGTTGGTTATAACTCTGGCGTAGGTCTCTCTGTCCTGTGCTAGCCGGAACAACTTCCTCACCTTCCGAATTCCGGTCCACTCTTTGCTGTTTTACAGCCAAGAAATCGGGCCTCTTCTCACACCGCGCCTACCCTCAATATTTTCTTTCATGATGAGGTGCACCAGACCGTAATTTTCGTTGCGAAGAATTTGACTCAAATATGCCATTTTTCTAGTCTTTTTCTTATTCCTCAGCCTATTCCCGTCCACTCCTGGACAAAGGCCTCATCCATTCTCTTTCTTGTCACTATGTCCTGTGCAGACTGCATCCAGGTTATTCTGACGTGTCTGTTCATGTCTTCCTTCCACCGTAGTTGCGGTCGCCCTGCACTTCTCTTTGCCGTCCACGGTCTCCAAATCAGCAGTGTTCTTGTTCACTTTTCATCTGAGCTTCTGGCTACGTGACCTGCCCCTTGCCATTTTAGAGTCGCCACCGGATGATGTCAGTGACCTTTGTTTTTTCTTTCATCGTATTGTTTCTGCCTCTGTCTCTTAGGCTTATTCCTAACATGGCTCTTTGGGTCACTCGTAGTTTCTCGGCACTTTGTTTGGTCAATGTAACAGTTTCAAGACCATAAGTACCAACTGGCAGAATGCTGGCTTCATAGACTTTGTTTCAGGTTGATCGGTATTTTCCGGTTGTTAAGGATGTAACTCATGTTTCCGAAAGCTGCCCAGCTTAGTCCATTTTTTTTTAGCTCTGCGATTTGGTATTCTCGGCCCAATCGAATATTGTGTCCCAGGTATATATATTCTTGGACATTCTCAATTCTGTTGCCGTCCACGTTGATTTCAAGCCTTTCCGTGCCCATCACCTTGGTCTTTGCCAGGTAGTCTTTTTATTAGACAACACTTATCTGTCTTCTCTAGCTCTATGTAACACCGCGTTCTGGTGACCATGTCAGTCTATGGGATCCGCATTTTGATTTATTACATCTCAACATTTAATCTTAAAATAATTAATTTTTTTTCATTTTTATATAATAAACGTATTAGTTATTGAGGGTCGGTGGAGAAAGTCTTTGATATTTTTAAAATAAGTAAACATTCAATCAACAAGTTTGATTAATATGAAACCGACAAAAATTCAAGTCGCCTTATTAATAAAAGAGTGTAGCAGAGTTAATGTAAACCAGGAAAACAAGTAATTTAAAGGAATGAAAATTGTCTATCTCGTCATGAATGACGTTTTTTTCTTCTTGATATAATGGCCGTCTAAGATAGCTATTAAGATAACGGACAGACATTGCGAATGCATTTGTTGCAAATTGTTATCTTCTCGCAGTAAACAAATGACTCTCAGTGGAATACTGTTACTTTGGAAATTCAAATGAATGGATCCTGCTCAACTCCACGCATAAATATTTCGATTCAAAGTCTTGTAATTTTTATGCATTGACTTATTATATTTTATAGAATAAGAGGTAGCATGTTCACAGCAGATCGCCGTACGGACAGTGATGTTGAACTTTAAAAATAGTTATTGGAAACAAGAATTTATCAATGAAAGCGAAAATGGCCGTTCACAATGGAGTTCTGGTCCCAAACCTGATGTATGGACGCGAAGTATGGAAGTGACAGAAGAAAGATGCGAGCAGAATAAATGCAGTAGATATGAGGTCCCTAAGACGTTTGTGTGGTAGAACGATTTACGACAGAGTCTCAAATGCTGATATAAGAAAGGAATGTAGAGCGAAAAAAGGTATTATGAACAAAATTATGAAAGGATCGCTGGGTTGGTTTGGACATATGGAGCGCATGGGTGAAGAAGGAATGATTAAAAAAAGTATACGTTAACGATGTAAATGAAGTACGGAGTCAAGGTAGACCGAGTAAAACATGGCATAACCAAATTAATCACATTTCAAAGGTTGGCCATGTTAGAAGCCGGAAGAATCGACGTGCGTGATACTCACTGTATGAATGTGGAGGAATCTAGAGAGGTATGTCAGGATAGAGTAGTCTGTCGGTCCATTCTCTCTGCCTACCCCTGCGCAGAAACGGCGTGATGGTTTGTTGTTGTTATAGAATAGTATTATGGTAGTTATTAGTAATATGGTATGTTTGTTTTTAATGCTTTAATAGATTAAACGCCTGTATTAAGGTACATAATTTAATCTAGTCATTTTACTGTTTTATAATGTATGTCTAAATAAATAATTTTGTAATTGAGTTCAATGCTTAGAATAAAAATATAAGTTTTATGATCGATATACTACTTAATTTTTTTTATGTATGTACAATCTTATTAAGAAATTTCGAGATAAAAATATTAGAACACGATCTAAAATCTTATGACATGTTCGTAGTAGCTTCGTTGTAGCTTCTCAATTTTTATGACATGTTACACTGAGGTACTATGTAACTTGCAGGCTTAGGTACCCTTCTGCAGTCTTAGTTACTATTATAAATATTTGCAATTATTATTATTATTATTATTATTATTATTTTCGATTAAATCGATGTAAAGGGTGAAAAAAAAAATATCAAAGGAAATATACAAAGAACCTTATGAATAGGAAAAACCAGTTATCTGCTTGCTGCCTTTATCATAAGGGCATTTACGAATTCTTGGTTTTGTTTTACGGAACGCAAGATCTTTTTCAAACACAACGGCGATCCGTCGACTGTATGAAGCGCTGGTTCGTAGTAACTTGGAGTACTGCTCTATCATTTGGGACCCCAGAGAAAAAACAGTCATCTTCGAGCTGGAAAGGATCCAGAAACGATTTTTAAGGTATTTATACCTCAGGGAGTATAACTGTTATCCTTTTATGTACCCCTCACTGTTTCTCTCAGGAGTGTTGGGTTTCAACACTCTTGAAGCTCGTCGAATGATCTTTCTGGGAAAGCATTTTTTTAAACTGTTATCCGGAGGTGTTTTCAATCCAGGAGTGCTGAAAGAGCTAAATCTGTACGTTCCCCATAGTTATAGCAGAGCAAGGGGGCATATATTATTTTATGCCCCAAATTGCCGCACAGAGGCCCTTCGAAGTTCTCCTGTATTGAAGGCGATTCGTCTCTTAAATGAGGTTGCAGAAGAGATAGACCTCTTTGGATGCAATTATGGCGAATTCGGCTTTGTCTTAGCCCGGCCGCCGTGGCGAGCGGTCGCATTTTGTGATCGCTCCTGAATTTTTTCTGTTTATTTCGCATCTTGTGATCGCTTCAGAATCTTTCTGTTTTTTTTTTTCTGCTTCCTGTTTGTGCCACTCATCTTTGATCATCAGTGTATCTTCTTCGTGTGTTTGTGTTTTTGCCGCTGTTTGAAGTGCCTCCACGTGGACCTACCTCGCCATGCGCCGTCACATCACGTGTGCAAATCACGGCGTGCAAATGCCGCCACGTGTATTTCGCCCGGTACACCTTTAGGCTGTTCTCCGTCTACAGTATTCTACGTAATCGTATCCGTAGTTCTATTACTTCATCGTATGCCTACACACCGCCACCCAAGAAGCTCATGCCGGCTCAATCCACTCCGAGGAAGCGTGATGGCCTCGAAAATGTCAATACCGCTCTTGGATTTCCCGTCATCTTCAACAGCGTGCTACAACCAACATCTTCGGCATCCATCCCCTTCATCATCATCAAGCACACCTCCTCATGCGCCGAGGATGTTTGCTAAAGCCACCGTCTCCTGACCAAATTTGTTTATTATAATTCCAAGAAATTTGTGCGTTCAAAGAACTGTAATTTTAATTTTATTTTGGTAAAACCCACAATTAGTATTTATTTCTTAGAGAAGTTTGTGTTTATACTGTAAATTTAGGATAATCCGGAGGAAAAAAATATGTATATATTGTTTTATTTTGTGTAGGATATTTGAAATGTCAAAATGTGTATAAATAATATAATGTAACTAATTTTAAGGTAGTTTGTAGGTTGATGCGGGTAAATGCCTGGAGACGGCGATGAGGTCCGCCACCCATCACGTCGCTTTTCCCGCGGGGGCGAACAGAGGAGAGTGGAGTGCCGTATCGGTACTTGGAACATAAGAGGAGGCATGGAAGGGAATTTAAATGAGATGTGCGATGAATTTGAGAATAAATGTTTAGATATTCTGTGTGTGACTGAATGCATGGTTAAAGAGTGTGGATCCAGAGAGCATGGGGATAAGGTCGTCTTGTGGTCAGGGGTACCACAAGAAAAAAGAGGAGGCCAGGGTGTGGCAGCAATTTTAGCTCCTAGGATGATAGAATGCATGAAAGGATACGAATGTGTGAATCCTAGACTAATGTGGATCCGCTTCAAAATTGGATTGACAAGAGTACTACTCATAATTGGGTATGCTCCTGTTAATAGCGAAGATGAAGCTGTGAAAGATGAGTTCTGGGATAGAGTAAACGAGATAGCAGCGAGTAAAAATGCGAACGAAAGAATTATTATAGCAGGAGATTTGAATGGATGGGTAGGAATTCAAAGGGCTGGTTATGAAGAATGTCTCGGAAAGTATGGTGATAGTAGAACGAATGATAATGGAAAGAGATTGCTTGGTGTGTGCCTGGAGTGGAGCCTCTTTGTGTCAAACACGATGTTTGACCATAAGAGGATCCACCAATATACATGGGAGAGAGGAAATGAAAGGACGACGATCGATTACGTCATCGTGGACTCTAGATTACGGGCGGACACTGTAGATACCAGAGTGTTCAGAGGGGCCGAACTCGGAACAGACCACTTTTTGGTGGTAACAAAGGTAAATTTGTTCCGAGGCTGGCGCACCAAGAGGAACAAGACAGTGACCGCCCCGTCTAGAGTAAAAGTTGAAAAACTACAAAACGATGGCGTAAAAGAGAGTTTTATGATGAAAGTGAATGATAGGCTTAGTGATCGAGAATCGGAATGTATAAGCATAGATGAGACCTGGAAGAAACTGAAAGAAAGTCTATGTGAAGCAGCGAAAGAGGTATGTGGTACATGTGTGCAAGGGAGGAGAAATGGAGATGCTTGGTGGGATGACTGTATAAAAAATCTTGTTAAAGAAAAGAAGGATGCATGGTTAAATATGTTGTCTGTGGATAAAAGTGATTGCGTGAAATATCAAAGAGCGAAAGAAGCGTACAAAGTTTGCAAGATGAACGTCAAGTTGAAAGTGAGAGCGAAAAAGGATAAAATGAAGGAGGATGACGGACTTAAGATGACAAATCACTTCCAGAGCAACATAAAAATGTTCTGGAAGGAAGTCAAAAAAGCCCGAAATCCTCCCGAAAGTGGTTGTGCGAAAGCAATTTTAAGTAGTGAGGGAAGAATGATTACTGATTTCAAAAGTATACAAGGAAGATGGATGGAGTACTTTAAAGATATGTATGGCAGTGAAATGACTGAAGATTCAATAAGAATGAGCTTTACAAATGAGAATTGCACGAACAGCGGAAGTGAAATTACTGAAATAAATTTGAACGAGATAGTAAGTGCTGTAAGATGTATGAAAGGTGGAAAAGCTGTCGGATATGACTGTGTAGCCTTAGAGTTTATCAAAAACGGTGGGCCGGTGGTTTCAGCATGGTTATATAGACTCTTTAACCAGTGTTTAGAGGAGGGATATACGCCGCTCGACTGGAGGAGGGCTGTTATCATGCCTCTTTATAAGGGAAAGGGGTCTCGTATGGACTGTGGAAATCACCGGGCAATAAGTCTATTAAGCGCCGTTGGTAAACTCTACGGTCGAATTTTAATAGAAAGAGTAAAAAAGACGACGACTGAAAGAGTATGGGATGTGCAAGGCGCTTTTATGACCGGAAGAGGTTGTATGGATCAGATTTTTGCACTTCGAACGCTTGCGGAGAAGTTTATGGCCAAAAACCGTAAGCTTTTCTGTGCGTTTGTCGATTTGCAAAAAGCCTATGATCGAGTGAACAGAGAAAAACTGTGGTCAATCTTGTCCGAATACGGAGTGAGCACAAAACTGATACGGGCGGTTGCTTCTCTCTACGAAGGGAGCACTGCCAGTGTTAGGGTATATGGGGACGTCACGCCCTGGTTTGATATCACGAAGGGTGTTAAGCAGGGCTGCGTGATGTCCCCTTGGTTGTTCAATCTGTATATGGACAAGTGTATGAAAGAACTTAAAGGTATAAATGCTGGTGCTAAGATGAGTGATCTGTCTGTAAACTGTCTGCTTTACGCGGACGACGCCGTTCTCGTTGCGGATAGTGCGGACGAATTACAAGTCTTGGTGTCGAGAATGTATGAGGTATGCAAGTCGAACGATTTAATGATGAATGTCGGAAAGTCAAAGGTGTTAGTATTTGAAAGGGAAGAGCAAATGATAGTTTGTAATATTAGTGTAAATGAAGAGAACTTGGAACAGGTGAGGGAATTTGTGTATTTAGGTAGCATGTTCACAGCGGATGGCCGAACGGACAGTGATATTGAAAGAAGGGTTGGTGCGGGTAACAAAGTGAATGGAGCTTTAAAAGTAGTTATTGGAAACAAGAATTTATCAATGAAAGCGAAAATGGCCGTTCACAATGGAGTTCTGGTTCCAACCCTTATGTATGGAAGCGAAGCATGGAACTGGCAGAAGAAAGATGAGAGCAGAATAAATGCGGTAGAGATGAGGTCCCTAAGACGTATGTGCGGTAGAACGATGTACGACAGAATCTCAAATGCTGATATTAGGAAAGAGTGTAGAGCGAAAGAAGGTATTATGAACAAAATTATGAAAGGTTCGCTTCGTTGGTTCGGACATATGGAGCGCATGGGTGAAGAAAGAATGGTTAAAAAAGTATACGTTAACAATGTAAATGGAGTAAGGAGTCGAGGTAGACCGAGGAAAACATGGCATGACCAAATTAATCAAATATTAAAAGTTGGTCATGTCAGAAGCCGGAAGAATCGACGTGCGTGTATGACTCGATGTATGAATGTGGAGGAAGCTAGAGAGGTGTGCCAGGATAGAGTAGTGTGGCGGTCCATTCTCTCTGCCTACCCCTGCGGGGAAACGGCGTGATGGTTTTTGTTTGTTTTGTTTGTTTGAGCTGCCATATATTATAATATACGAGTATGTCATATAATATTAATATAATAGGATTTGGTTTGTAAATAGAGCTAAACCTTTTTATAAGCACGTAAAATAGAAGCAAACTCCATATCGATTTTTTTTGGAGTAAATCTAAATTCTTTTATTTCTACACTCAAAAAGTAACGATCTCTATCAAACCCTTTATTTTGTTAATCAGTTCAACTTCATTAGCTAATTGTCAGTCATGTTCACATTGTTCATCTAAAGTACATTATTTATTTAATCCTTCTTTCTTTAAATATTCCATTGTTATGGCGGAAACATTGTGATAATTCAACATTTTATTATTATTATAATTATTGTACTCTAAAACTCTGTTCATGGTATATTTTTTTTTCACTTTTTTTATTTTTTGCGACAGATGTTCCATCAACTATGTTGACATCGACAGATGTTTCTATTTATTTTCTCAACTGTTAAAATTAATTTTCGTGATTTTTCGAACCTTCATATGTATCTGTTTCTATGTCAATTTGAATAAGTTCTTTGTAAACATTTTAAAGTTCATATATTAATCTATATACCTGTAGTCTTAATTTTAAAATTGTACTTCTTAAAAAAATGGCGATGAGGTTCGCAACCCATCACACCGCGTCTCTCACGTTGGCGAAAAGAGAAGAATGGAGTGCATCATCGATTAAAGTTTTGCAGTCCATTCTTTCTGTCTACCCTTTCGGGGAAACGGCGTGATGGTTAGTTAGTTAGTTTTACTTCTTAAATTTAGTAGTTTCCTTTCTTTATTATTCAGCATACCTGTATTCTCATTTATAATAGTGACGTTATTTTATTAACAACCTACTACAATATTTACCTGTTTTCTTAAGACTGATCAAAGACTTAACTCGACCTAGGCTTAATTTTTACCGTTACTCTTAAAATGTTCATAGATTTAAGTAAACTGTCTGTATTAAAAAAATGTATTAGAATTTATTCTGTTTATAACAAAATAAATAAATAAATATAGAAGGAGATTCATATTGTCAAAGGGTTAAGGTATAGGGAATATATAAATGTAAAGACGAATGATTCTTCTTTGCATTCTTTTATTTGTATACGTCATTTTTTTATCTTTCTTTTTTCTCAATCCTTATAATATCGTGTTGGCTTGCATTATAATAATTTTAAGATTCATTCAATTAAATAATTATTTAAATAAAAAACTTTACCTTAATCGTAAAAAAAACTTGGTGGTAGTCTAGAGATGTTGTAGTGAGGTCGGGTGGTGTAATGTTTACGCAATATTAATTACCAATGATGGTTTTTGGGAATGTCTACACGAAATATTTAGTAATTTAATAAAAAGTGGGTTTATCAGGTATTATTAATATTACATACCTGTGTTAAGTAGAAGAAATATTTTGAAACTGATTGATGGGATTTGTAGGCTAAACTTTTATGGAATAGTATTATTCACTTGAATTTATTAGCATTTAAACTTTTTTTACAATCGCAACTGTTTTTTGTACTACGTGAAATGAGCTAATACTACTTGTAGGTAGGAAAGATGTGTTCAACACTTCTGTGCAGGAACGTGCGTAACAAAATTATCTGAAATAATACCCGACATTAATAAAAGTGAAGGTACTCGTAAACTTTCTCGAAGTAGGTCTAATATTCTATTGAGGAAAATGAAATTAATGCTAATGTGTTTATTGGCTCTTGAAAAATATATTCAAATTCAATTTTTTGCTCCCCCACTACGGAACTTTGCTGTGAACATATTTCTCTCGGACAGCCATAACACTAGTAAAGTCCATCAGAACAGTAGAGTCTTCCTCTATAGTTGGAAGTATTGACATCGTATTGGATATTGAAGTTATAGTGTGATCTTGTTTTAAATTGTGCATTCAAATCAGTTTTCGTAGTCATCTTTTAAAGGTAATTTATACAAAAATAATATTATTTTTCTAGGATTTTTACACTATACGACACTATACCAGGAAAAAATATATGTATAACAATGACACTTGGTTAAATTATCATTTCAACGCGATAAACAGTTAAGACTCATGTTTTTTCTTTATGAAAATCAGATAAATTTTAGAACAGGTAATCTGGCAATTACGATAAAGACGTTAACATATTCTGGTCATTTTAAGAAACTCCCACTTCGTTAATAACGCCGTTTGTTAAAACTGATAAAAATAATTAATGAATAGAATCAGAATCGTAAACACGTGAAAATAATTTAAACTTAATATTAAACTTAAACTTAATGTTTATTCTAGTCCTTGATTAATTATTATAAACAAAATATATGTAATATTTGCGAAGGGAGTATGATAACAGGATAAGAGAATAAGATGATTAGAATCTTATGTATTTTCCCGTAAACATTATTTAATTAATGCAATTAGTACAGTTATAAACATTATTTATATTTTCTTTTTTCTATTTTATACACTTTGTATATACAACACTTATATTATAATAAAAAAATAAAATTATATAAATATGTTTCAGACAAACAGTCCTTCTTCAGTAATGTATCTCATTTTTAAACATATTATAAAATTGTATACATGATCTGACAGATGTTATTAAGGTCATGTAAACAATTTTATAATATTTTTAAAAATGTATCTTTAATGAAGAAGGACTCTTTGTCCGAAAAATGTCTATTTAATTAAGTTTTTATAATATAAGTGTTGTATATACAAAGCGTATAAAAAAAAATAGAAATATACCATCATAACAACACAAAGTATGGCGTATACAGAAGAAATAGTTATGAACACTTACAATGCCTCAAATATTCATTTCAGTAAGGTTTTACGTCAAATTTTCCATACAAAAATCCGCGTTATTACTAGGATTTTAATAATTTTAAGATAATTGAAAAAACGTTTTCTGAAATCATCGATATGGCATAATTTTAAACTCTTTATCACAAAAGGAATATCGCCTACCTTATTCGATTAACTAATAATATTGTCAACCATAGTGAGATTTAATGTAAATAGTTTGAGCTTTTGGTAAATTAATTTTATTAAACAATTTGATAATTGAAACGAAATTGATTGTAGACAATATATCTAAAGAATCTATATGTAGGCCAATTATAAAATAATAACTTGATATACTATCCAATTAGAATGCTCACTCTAACGTGAAGATAGGTATCTTGCCATTAACAAATCGATTAGTAAAAGGGTTTCCCTTTCTATTTATTGTATTATTATAATATAAAAAAATTTCAAGACTGAACTTGATTTACATAAAATAAACATTGTCTCATTTCACTTAACAATTTCAGACTTTTGCTTTCATTGACTCGGAAAAAGTCGGTATTTAAATTCAGAATAACGATTAAAAGGGTCTTTTGCATATAATTAGACCTCAATTATACGAAAGAGATTTATGCTTTGAATTTAGTTCCGGACTTACAATTTTGACGCAAGAATTACCTCAGTGGTTCAAAGGTTACTTTCTTCTATAGAAATCAATGCAAAAAATGGTTTTATTCAACTTGTCATACAAAAAATATTTATAATTAGAGAAACTTTATGATTTAACATGTATAACTGTATTTTTTATTCTAGGTTTTAACGCAGAATGGATACATTTAACAAGATTCTAGTTTTAACTGCGATTGCTTCGTTGGCTCAGGTAAAAAAAATGTGAATAGAAATAAAAATAAGAAATACTCGTAGAAGGCGGGCAGGGTAAGATGCCACCACGTGTGGTGTTATCATATACTTTTTTTTCTCACATTTTGATTCTTAATCATATATTATGTACAAACTATTTCTTTTTGATATACAAGTATTTAAATAAATAGACGAGAAAAAATATAGTCCATTGTTTTGGCCGTAACTCTATGATACCTTATTATTATAAAATGTTAAATCAAATAACTTTATTTTATGTATCACAATTATATTCCATTTTACGCGACAGTTGTTTCGTCAACCTATGTCGACATCATCAGGTGTTATAATAATTTAAAATTTCTATAGAAGAATGTAACCTCTATCCCATAAAATAAAATACAATTGTGATACATAAAACGATTTAGTTTAACAGTTTATAAAAAAAGATGTCGCATAAAACTATTCTTCTTCTTCTATATTCTATAGATGTCAACTCTTGGACATGGACCTCTTCCATTGCCTTCTACTACTAATACTAAATTAATTCTTAACTTCTGATGTGTTTATGTAATTTCAATTATTTTTTTAGGCCAAACCATTTTTATTCGGACAAAAATCCCAACCACAAAAGGAGACAAAGGCGAGTACTTTAACGCTATTGTAGTAGTAATAGCAAACACCATTTTACACAATTTCCTAAATACTGAAACAATTGTGACACCTCGATGAGTAAGAGGAAAGATTTGTATTTAATTTCAGACAGAATTAATAAGTCTGGGTTACTTCGCTTGGCCATGATAGAACGACTTATTGTTTAAATGGAAAACTGCAATGTTCTTTCTTCCTAATTGCAGCACATCTATCACATCATTCAAGTGCCAGTCGTGTCCTCGCACCTGTCTCACTCCGCTCTCCCCGCACAGGGCTGGACCAGCACCTTCACGGCTCCGGAGCAGACTGAGTGGAATCAAAAGGAAAACGTGGATAATCAGGAGTTTAAAAATGTGGTGAGTTACATTCACTACAAACATGTAAGTTGGTCTCTAGGGTTGTTAAAAATATTGAAATATGAACTTCTTCTTGATTTTCTTCTTTTGGAGGTTGGGTAACATCATGACCATTTATAGCCTTGATACATAAGCTCTAAACATGGAAGTTGTGTAGCAACTCAACTATTCTCGAAGGTTTTCTAGCTAGGATTTTATTCTTCTCCCGACAATTCGTTTTCCTTTAACTATGGTATTCCGTTAAGATATGGAATCATGGATCTCCATCTTCATGGTAATGTGGTGGTGGTAATGAACTGCAACGATCTCCGAAACGTCTGTCGAGAAGGAGAAATCACACGGTGTTACCCAAAATCACACAAAACATAATAGCTAAATTAATATTTAAAATGTTAATGACAGAAAGAGTAGAAAACAACGTAGTTGTTAAACAACGTAGAAAACAAGTACTGCAGCGAATGAAGGAAGAAAAATAATTTTAAAATACAATAAAGCGCAGGAAACTGGAATATTTCGGGCACATTATCAGAAACGACAAATACAAAGTGCTGCAACTGATTATCCACTGTAAAAATAACGAATTAACGGCATAAGAACATATTTCAATTACAGGAGCATCACTACCACACTTATGATGTAACTGGAGCTAGTGCCTACAACCAGGCTCCATATTTCGGCAGTCATATTTCTGCTCCCTCAGCGCTTGATTCTGGCTGGCCAGCCATAGGGGTATTACATACAATTTAAATATATTTAAATTAACTATCTTTCGAAATAAAACTGAACTCTTTAGATCTAAATTTCTTAAATATTTCTAAATACAATTAATATTTGGGTAATAATTTTAGGACAACTACAATGGAGGACACACAAATTACTTGACTCAACAGCAAGGAGGTCTAGCGGTAAATATTTAAGCCATTATTAAACACTTTATGATTTTTTTCATTAATAATGTAAAACTTAATAATAAATATTGATTGAAATATTTGTTTTCTAGAAGTTTTATTGTATTTTTAGAGTAACCTTACTACATCTTCATAAATACTATAAATATATTATCATTAATTTGGAAATAATTGAATTCCACAGTGTTGTTGCCATAAGGTTTAATAAAGTGAATGATTACTTTTTTGAAAAAAAACCTCCCGTTTAATAGATATTTATTGGACTTGGACTTGGACTTGGATCTTCTGGCTTACAGAGGTTCAGCTCATGTGGCTATTCCTCTTACGTCTGATGGGAACATTGTTGGAAGGTGATTTGGTGGGTTGTTAGTTTATTCGGGGGCATGATTTGTGTGGCCCGGAGTGTTCCTCTGAAGGAGAATCGATTTTGGGCGCTTGTGGCGGCTGGAAGTGTTTGGGTCGTAATTAGAGAGGTCTTTTATTGTGGGGTTGGGATGTGAAGGGAGTCCTTTGTAAAAACGTTCGGCAAGTTTCAGAATGAATTCATCTATCATCAGGATTCCCGATTCTAGGTGCAGTTGTGTAATCCTGGTCCATGAAGGCGCACCAAGCGATAAACGGATAGCCTTATTTTGCAGGATTTGGAGTTTTTGTATGTGACTCGAAGCTGCATAGCCCCAGATTGGGGCTGCATAAGTGAAGATCGGCCTTATAACCGTTTTGTATATCAGGAGTTTATTGTCGATGCTTAGTTTACTGTTTCTAGCTAACATTGGGTAGAGGGCTGAGATTGCTTTTGACGCGGCTTTGACTTTATTTGTAATGTGTGGCCTCCATGTCAGCTTAGAATCCAAGGTAACCCCAAGGTATTTGATTGTTTTGGTCCAAGGAACGTCTTGGCCGAACATTTTTATGTTGGGAATGTTTGGAGGAATGTGTCTTTTACTGAAAAGGGTCGCTGCGCTTTTACTCGGATTGATGATAATGCGCCAGTTTCTGCACCACACCTCTAGCACATCGGCCTGTTTTTGCACCCTGCGGGTCGCGAGAAGCGGCCTTTTAGCACTGGAGATGATGCCCGTATCGTCAGCGAATTGGGCAATGTGGGTGTTCTGATCTCGGGGAAGAGGGATATCACTGCAGTAGATGTTGAACAGAGTAGGAGCCATTACTGAACCTTGGGGAACTCCTGCTCTGATAGGGCGTACAAGGGATTTGGCCTTGTTGATTTTGACGCTGAAAAGGCGATCGGACAGAAAACTGGCTATGAGTTGAATCATAGGCAGTGGGATGTTTGCTTTTCCCATTTTGTATAACAGGCGGGTGTGCCAGACGCGGTCGAATGCTTTACTGACATCTAGGGACAAGAAAGTGGTGAATTTGCGCGTGTTAAAGTTTGTGGCAATAAGTTCAACTACACGAAGTAGCTGATGTTGTGTGGAGTGTTGGGCACGGAAACCATGTTGAAAATCTGGAATGGTACTCTGTTCGTGAAGTGTTGTTTTGAGTCTTGATTGTATGAGTTTTTCCAACAATTTACCAGTGCAAGGAAGAAGACTAATTGGTCTATGATTTGAAGGAGCTGTTGGGTCCTTGCCTGGCTTGGGAAGAAGGATAACGTCTGCGATTTTGTAGGGTTTCGGGAAGTATCGGAGTCTAAGGGATGCGTTGAAGTTCGCTGTCAGGGCACAGATGCCTTTGAGAGGGAGAGATTTGAGAATTTTGTTAGATCTTGAGTCAGGACCTGGTGATTTGCGGGTATTAAGATATTTTATTTGTTGTTTCACCTCTCTCGGTGAGGTGAATGGAATCGGTGGGGATGAAGGAGTTTTGGCTAAGAGTTGTGAAACGTTAGATTCGATCGAGGCCACGAATAATGGATTGTCATGTTCGTTATTTGTCGTGAATTGATCTTCTAGGCTCGATGCAAATGTTTCTGCCCTGTCGGCGTCGGAGTACACTAATCCATTTGGACCTTGTAACGGTGTGATTCTTGAGTGGGGTTTGCGAAGATTTTTGGATAATTTCCAGAAGGCTGTCTTGTCGTCATCGTTTAATGACTCTAGATAATCCATCCAGCGGTCATTGCGTAAGTCGGTGATTGCTTTTTTGACGTCAATGTTTAGTTTGTTGAGAAGTGTTTTATCCTGAGGTTGTCGATATTTTTGCCATATTTTTCTAATGGTATTTTTGTGGCGTATTAGCTGTTGGATATCGGCAGGTAGATTTGGTCTGTACATGACGTTGTCTACAACTGTGGTTGCATTTTTAGAGCAGTCTGTAGGATAAATGTCATTTCATTCGTGACCTGATCGAGAGATTCTGGGTCTGGAATTTTTGTTGGGATTTTGATCATTTCGTGGATGATTTCGGGAAGAGAATACCAATTAATTTTATTTCTGGTGGGGAAATGGGGGTCACGGTGGAATGGTTCATCAGAGATGTAGATAAGTATAGGGATATGATCAGAGGATAGTTCGTCTACTACCTGTAGGGTGAGAGGGAGGGTAAAGTTTTTAGTCATGACAATATCGATGACGTCCGGGGAATGTTTTGGATTTTTATTGAAAATTGTCGGAGTATCGGGAGCTGTGATGAATATGTCTGGTCGATTTTGGAAATAGTCGAAAAGATCTTTGCCTTTCTTATTATCTTTGAAACTGTGCCAGGCGCCATGTTTAGAATTTACGTCTCCACCTAGGACTGTGGGAATGTTTTCGAAGAAAATATCGTCCAGTTCTATTGGAGTGAATCGTCTACGAGGTGGAGAGTAGGCGGAAATGAATTTAAGGGGACCAGAATTTTTTGTTTGTATCACTATAGCAGTGGTTTCAATATTTATGTTAGAAGGTGTTGTTGAGGAGCAATGCTGGAGGGATTTTTTTATTAGGATTGCTGTACCACCTCCTTTGTTATTAAGGCGGTCGGTTCGGTAGGTGAGTTAATTAGCGAAGGCTAGGATTAAGCCACGTTTCTGTGACAAGAAGAATGTCAAGGTTGTAGGTCGAGAGGAAGTGTTCTACCTCCAGGCGGTGTGATCGCAGGGTACCACCCGCGTTCCAAAATGCCACTTGGAGGTTGGTTGGTAGGGTAGGTGTAGGGTTAGACATTAGATGGGTTGATGGCGTTGAAGGTGACAGTCTTTCTTAGCTCATTAACCAAGCTTGAAAAACCTTGGATTAGTGCATGGAAAGGATCAATTTGTGGAGGGAAAATTTGTGGAATCGATGTTTGTGTGGGGGGGCTAGTTGATGCGGCCATCTTGGCATATGAAGGCGCTGGCCATTGTGTGTTCACGAAGGCCGGGGTACTTATTATTTTAGATGGTGATGGCTGAGGTTTTGTTTGTCCGCAAGGCTGGGTTCTTTTCGGGTGCTTCGGACACCCACTGAAGTTGGCTGGGTGTGACCCTGCGCATAGGGCGCATTTGGCCGGAGTATTGCGAGATTTTGTGCAGGTGGAGGTGTGGTGCTTCTGTCCGCACTTCACGCACCTCGGATCAGCGTGGCAGCCCGAAGTTGCGTGACCGAACTGTTGACAGTTGAAGCACTGGCTGGATTTTGTTTTAGAGTGGGGTGACTCCACCCGCACCCTAAATTTGTCGACCTCTTGGAGGTCGGAAAATATTTTTTTGCCTTGATCCGATCGCTCCAGGTCGACCATCATCATGGCGATGGGTCGCCTTTCGGGACCGGCTTTCATTCTCTGGACTTTAAGAATGGGAAACCCTAGTTCCTTGAGCTGGTTGTGGAATTGGGTCGTGGAGACCCATTCGGGAACATCTCGAATGACAGCTTTTAGTGGCTTATCGCCATTCAATCTAAAGGAATGGAATTTTTCACCTCGCTCAATCAGGAGTTTGGTGGCCATTGTGTGGGCGAGGGCGGATTTGGGAGTTATATTGATACAGTCCTTTGTGTTTTTGGCGACGAAGTCAACACCATTTTCGATCAGGGCTGCGTTGATGGAAGGCCAGTTGATGTTGGCCTTGTAAATTATGATTGGAGGCACTCTCGTTATTTTCGAGAGAAAGTCTGATGGGAGAGAAGAGGAAGAGGAAGGGGAAGTGGAAGGGAGAGAAGAGGAAGTGGAAGGGGAAGTGGAAGGAAGAGGAGAGGGAGTGGGAGATATAATCGTGTGAGAAGAAATTTTGTTTGGCGAAGTGTGGAAGGGGCTTTCAGGTGAAGAATTTTGGTCATGGAAGGCAGATGTTTTTCGTTTCCGATTGTTTGTTGCCGTTTCCCATTCCATAGAATGATCAGAGGTTGGTGGGGGTGAGCACGGTCTTGATTGGACAAGGTGTTTGGTGGGAGTGGAGATGGTGCTGGTAATTGTGGGAGATAGTGAGTTGGTCACAATTTTTTTGGCCGTATCGTTTGCGGAGAAGGAGGCGGAGGGCGCGGGAGTAGTAGAAGGCGTAATAACTGAATGGTTGTTAATGGAGGGGCCATTGATGGAGACTTGAGATTTCTCATTAACTGAAGAGTGGGATAAAGGGGGTCTTATGTCAGGCAAGGATGCCAACATTTCTCGGTAGATGGGGTGATTGTACGACACTGAGTGTCCCTCCTCGATAACATCCTCCCTCTCGAGAGAGCGAAGGAGAATCTCGCCGAGGACCTGAACATCGGTATTCTTCATTTTGCGTTTCTCTGTTATTAATTTTATAAATTTGTTCAGTTCGTCCATGTCAGTTGCGCTAATTTTTTTATGCATTTTGAGACACTGGTATACTCTTATGGAGATGGAATGTGAGTGATAGCGTATGTGATGAGGTAATGCGAGTGTTTGGATGGTGGAATGGATCAGGCACAGAGTAGACTGTTATCTCACTGATTGTCACTTCACTCGCGATGTATGTTTCAAGATGGCGGGCAAGATGGCGACCGAGCGGTCGGCAAGTACCAGCACAGGAACAAAGTTGTGAAACAAGATGGCGGTGTCTTAAAAACTATTGCACAACAGTTTGAGAACACATTTTTGTACGAATTTTAGGCATGGAACGATTATTAAAACACAATTTAACACTAACAATACATATTAGAAAAACTTAGGAACAGAAAAAATGTAACTGAATACTGGAAGCTCAGTTATATCTGAGAAAACGTGGAGCGTAACGCAGTGACACTAACGTGATTAATGGCGGACGTGTTGACATTCAGATATTTATTACATTTTATACGAATTACATGTTTCGTCTTGCTAGGGCATTATGAAACGAGACACGATGTTCCAAAAAAAAAATGCAGAAACTTATAGAAAACAGACGTTTCACGCATATTAATTATTAATATGGAGTTTTACAAAATTGTTCGAGTAAAAATATCGATGATTGTTTTTACGACGAATGTAAATATTAATATAAACGAACTACTATTTACAACCACAAATTTGTAATGTGCCACACCTACATGAATGTGTTATTTTTGAAGAAATGTAAAATAATAAAACAAAATTTTCAGTCGTATCCTGTAGCGTTACCAAACTACGTCCATCAACAACCCTTGAACGTGGTAAGAAAAAATGTTTTTAATATGCATTTTAGTTATTATTATTTTACACCTTTAACCTTGGTATGTGCACTGCAACACAACCCAATAATGCACTAAACTCTAGAGTACAGAGAAATATAATAAAAAAATATTATGAAAATACAAAAAAATATATTCAACACCATATTCTGTTTCCAATTTGCATCTTCGTCTCTATTGAGATACAATTAATCCTTAAAAATGATAACCCGCAATGGGTTAAATCCAGTATTCGTCTACAAGTATTTGTATACATTCAAAATGTTGTAAAAAAACTGGTCCAAGTTAAAATAGCATAAAAATTGGAGAGACACCTCCAGGCGTTATCTAGCAATGTATGTTAATGGCGGTAGCCTATCACATTGCGTAGATTCTAAATAAAGATCTTCTGCTTAGTGCTTAATCCAATCTTTATAGATGGCGCTAGTGTAGACTGAACTATAAATGTGAAGTGCAGTCCCACATTGTAGCATATATACATCTTCCAAAAAATTTCAGATGTGGTGGTCGTAGGAAGGGCGGAATGGGGAATGTTGTATTACATAAAGCGTGCGCTTAACCCAACCAATGACAGAGCATAAGTCCTGTAAACGCCTCGAACACCATATTATGTTTCTAATTTGCATCTTCGTCTCTATTAAGATACAATTAATCCTTAAAAATGATAACCCGCAATGGGTAAAATCCAGTATTCGTCTACAAGTATTTGTAAACATTCAAAATTCTCTTTCGAGAGTCAATCCAAAGAATTGGTTTACAGCAAAGTGTAATATTTTTGCTAATTCCCGGGATGCCATTTTGGCCTTTAGTGTGGTAGTTTCTGGGATACCTATAATATGATACCTGTTGATTATGTCCCATAACGCTAAAGATGGTAATATAATTTTTAAAATATATAAATGCTTTATTCCAGCAAATTTATCCCGCAGTAGCCCATGAATATAGAAGGGAGCCCGAAAACATGGTAATGACTTACATATAATACATTTATTGATTTAGTACAATAGTCGTGAGTATGTTTATTATTTTATTGGGAATTAATACGCCTCAAAATAAGTATATTTTAACACTATATTTTTACAGTTATTTCATTTGTATAAATTATAGACATCATGTCAAAGTGTCTTAGTATATTATAAATTATTATTACATTTTATTGCTTTATTATATATTTTTCTCACAAATGTCTTACTTTTCAGAAGAATTTACTCGGAGGAATAGTTAATGGTGCCAAGGGTGTCCTCGGTGTTGTATGTATCTATGTATTATATAAATAAATATTTTATTTATTTGTAAGCGGTCACTCTTATTCACTTCTGATTTTCACAACAATTAATAAAATGCTCAAGCACGAATAACGTAAAAATGGATTTGAAATGTTTTATAAAATATTTTCTAACTGTTAATGCAAAAACATTGCTTTATTTTACAATTGTATTTATTTTACGACAGCTGTTTCATCAACCAATGTTGACATCATCAGGTGATAACACCTGATGATGTCAACATTGGTTGATGAAACAGCTGTCGTAAAATAAATACAATTGTGATATTAAACAAACTTTTTGCATTAACAGTTAGAAAATGTTAAAGTATCATAGTGTTTCGGCCAAAACAATGGACTTTTAAAAATATTTTTATATTTAAACTTATTTTTTTATACGGCTAGATTATATTTTCAACATTTTAAGAGTTACGATGGTACTATAAAGCATAAAAAACTCAACTGATATTTTTATCAACTTTTTATCAAATATTTCCTTTTTAATCAATACGAAAGAAAACATCAGTCTCTAGAAGTTTTATTCTATTTTATGGGAATGACATGACATTTGATAATGCCTTAGAAGGGCGAAACATGTCAGTCTAATAAAATATAATAAAACTTCTAAAAACTGACTGAGTTTTACATCATTGTTCAAGAATCAATATTTCCTTCTTTTTCATTACATTTAGCAAATACTTTGTAAACACCCATTACATACTTATTTACCACACACGACTATCCAGACATATATCAATTCGAAAATCGCACATTGTTTCGAAACCACTCTATTTATTATATTTATAATTATGTTAACAAATATCTATAACTCTAGTCTTCTATGTTATATATTTCAGCTGGTTAGAGGAATAGCATCCGCTTCCGGTGCTTCTTCGGGAAGATCGGCGTCTTCCGGTCACCCTTAAACCACCTGAAGTGTATATAATCAGTATTAACCACATCTCCTGGATTTCATTATATTAATTTGATGTAAATATGCTCGTCTATCTTTCCTTCTTTTTAAGTGCCATAATGTGTTCTGAAATATGTTGAATATTGTAAAAAATAATTCAAATATTCCTAGCTTAACCAAATAAAAAAAATCTTAAGAAGACGCGGTTTAAAAAAAATCATCTTTTAAGTTATTCACTATAATGATATTCTAAAACAACATATTCCAGAATACCCTTAATTAAATAATGCGATTTAATCTTCCATGTGTTTCTTTTAATTGAATTCGAAATGCGGTAAGACAGTCCTGTTAACTTTTTATTTAATTTGTTGGATATTTATATTAAAAAAAAATAGCGATTGTTCACAAAAGGTTTTTGATAAAAGTTATAGATTCAGATGGAAGGTTACCAATTAGTAGTTGTATACAGTGATCCTTTAACTTAACCTTTTATTTCTTAATTTCAACTCTTTATAAAATGATTTATGCACCTTTCCTTTTTATATATTGTGTTAATTATTTCAAATAAATACGTATATTCTATGTTGGTTAAGGTCATTATTAAAATTATTATAACCAAAAATATAAGTAGTTCATTCATTGATATTTTAAAATAAAATGTTTTTAATTTAATATCCACGGTAGGTAAAATATATATATTATTTATTAAACTTTATTTCTATGACCAAGGCACGTTGATTTAACATTAAAAAATGTATTCAACAAAGCTTTATTCTTCGTCTGTTTTTTTTATTTTTTATGTATACAACAGGTCGTTTGAACCCAATTACTGTATACAATTTATTTTTCAGCTATTATATTGATTCTCGTGATACGTGATAGGTAGCCAATCTATCGCCATTTTATTGTCACGTGAATTCTACACCAGACCAAAGACAGTGTGACAATCACATTGCCATCGCCGGGAATCGAACCCGGGACCTTCGGTATGGAAGTCAGAGCTCTGCCACGAAGGTCGTCTTCTTCTTCTTCTTGTCCTGCTACATGGTGCATATGCCTTCTCCACCCGACTCTATCGCATGCCTGATGCCTAAGTGAGGCCTGCTGCTTTGACCACGTCCTGCAGAGTTCTTCTCCAGGTGTCTCTAGATCTGCCTCGGTTCCTCTTTTTTCCCCATAGGGGACCTAGTGGCGTTCCAGTATCATTTCGTGAAAGCTCAAGCTCCAAATATTCAACAGTAGCGTTAAAAGCGTACTTCTGTACGGATGTAAGACTTGAAAATCTACCGCGGACGTCATTGGAAAACTCCAAGTGTTTATAAATAGTTGCTTTTGCTCAATATTCAAGATCTATTGGCCATAAACAGAGTCAAATGCCGTTCTCTGGACCATGGCAGGCGAAAAGCCAACCAGAGAATAAGTCGCTAGTCGCAAATGGCTGTGGATCGGTCACACCTTGAGTCATTATTAAGTGTATAGAAATATGTTCTTTGGAATCTTCGGTATATCCGTGTGTCTTGGTATCACCATCGACCGACATTTCGGATATCGTTGCAGTATCCGTCCAGATGGAGTAATAGTGTCGTTTCAAGACAAATAAATACTTCCGTTTTACAAAATATTAGATGTCTTGCAATAGATAATGTAGAATACAATGCAAAGTTCTTGCAACATAGTGATGTTCAATATCATACTTTCAGGCGATGTGGCCTTTCGGGGGATTGCTGACGAGGCTGGCTAACTACATGGCGGCAGACCACCGCGGGGGGTCCTCTCCCCTCGTGTACGACCCTTTCGATATGCTTTCTGAATAATCTTTTTAAATTTGTTGTCTTGTTCCAAGTATTGAAAACTATCTATAAGTGTTTTGTTACTTATTTTATTTAATGTTACGAAAGTTTTTGTGTTTTTGTGATGTTGTCACACCATTCATGTAGGTTTATTAAAATGTATAAAAAACACAATGAAACGAAATGTTGGTATGTATGTGAGGAATGATCGTCGTAATATTTTTAGTTTCAAATAAAGCAATTCATTTTTTAACAGAAATATTTTGTTGTAATACGATACTATAATTAGTAAATGTAAACGGTTCAAATTAGACATATTGAATAATCTTAATAATTTATAAATAAATACACGTTTTTTCGATAAATTTATTTTAAATTGACTTCTCCATACCCCCTCTTCCCCTTCTAGAGTTGTCAGTTCGTCATGTCGGACCCATTCCACTATATACTTTAAAAACTCCCATATCACTATCCAATAATATCTCAATTCAACATCTAACTTCGGAATTCCGGCATGTGGGGGAGCAATAATTTCTAGTTGGTACATCTGAAAAAATCAAATAATGCCGCTGTATGACATTATTTATTATTATGATGTTAGTAAACAATCATTCATGGAATAATTTTTTTATTTCAGTAATAATTTACATTTAGTTAAAATACTAAAAATTTGTGTTCAAAGATATAGTATTTTTGATATCTTTGAACACAAATTTTTTGTCTGCCATCTATTGGAATTTTCTGTAAGATATTTACATCTCTTTCAACACAACCTCATGAAATAAAATCTAATAAAAGAGCTTTTTAAATTTAACCACAGAGCACCATAGTTTCACTATATTAACGTAAAGCCAAAATTCAAACACTGTAGATATGCACTATTATTTTAATTTAATTGAATACTTATTAAAAATTCAATAAGAGAAGACCGATTTCATATTTTTTTGTGATTTGAAATCATAAAAAAGTATTATTTGAAAGACAAAGAAATGTTTAGCAAATTATAAAACAATGGTTTAAATTGTTCTAAAATTATATGACGATTAAATTTTAACTTTGTTTTTAATTAATCATATAATTATTTTTATAAGAAGGCAAAATGTATTTATTGTTTCCTAAACGATGATGTTAAACTCCATATTTAATAATTAATACGAATAAAAACATCTGTTTTCTAGAAGTATTATTATATTTTATGTGAATGAAATGTTTCGCCTATCGAAGGCACTATCAAATCTCGACATTCGATAATGCTTTAGAGAGGCGAAACATGTAATTTACATTATAATATAATGAAACTTATAGAAAACGTTTTCTTAGTTTTAATTAAGGCAATATGTTGTTCTATAATACATTATAATATATATTTTTGCGCTCTTGAGGTGATTACATCACAAAAACGAAGTTTTTAAAGTTAGCATATTATTATTATTATTATTATTGTCATTGTTATTATTATTATTATTATTATTTTTATTATTATTATTATTATTAGATAATCCTTTGTAATATACTTAGGAAATAGATTTTTTTTCGTTTCCACTATTTATTAAAAAATATTAAAAAACACGACATGTTTCGGAGGATACCTCCATCTTCAGGTGTAAAAATATCTTCTTCTTCTTCTTCTTCTTCTTCTTCTTTTGATAGATCTGACGATCTGTGACACAGAAATCATATCTCGTCGGATGATGAGATCCAGCTGTCCCTCCATCTCTTAGGCGGTCTTCCAGGTGGGCGGTGTCCGGAAGGATTTCATAGGCGGCTGTATATGCGAGTCTGTCACCATCCATTCGGGCTACATGGTCCCTCCAGTATCTTCTTCTGGATCTACTCCACTGAACGATATCCTCTATTTCGCAGGTTTTCCTTATGTCTGCGTTGCGGACACGATCTCGGAGGGTTTTTCCAGTAATTGATCTTAGGACCTTCATCTCCGATGTTCTAAGTAGTCCCTTGGTTCGCACAGTGTCAGCCCGCGTCTCTACAGCGTACGTCATGATGGGTCGCACGCATGTTTTGTATATTCTGATCTTGCTGTCGATACGCATGTGCTTGTTTTTCCAGACCAGATTCTTCAGGCATCCTGACACGGCAGAGGCTTTACTGACTTGTTCACGTACTTCGGTATAAAGGTCACTTTGGCTGCAGATCTCCACTCCCAAATACCTGAAACTCATCACCTGCTCCACAGGTATATCATCAACAGTCAGTTTACATCTTGCAGGTTGCCTAGATATAGTGAGACTTTTTGTTTTGTTGACTGATATAGCCATATTTAGCCTTTGGGATACTGTGTGGAATTTGTACAACATTCTTTGCAGGTCATCTTCAGACTCTGCTATTAATGCGGCATCGTCCGCATAGCAAATGACATTCACAGTTTTACTGCCCATTTTATAACCTAGTCCCAGGCCAGCTACCTCTTCTATAATTTCGTCCATAATAAGATTGAACAGAAAGGGGCTCAAACTATCTCCCTGTCTTATACCATTGCTTGTAGGAATTTCCCTAGACAGTTCATTGTCAACCTTAATTTTCGTTTTGCAATTGGTATATAGATCTTGGACAGTCTTTATCAATGTATTGGATATTCCTCCTTCCTGTAATTTTCTTACAATATCTCTTAACAACACCCTGTCAAATGCCTTAGTCAGATCGACAAAACATATATAGGCTACTTTATTATATTCAATTGCTTTCTCTTTCAGTTGCCTCAGAATGAAGATTGCATCTGTTGTGGAGCGATTTCGTCGAAAACCCTGCTGTTCTTCCCTATTCGTTATCTTTTGCTCAAGTTTCGTTTTCAGAATACTTGTAAATAGCTTAAGCATTGTGCATAATAAGGAGGTACCTCTGTAGTTCTCTAGGTTTTTCTTTTGCCCTTTCTTAAATACAGGTGTTGTTATACTTATTCTCCATTCCTGTGGTATAGTTCCGGCGGCCAATATCCTGTTAAATATGTTTTGGATCTCTTTTATACATTCTACGCCAGAGTACTTAATTAATTCATTGGGGATGTTATCGATTCCGGGAGCCTTCCTATTTTTCAGCTTCTTAATATGTGTCAGTGTCTCTATTTCACTGAATGTTTCTTCTACAGTAGCTTCAATTGTCGGGTATCCGTGCCCCGGGTCCATAGAATAGAGTTGTTTGAAGTACCTTTCCCATTCATCAATTGGAATTTTTGTTGTCTGAGTGTATTCATTGATAGGCTTTCTTTGGTTTTTAAGTAGTTTCCACACTTTTCTTTGGGCACCATGAAGGTCATATTCCATATCTTTTAAGAATTTGGCCCAATATTCTGTTTTTATTTTCTTGATTTCCGCGTTGACTCTGTTTCTTGTATTCTTATATTTGCGGTATTCTTCTGGTGTGGGGTTGCTCTTATATATTAAGTAGCTTTGTCTTTTTTCTTTGGCAAGGGTTTTAACTTCTTCAGTAAACCATGGTTTGGGTTTGGTCATTGAATTAATGTTAATATTTCTTTTCCCCAGTGCTTCCGAGGCGGCGTCGTTAATGTTGGTTTTAATTTTCTCCCATGCCTGTTCCAAAGTATCATGTTCTCCTATGCGATTATCTTTAATTTTCTGTAATATTCGATTTCTGTAAAGATATTTTGTACTCTCGTCTTCCAATGATTCAATATTATATTTTTCAATGTATCTAGGGGGCTTTCTTATTTTCTGAGGTCGCTTCATAATCATTTTGCATAACACCAATTGGTGGTCCGACCCAATGTTTGCCGAACTCAAGGATCGGACATCCAATATTTGTGTAGGGTGTATTGCTCTATTGGTGATAATAAAGTCAATCATTGATTTATCGCCCCTTGAGTTCAGGAAAGTGTATTTATGTTGCATCTTATGATTATAATAGGTGTTGGCAATTCTTAGTTCATTGCATGCACAAAAGTCGATCAAGCTCTCTCCGTTTGCATTTATATCGGACTCATTAAACCTTTGCTTGACTCCATCTAAGATGCTGTCACCAACTCTGGCATTAAGATCACCCAGAATAATAGTCTTCTCTGACTGGGGTGTATTGTCAATAGCATTTTGCAAATTATTATAGAATTCTTCCGTGTCGTCCTTTGGTTTTGTGATATCTGGTGCGTATACGCTAATCAGATGTACCTTCTTAGAGTTGAGATCAATCGTCACTTTTAGAATCCTGTCATTAATATATTGGATATTTTCAATGTGGTCCTCGTATCTCTCGTGTAATAGGAGGCCAACTCCTGAGTGGGCTCTTTCGGTTTTCTTTTTCCCACTGTATACAAATATGTAATTGGAGAACTTTGATGTTCCGTTCCCGATGAAAGACTAATAAAAAAACGCATTTAAATTGTAAAACGCGATATTTCAATTTTATTAACTGTTTAAAAATAAAATTCCTTTCTTATTATTTTGAATATAAACTAAGTCTTTCTGATGTATCTTTTAGTTGATTGTAAGGCCTGGCGATGCTAACACCGGTAAGTGAAACAGCTGTCGCGAGAAAATATAATGAATTGTGATATTTATAACAAAGTTTTTATTTTTTAAACAGTTAATAATAATTATTATTAATATTATTTACATTTTAGATAAGAATTAAATATCTTATTTGTATAATTTTGTTTCTCTAAAATGGATGTTCGAGCATATTATAAAATCACCCCTTTCAGTATGTACCACTGTTCTATTTTTTTGTAAATTGTACCAAAGTTTTGATTATCCTTCGTGCATAACTCCCCCAGGGGATGGCGCTATCTGTGAAGTGGATATCATTATTACATAACATGATCGAACTGAGAACTTGAATATTGTATTGCATAAATCTGGAATACTTCTCGGGCCATTAGCGATAAACTACCGCCCCGGGCTGCTGCCGCCAGCGAGAGGGCCGGGCGCCTCCACTAGCGTTGCCAGAGAAACTGAACCACCACACGAATATTACAAGATAAAACAGATCTGTTGAACACACGAGATCATCTTATGACTATTAAATGACAGTATATAGAAATAATAAATCACTTTTTAGGTTGATTTATCTTTTACTGGTAAATTATATTGTACTAAAAATGTTTCTTTTGATTTCTTAGGATATAACACAAAATTGTGTTTTTTTCTTTCAAAGGGCTCGTATGCATACTATAAATCATGTTTTAAATTGATTTTTCTTTTACTTGTATAAGGTTACAAATAATATTTTGATTCTTTGACTATATTATATTACTCGTATCATAAAACTGTGTTTTTTTAAACAGCACCGATAGATAAACTGATTTTTCGTTTAAATATAAAATAATAAAAAAACTTTATAATTTACCACGGTAAGCCAACTTGTTTCGCTTGGACAGAAGTTTCATTAGGGAAATTTAATAACTGCCATTATATTGTCCTGATGAAGTTTGGGTTCAAGCGAAATTATTTGGCATCAGTTTGGCATCAATTAATAACAATACCGCGGTTAAATACAAAGTGTTTTAATACGAATGAAAACGTCAGTTTAATCTAAGGCATTATCAAATGTGACGAAATTTCAGCTCCTTGCTGTTTATATACACAAGTAAATGGAGCAGAATAAGGTAATTTGCGAAAATTGATTACAAATGATTTTACATATTTCAAGGTGACTAATGATTCTAAGTATTAGATATAAAATAAAATCGCCATCATGCGTGCGTAGACTCAATCGACGTATTCTTCTCTGCTGCATCTAAAATGTGAAATAAATACAGTGCAGAATCAATTTTATGATTTTAAACAATTTTATTATTTTATATTAATATGTTTAAAATGTCTAATTACAAAGCGAGTTCTTCATATGAAAATTTAATTGATTTTACAGGTAAAATGTTCCAACTTCTTCTTATATTGGTCGGTTGTTTTTTTGATTGTCTAATATTAACTCGATTGTACAAAAAATCATAACTAATTTACACATACATATTTATAAGTTTGATGATAACGTTCGTTTTCTGTGTTTTATGATATTACAATACATAAAATTGAAAATTTTAACCTTCCTGTTGCATTATCAAACACTATAAGTTTATTAATATGGAGTTTTACATCAATGTTAAAGAAACAATATATATGGTGTATTGTATTTTTTATTTTGAAAAGTACCAAATACTTGGTCCATCACCCCCAGGTGCGGTACGCCCGTGCACAGGTAATGAAAGTTTAATTAGTATTCTTCGGAATATGCACGGCCGCCGTGACGGACAGGCAGACGTATTCTTTATTCAGCACCGCCGTTCGGAATCAAAGGAAATGTTAATTAAAATTTTATGTCTTCGCCAAATTGAAATAAAAGGATTCGTGAGTGAAATTTGGAAGATGCCTCGATACCCATTTTAATTAAATCAGAATAATTTAATACACTACAAAAATTAATACAAATATTATTCAAGAAATTAATATACTTCGTTTGTGATCCAATGAATGTAATATTGTGATTAAATATTGCTCATGTACGTTTTGCACTCTCTTTAGAACAAACCTGAAAAGTGCGTGCGATTATTAATAAACTTAACCATAGGTTCCCAGCGGGAGCGGTAACGCCTCCACGGGGTCAAAAGCGGGTCCCAAAGAGAAATGGGGGACAGCCGTAGCGAACTTATTCAATAAATTAATAATAAAATACTTTAAAATTACTGTTTCCACGAAGAAACATTTTATCTTGATACCTTTTATATAAAAAATTCATCTTAATATTATCGCGTAAATAAGCAACATAAAACCAAAATTGTTTAGTATTGTAGGTGTAAGTCTTTGCAAGTTAGTAAGCAAAGACGCAATTAAACCAACCAATAATTTTTCGATACATAAACAGATAAATTTTAGACAGTGTGTAACACCATTATATTTTTACATTTGGTATAAGTGTTATGGGAGAGGGGGCGTTAGATTTTTTCTTATAAAGGGGAAATAGTCCAGAAAAGTTTGGGAACATTATGATATCAACGGTAGTCCAGCCTTCAATTGATTTATTTTATTTTCACTGCAATAACCAGGCAATTAACAAACATTATAAAATTTAATTTAAATTCATGTGTTTGAATTTTTTAATTCATTGTTGTTGTTCATCTCAAGTAAATGTTTCACATTGATGAAAACTTTGTTTAAGTATTGTGAGTGACATATTTAACTTGATATGGATTTTTGAATGATTTGACTTTTATTATAAAATTTATAATTAAATTTTATTAACTAACACTCGTACAATATAACTTCTAGAAAATGAACAGTTTCAATATACCAATTGTTCTTAATAGTTAGGTATGTACATATGTATTAACAACGTATGTAAGACCGTGAAAGCAGTTTTCGTGTACTTACACAAAAGAAAGGGTAAAATTTTATCTTTGAGTTACTCAAAAAGCGTGTCTCGTAAGACTGAAGCATAATCACTCACAGCGTTTTTCTGAAAATCTGAGTGGAAATTTTCCGTTTTGATGTTAGAACAAGGTACAAAAAATATAGAATTTTTGTACAGAATATTAACAGAAAACTGTGAAGCAAGTATTGGAACTTTCTTTTCATTTGTAAAATCGCCGTATTTGATTTGCAAGTGTAGAAAAGGGAATATTTAATTTTTATTGTACCTATACCAAACCAGAAAGTACTTTTTGCTATCTCACTTAATACCATATACGAGTATACACTAAATATATAATATCAAACAAATGAGATAACCAACAACAAACTATCAAGCCGTTTTCCCGCAGGGGTAGGCAGAGAGAATGGACCTCCACACTACTCTATCCTGGCACACCTCTCTAGCTTCCTCCACATTCATACATCGGAGTCATACACGCACGTCGATTCTTCCGGCTTCTGACATGACCAACCTTTAATATTTGATTAATTTGGTCATGCCATGTTTTCCTCGGTTTACCTCGACTCCTTACTCCATGAACATCGTAAATGTATACTTTTTTAACCATTCTTTCTTCACCCATGCGCTCCATATGTCCGAACCAACGCAGCGAACCTTTCATAATTTTGTTCATAATACCTTCTTTCACTCTACATTCCTTCCTAATATCAGCATTTGAGATTCTGTCGTACATCGTTTTACCACACATACGTCTAAGGGACCTAATCTCTACCGAATTTATTCTGCTCTCAGCTTTCTTCTGCCAGTTCCATGCTTCGCCTCCATATATAAGGGTTGGGACCAGAACTCCATTGTGAACGGCCATTTTCGCTTTCATTGATAAATTCTTGTTTCCAATAACTACTTTCAAAGCTCCATTCACTTTGTTACCCGCACCAACCCTTCTTTTAACATCACTGTCCGTTCGGCCATCCGCTGTGAACATGCTACCTAAATACACAAATTCCCTCACCTGTTCCAAGTTCTCTTCATTTACACTAATATTACAAACTGTCATTTGCTCTTCCCTTTCAAAAACTAACACCTTTGACTTTCCGACATTCATCATTAAATCGTTCGACTTGCATACCTCATACATTTTCGACGCCAAGACTTGTATTCGACCGCACTATCCGCAACGAGAACGGCATCGTCCGCGTAAAGCAGACAGTTTACAGACAGATCACTCATCTTAGCACCAGCACCAGCACCTTTAAGTTCTTTCATACACTTGTCCATATACAGATTGAACAACCAAGGGGACATCACGCAGCCCTGCTTAACATCCTTCGTGATATCAAACCAGGGCGTGATGTCCCCATTTACCCTAACACTGGCAGTGCTCCCTTCGTAGAGAGAAGCAACCGCCCGTATTAGTTTTGTGCTCACTCCGTATTCGGACAAGATTGACCACAGTTTATCTCTTTTCGCACAGAAAAGCTTACGGTTTTTGGCCATAAACTTCTCCGCAAGCGTTCGAAGTGCAAAAATCTGATCCATACATCCTCTTCCGGTCATAAAAGCACCTTGAACATCCCATACTCTTTCAGACGTCGTATTTTTTAATCTTTCTATTAAAATTCGACCGTAGAGTTTACCAACGGCGCTTAATAGACTTATTGCCCAGTGATTTCCACAGTCCATACGAGACCCCTTTCCCTTATATAGAGGCATGATAACAGCCCTCCTCCAGTCGAGCGGCGTATATTCCTCCTCTAAACACTGGTTAAATAGTCTATATAACCATGCTAAAACCACCGGCCTACCGTTTTTGATAAACTCCAAGGCTACACAGTCATATCCGACAGCTTTTCCACCTTTCATACATTTTACAGCACTTACTATCTCGTTCAAATTTATTTCAGTCAGTTCAAGTGAGATAATGGTACTATAAATAGTTTAAAATACTTTGAAATGTAGTAAAAATTTCGAATAACGTCATAATTCCGAATGATTTCTTTTGTTACGTTCGAATATGTACAATAAAATTTAAAAATATTTGATAATTTAAAAAAAAAATGTCAAAAAAGTGCAATTTTAAGAATTTGAGAATATTGATATTTTTAGAACACGGTTAAAGATTTGTTTGATACAAAATTTTCAGAGGACACTTTATTAATATGCTTCCTCCAAGTCGTCATATATTTCACACAGGATTCTTCTCGGGAATGAATCGATCTGTCCTAAATCCTGAATGGCCTTACAAATTGATCGCGGCCATATTTCTAGGGCTCTCAGAAGGAAATTGAATGTATATGTAACTGTCAACGATGCCATTTTGGTTGTATAATTTATAAAAGGATCAATTTGAAACCGATAGGCAGAGCACTACTCTACATGCTCGGACGCTTGATAGATAGATACTTTTACTGAGACCATTGAGGGAATATTTTAAACGAATAAATAACATAATAGGACTTAATACGTGATTCAATGAAAAGCACGATACATTGAAATAAATGAATAAATTCAACATAAACATTATTTAGGTAAAACGTTAAATTTATGTTGTTGTATAAATGATAATAGTTATATATAGTTGATAATATTTCGATCCTCGAGAATTTTTCGTTCCCAACTGGCTGGGCTTATGAGTTTGATATATTTTAAGCAAGGCATAATATGTCATTCCTTATATATGAAAAAATGACTTTTTCTGGTATCAGTAGAAAGTACTAGAATTTGGAAGTTAGTTGTTAAAACCGGTCGAAACAACATGGATAAACAAGTGAAAGATATGTTTAAATTATTTACAATAATCTTCTCACCAACATTAGCATTAAAAATGTTCATGATGATTTATATATCGCCATTTTTAAGATAAATTATTTTAGTGTAAGAGATACCTTGGATATTTGCCAATATGTTCAAGTGAAATGATTGAAATCCTCTGCAATTTTTGAGAAAGTTTTTTTAAACCTTTTAATGACGACATTAAAAGGCAACAAGAAAATTGTTTAATTAAAATCAAATGTACCTTTGCTATAGAACGAGTTGAAAAAGTCTGTTGTAAGTTGCAAAAGTTGATCTTTACATCGCTGAATGAATGCTCATTTTGTGTCTGTACAAAAACGCTACGCTAATGGATCTCATTCAGGCCATTCGGGCCTCAAAATTAAACAAATTCCATCGCCTGTTTACTTCGGGGACTATTATGATGAGAAATTACTCTGGGAGGGGGCAATGGTTTCGGACTCGAAAACGTCTTTAGAAAACATCTTTCTTTCTTATCTGAATTGACAAAAGACATGTTTTTACCAAAAGTTTGGTCAATTATATTGTCGAATGCTCTTTATCTCGAATACGGAAATAAGTTGTATTTGTTATCACAATACAAATCTTTTTACTGAATGAGAAATAAATAATTAATACGAATGAAGACGTCTGTTTTCTTGACGTTTTGTTATAGTTTATAGTAATGACATGTTTCGCCTTTCTTAGGCATTCATTGCAATGTTTGATGTCCCATGAACTACTACAAAACTTCAAGAACTTTTCATAACTATTAACTATTAAATATGGAGTTTTACATATCAATTCAAGAAACAATAAATGCAATGCGTCACAGTTATAATTTTTATTATTTTTATTTTTAAAGAGAAAGCCGGAATAAAAGTAGCATAGTAACAACAAAACAAAAACTAAACTCTATGTTAAAAATAATTATAAAAAGAAGAGCTTCGTTAAGTAATTGTGAAATTGTTAATCTAAAACTTTTTCCTTATACTTTTATGTATGATACATAATATGCAAGGTTGGTTTTGTTGGGACGAAAATAAAAAAATCTTTAAAACATACAGACAAGCACACTTTTAATTTCTTGGATCTTTGGGAAACCTGTTTCATCTAGATTATTCCGTAACACCTTTATTATACACGCTATAGATAATGTGACAAAAATAATAGAAGAAGTGCAATGCCTAATCTTTTACTTCATTTACTTGCAACTTGGTAAATAATAAATTGAAATGACTCAATATGAATAGTTGATAAATATTGCGATCCCATTTTAATAATAATTTTAGCCTAGGTAAGCCTTATGAGGTCTTCTTTGCAAATCTTCTTATAATTGAGGTATTCTCTTTTTTCTTGTGAAAGTGAAAATAGTAACTTTTTTATGAAGAATCTCATCGCTTAGAAAATAATAAATTTTATTCTAAAGCCAGAAAAGGTAAATAACAGTAAAACTCTCCACCGTTTTTTGCCCTCATCAATATTTCATTAAGTTTTTTTAAACGTAATGGGACATTATTTTCTTTTTGTGAAATATGAAAGACACAAGTTTAGTCAGAATTTAGTTTTATCTTCCAACAATTGTGTAGCACTACTCCTTTTGAATTTGAATATTTTGTTTTAAGTGGTTAAAAAGAATTGAAAACAAATACTATATAGCAGTTTAAACTGGATTTTTTAAAAAACTTTTGGATGATCATAACTGCTGTGATTATTGTCTTCATTATCATCAAAAAGAACACCTATCTATCACCTCTCTTACGGCCTTCAAGATTATTCGAAATCTTATTTTTGCTGACCTCGAGTATTTAAATTTGATATGAAGATGAAAACCACGAAGAAATGGAATTAATGTTCTAAACAACAGAAAAGCGTACCTATGAATTTACCCTAGCTGAGGTGAATTAAGCGGTGATAGGACTCAAAAATAATGAAGCTCCTGAAGTAAACGGTACCCCAATGGTATTTGGCGTACTAATTGAATATAGTGGACCAATGTTGGAAGATCCCTTTGACAAATTTATCCTCAACATTTGGAAACAGGAAACGCTTCACGAGGAGTTGAGGGTGGGATAATAGTGCAAACAGATGCATCATAGACAATATACTCTTCATGAAGCAAACCATGAAGAAGGCTTGAACACATTATTCCAGTGTTAATTGACTTCAATCAACCTTTTTACAGTATTAACAGGGAACGAATGTTGTACATACTACAGAGTCTAGTCGGTATCACATTAGCTGAATGTAAAGCCGTAGTTAGTTTTAAGATTGAATCCGGAGTGATGATATTTCTACTATAGTGTTCAACATAGTGCTGGAGGCTAGTAAGTAATTAGTCAAAGTCCGCCTTAAAAACATAATAATAAGGCTCCGGTAAAGTTTTCAAGAAAAGTGCGAATATCGTGAGTATCGCCACCAATAAAGCTCCAGTCAATACATATTACGTAATGATAGGAAGCACATGATAGGGTGAAGTCGGTATATCATCATAACGCAACCGAAACAAAACCCTAACCCGCCCCCGTCGGGCCGTGCCGTACAATGGCCGCAACTCCCGCAAATATTTTTCATATCCAGCTTTATTAATGTTTGAATATAACACAATGAGAAGGAATAAATTCAGCGAGAGGAGACGCTGCCATTGTTACAAAAGTCAATAAAATCGAAAAAATGATTTATGGGCCGAGCCCTGCTAGTGGCAGACCTATATTTTTCGGCGTTTCTTTTATTGTTATTAATGACCCACAAGTACCAAAATATTGCCAAAACACAGCCCAGAGCGGGCTCAAGTGTGGGATTGTGTTTGAAACGGCACGCGGATAGATTTATATTCCGGAATCAGGGGCCGATTTATTGAAAGTGCGTTCTAAAGTTTTATTTCTGGAAACAAATCTTCGCATTTTGAAAGGAACCCGCGATGCTTTGGATTTATATAGAGTTAAATATATTATGATACTCGTATCACACAGGAGGGTTGTGATTTTCAACGGAGTGCTTATTGAATCTCGCCGTTCTGAGAACTATACATACAGCATACAACAAAACCCATATGGCCGTTGCCTCACTTTTGATAATAATTATATATATGACTAAACTACTTCAGCGATCTTTATTACGAATATACTGTGAGTTTCTCATATACTGTTAGTTCCGAATATATTGTGAGTTTCCAATGTACTCGCATTGTGAGTTTTGTATTTACTCCGAGTGGTAAAGCATTAAACAAAATTTCCTGTAAGAAAAATCGGCCATGCTAGGAGCGTAGTGATCTATTCTCTCTGCTTACCCAATTTGCTAATCTCTGCTAATCCAATTTTGTTCACTTAAACATATTTTGAATAATTATTAATGAGTTAGTCGGGGATAGTATGATTTACATACATTAAGAAGGTGTTTAAAATATAATTTAACTCAATCGTCAATTAATTAATGCGGTATCCGGAGTATTTTATATCTGTTAAAGCGTAATTGTAAAGTTTTCATTTAATTATTAATTTCTAAAAAGAGAACGGTTTAAATGTCTTTATCTCCTTTTCGAAAGCTTCCAACATAATGTTTTTTACGTACATGATGAATGCATTTAGAATTGAGAATGTGTTGATATATTAGAGACAAAGTACTTTACAGCTTGACCTAATGCAATGTGAATAATGCAGTACTTCTAAGTGCAAGAAGACATGTTTGTACCGAGTTTCAAAACAGTAAATATAATGTTTCGAGTCTTTCTAGTAAAATGAGGATACTTCATAAAAAAGAAATTCAGATACACTTAAGTCTAAGTATTTGTGGCATTGGAGAATTCGTTATTTTTATTATGTGCCTAGTTGGGTGATTGCCTTGGTGTGAGCGATACGGGTACATAGAGTTTGGACAAAGCTTTATTTATGTATGCTGAAGCATAGGGGATATCTTAATAATTCAAGTGGAAGTAGAAGAAGTGTTAAGAAGAGAGAAACTAAGAAAAGAAGTGGAACGAAGTTTCCTGAAAAGAAGTTATAAGAGGAGAAAGTTCCAGGGTGCTGCTGTATTTATAAGGAACCCTGCGGCTAGGATCATAACTTTTACTTTATAAAATTCCACGTGTTTATTTTATCAGTTCTAAAATATTAGAACTACAATGCGGATAATTCAAGAAAAGAAAATAACATTTTTACCAAATAGTTAAACAGAAAAAAAAAGTTTTGTCTATTGCGCATTCAAAAGGTGTGCGCTGGGAATATTAAAAGAATGATAATGTAGAAAAAACACTGTAAAGTGTTGTAATACTAAGTGTAGTTATATTATTTCAAATATGAATAAACAACACAAAATGAAGGCGAATATAGAAGAAAATAATAAATAACCTTTAAAGAAAATTATGTATTATGGATTTTTGGTAAAATCATGAACCCATTCGTTGATTGGGAAATAAATTGCTAAAATGCTAAATATTTAAACAAAATATTGAAGTAGGTTTATGTATAATATTTTGAATAAATGCATGAATTTGTTTAATCGTTTTGTGTTATAATGAACAATAGGAAGTATCAAAACAGTAATTAATATTTTTAATTGAAATATCTTGGTAGAAGTTAATTTTAAATAATGAAAACAAAAAAAATCTGGTATACCAAAAGATCGATAAACACAAGTGGAAGCATACTAAATATATAATATTTATAAAGAAATTTTGTATAATTTCTTTTTTGTTTTCATTATTATCAAAATAGTGCTGATTCGCTTAGTAATTAATGTTTTCAAAGTACAATTAATTTTTAATACATCCATACAAAATTAATCTCCAATCAGCGTCGGTTTGACTGTATCCGAAAATAAGACACAAAAATTCGTTAAAGATTAACTGTTACAATATAAAAGTGGTAGGAACATACACGTGCAGTAAGTAGGCTGGCTTTGATCAGTAAATATTGTTCTATTATGTCATCATTTTCAATCAGCTCACATGATCATAAAATACACTTATCCCCGACCTCTATAATAAATACAATCATCTTTTTATTACTTGCCATATAAGGGAAGGAGCGGATTGTGTCCGTAAAAAATCGCATTTTCAGAATCCGCAAATCGTCAGAAATGAAGTGAAGGGACGTTCAGAGTTTGGAAATATTTATGTTTTAGATCCGAAATAATAAAATAGAATTAGCTGAAAGTTGGCGGGAGCTTCACTTCTCTAATCAGATATCTTGTGTGAACAACATCAATAATACGAAAAAATATTGGTTATTAAAAAAAAAACATTTTAAGTTTTCGCGTGGCATTTAAGATTATACGAGTATATCACTAAAATGACTCAAAACACACATAAAAATTTAAAATGAATTAATTTTACAATGACCTGTTGAACTGAAGTGTTTATCTAGAAATATTTTTAAAATAATATTAAAGCATGTAAGTTGTAAACAAAATAAAATTAACTAACTAACCATCACGCCGTCTCCCCGAAGGGGTAGGCAGAAAGAATGGACTGCCACACTTTAACCGATGCGGCACTCTATCCTTCTCTTTTCGCCCCCGCGGGAGACGCGGTGTGATGGGTTGCGAACCTCATCGCCACCAATAGTAAATAAAAATATAAACAAATGAAAATTAGTATAAAATTATTACTGAAATTACGATATTTAATATATTATTGAAGTGCTTTTAAATAATAAATAAAATAAATCTAACTCAAACGCAAAGAACTGAAATGTTTCATATAAATATGATATATAGGATTTAAAAACAATTTTGTGAAACCCTTACCTCGGGGAGTATAATTTCTATCATTTTGGTACCCCTCATTATTTTTCAGAGAAACGTTGGACTTAAACACTCTTAAACGCGTCTTATGATTTATTTGAATGACAAGTTTTGCCTTTCTAAGGCATTAACTAATGTCATGTTGGATAATTTTTTATAAGAATTTTTGAAAACTGAGTTTCAACAATGCTGGAATACTGAGAGAACTAATTTTACGTTTCATACACAATGACATAGAAATATGCCAAATGTGCCGCAAAGAAGCGTTTCGAAATGCTTTTGTATTTGTCTTATAAACAAGGTGACATTCGAGATAGACTTCTTAAATTACAGCTGTGCCAGATATTATTATTTTTATTTTGTTGAATCGCTCTTTACATCATGACAGCATGAGTCAAATCGATTGTAACGGGTATTATTTTAGCTATCATAGTGATTCTCGTGACATGTGATAGGTAGCTAATCTATCGCCATTTTATTGTCATGTGAATTCTACACCAGACCAACACAGTGTGACAATTACACTGCCCTCGCCGGGAATCAAACCCGGAACCTTCGGGGTGGCAGTTAATGCACTTACCACTCGGCCACGAAGGTCGCAAGGTAAGAATATGTAAATATTTTAAGAATAACAGCAATAAAAATGTAACTCTCATGTCTCTTTGCATATTTCCTGTGATGTTCTATTATTCCACATTTGAAATCGATTTATTCCACCTGGAATAATATTAAGAATTATTAAACAGCTCTTTACCATCTTGTGGTTATTTTGCTCGCAATTCTGACGATAGATGGACAAAACGCCTTCTTTGCTTGTGCCTTAGAACTGTGTCCCGAAACCCTGGACGTCCCTAACTTCTATGGAGGGACGACATTAAAGAGACCGTCGGTACGACATGGATGCTTGTTGCCCAGGATTGACAGACATGGAAGCCATCTGTTCAGGTAACTGTGAATTAATAAATTCCTTCGAGATAATGTATCAAAGTAAACGGAATATAACCATTTTCGCATGAGATGCGGGTGAAATCCGCGGTTATCCCGGCCCTAGCGGCTATTGTTACACAGGGAGAGCACTTAAGCAAATTGGTCGGTAGACGTAGCTCTCATAGAAATTGAACTTTCCATGAAGGTTCTATTATTATTGTATGCTCTAGACTTAGAGATGAGCGCGCCGGATTTCGAGATAACTTTTTTATTTGGATTCTGGTTCAAAGGTCGCGCCGTGTATGGGCGGCCAGTGGCGCGGCACGGCGCGCGCGTCCACCGCTTGTAGTCTATACCTACACCTCTCGCGTGGACCGCGTCCTTCACTTTCACAGGTCTGGAAGTAATTAATGAGATGGTCCGATTAAGGTTTCTATCTTTGTCGTTGTTTATATTTTAACTAAATTGTTTCTTCAAAACATTTAAATTAAATATGATATAATTAATAACATTAAGGTGCCCCTCTTTAAGATTAAGGTTGGGTTTTTACAATACTATCCATAATGAAATGTGTCAACCGTAAAAGTTTTTTCCTTTCATGATCACTCTAATAAAATAAGGATCGTGTTATAATTGGCTATGATTGCAAATGCCTTATTTATACATAGACAATTTGTAAGTCCCAATCTAAATAATAAAGTGGTGCAAAAACGTAGTTTTTCTCAGTAACTAACTAATCATCTCGCCGTTTCCATGAAGGGCTAGCCACACTGTTATTTTCAGACATGTTTTTCTCGATTCCTCAAGATTTATACATCTTGTCATGCACGCACGTCGATCTCTTCGACTCCTCACATCCTCCTCCCATCTTACGAGATTGTCAGAACGTTTGAGCAATTTAAAAATAATAAATTTTAGTAAATACAGTAGAATTCAAATTATCCGAATCAATTGGAACCGGACCCAATTCGGGCAATCATATATTTTTATATAGTTAAAATTAACGTTTAAATTGATGCATAAAACTACTCAGACAGATATTCCAAAATTAAATTAAAACGAAAAAAAAAATAGCATCACTTTAAAATAACTGAGTTAACTCGGCTCTTGTACTGCTGCGCCAATGGATAATCGCCTAAGAATACCACCCGCACCCCTAGCTAGGGGGGTAAGAAAAATGAAAATTGAATTGATTTATTCGCGATATTACCTTCATTTATATAACGGGAACCCCGCGAAATGTGTACACGGATACACTTGTCTGAGAGAGGTCAAGACGCTAGTGGAAGAAGGGACGAATCTTTTATATTTTTTATGTATATGTATGTTATGTTATGTATATGTATATATTTTCATGTTTAGATTTATCTCTGAATGGAAGTTGATTTTATTATTATATAAAATTAAATGGTACTGACTACTTTCTTAATGAAAAAAAAGTTATTAAGTTACATTGTTACTAAAATCCATTAATCCCTCAGAAGTCTACAAAAAGTTTAAAAGTACGAAGTTTTTGAAATGACCAGAACGTTTTCTCATTTTGAATATTTTTATATGTTTATTTATAAATGAATCGTTTAACAAAATAGAAAAAGACCAAGTGAAACAAGGCACGATCAAATAAATCAAATGTAAAATGCCGGCCACGTGAGAAGTCAGAGAAATCGACGTGCGTGCATAGCACGATGTATAAATGTTGAAGAAACGAAAGAAAGTCTGACGGTCCATTATTTTTGATAATTGATAAGTTAGTTACATCGTTTCAATTCAATTAATTGCTTTACACAAATACAATATAATGAGCGTTTTAATTTTAAACAAGAGAAACTATTATTATCGAAAAAATGTTAAAATGAAGCAGCCAGTAATATTTCATTCAACGGTTTATTTTTATTTGTTTCGAGAACATTGAAGCAAATCTCTTAGAAGTCACGTTATTAGCTGCACTTTACGAGATTCTCTCCAATTAGTCGTGCAGCCCGAGCATCCTAGAGGAATGTCTTTTTATTAAAGCTATAAACAGACTCGAACTATTCTCAACTGAACACTCTCGAAAACATTTTATACCGTCTTCCCTAGTTTATTTGAAAACTCCTCCACAAAAGAAGAAAGACTATATAAATTGATACCAGCACATTTCTGAGAAATTCACTCTCTGCATTAGTACATGCAATCTCTGTAGCTGTTTTATTGGAGAAGAACAAATCAAATCATTCTTTATAACCTCACATTTTAATATGTTATTTTCGTAGATTAGTGTGATTGGCCGAGCATTTATTGTATCCCTCAGTGCACACTTGAACCGAATTACGAATAACAATTTCCCCGAAAGAGCTGTTACCTCTCCGAGTGGTAATATTCCAGGAATAAGGATTGAGGTCGGCATAGGAGGAGAACTACAACTTCTCCATCAGAAACGTTTAATATGAGGTTAATTTATGTGTATGTATATGTATATCTTACTGAGAACTTGCGGAGAAATTCTATTTGTAATTTATTGTACGAGTAAGTACATTAGAGCTTTTAAATTTAACTTAATTTGTTTCACAAGTTGATAACTTACGTGGCTGGTTTCTTAAGGGCATTTAAAATTACATTTGTTACGAGACTTTATTTTAAGTGTCTAATACAATGAAAACACTTGTTTTCATATTTGATGTTGCACTAACGCGGCGAAACATACTCGTATTAACCGCCCACAATCTTACTATATAATAATATTATCGAAAACGGAGGTTTTCAACCAATTTTTTAAGTTAATCAAATGATTTTACTGAAATCTCTTGATGGAAGTTCATTTTAAATAATAATTAAATAAAACGATGTTTTTTAACTACTTCCACTTTTGTCTTTATTTAGACAGCGACCGGTTTCGCCAGGCTCGCTGGCATCGACAGAAGTCGACAGTCTGTCGATGCCAGCGAGCCTGGCGAAACCGGTCGCTGTCTAAATAAAGACAAAAGTCGAAGTAGTTAAAAAACATCGTTTTATTTAATTTTTTAAGTTTTAATCTGAGGGATTGGTTTGCAGCAAAGTGAAACATTTTTACTTTCTTCTTCGTTCTTCTGGTCTTGGGATACCAATTGGGCCTAATGTGGAAGTATCTTGTTACTATCCACATTTTTTTATGTACAACATGTTATTTAAACCCGATTTCTGTATATCGTTTTTAAGTTATTGATTCTCAAGATTTGTGATAAGCTTGTCTATGGCCATTTTTATTGTCACGTGAATTTCACTTGACCTAAGGACACCGTGATTTTTTTCATCCATATTAAATATTTAATATGGAGTTTTACATAAGATAACACAAAAGCACGTTACATGTTGTTCCTTGATCCCCGATGCAGTGCCCCGCGGGCGACGAATGCCGGGGGAGCCAGGGGTGTTTTTATTATGTTCTATCGACTTTGCGGGATGCATTTTGTCTCCTCGTCTTTGTACGACAAGCCGATACCATCGAACATTCACAGAAACTTACTTCGGTTTATGTAGGGACTTGCTCACAAAGGTGCAATCAATATTTTTTATTGGCTATTGCACAACTCACAAGAAGAACAAGTCGCATTGAGAAGCTAAAAGTCTAAAAAAACACAGATATTTTTATTTATACTGAAATCTCGTACTGAAGGTCAAGTTTTAATGGAAAAATACTTTTTTAAATTTATTTTATAAAGATTTTAAATTTCGTTCCCAACTTTGATTACCGTTGAAATCCAATATTCTCAACACTTTTTGACCGTCTTCTTTTGCCAAACCTTTGTCCCGTTTACCTGAGGTAGGTTCTTCGTATATGGCTTCTTATGGGACGTGGTCTCTTTTAAGACTTCTCAACTTGGACCTACCTCATCATCTGGGTTGCTGGTCTACTTCCATCATCCTCCGTGTTACATGGTCGGCTGGACGCCGCACGACGTGGCCGTATCCCTAAGATGCTTCTGTTTTGGTTTTTTCGAGGTTGGTCTCACTCTGAAACCGTGGCGGATGTGGGTGTGCCTGATGTGGTCGAGCAGCGTGCAAAGGATACTCGTCTGAGATGGATCTCTATCTATGAAAAGCCGTGTCCTCTTATATCAAAGTAAACTATGCCGTCTGAAATAAACGCTTGTTTAATGATATAAAACAATTTAAATAAATTTATATTATTTTAAAGGTTGGTCATGTTAGAAGTCGGAAGAACCTACGTGCGTGTATGACTCGCTGTAAGAATGTGGAGGAAACTAGAGAGGTGTGACGGTTCAATAGAGTAGTTCAATAGAGTAGTTCAATAGAGTAGTGTGACGGTTCTGTCTACCCCTGCGGAGAAACGGCGTGATGGTTACGAGTCCCATGAGGTTGATTATGCTATACAATATAGGGGAGTCTGGTGGTGTCCATTCTTTGAACATGGCCGTATCAGTCCCTTTTTCGCTGTCTGCTCCATCTTATAATATCCTAAACCTCACATATCTCTTTTATTCTGATGTTCCTCACGCGATCCCTCAGTGTCTTGTCGGAAGTTATTTCGGAAGTCCTCAAAACTTGTTTGGTCCTTACTGTGTCTGCCCTTGCTTCGACGCCATATGTTATTATAAACTAACTAACTAACCATCACGCCATCTCCCCGAAAGGGTAGGCAGAAAGAATGGACTGCCACACTTTAATCGATGCGGCACTCCATCCTTCTCTTTTCGCCATCGCGAGAGACGCGGTGTGATGGGTTGCGAACCTCAATTGCTTAGCTTAAAGCTTTTATTTATTGTTTAGCTAAAATATGTCTTAGCTTTAACTAAAATTTTAAATAAGAACAGAATATGAATTGTTCTAAGAATACTATTTTAATAGAAACAGTTATAAAATATATCTTTTATTATTTAGCTTTTACGGAAAAAAATTTCAGCAATATGCCAGATTTAGTATTTTTGTAATTTTTTTAAATATTTTATTTATCAATGGTATGATCAGATGGGTAATCAGATTTAAAAGGCTTTGATTACCCCTTTAGTTGAAGAGAAGATAACAAATAGTAATCCAAACTTTACTGCCCAGTAACATATCAAACGTTGTTGTGTATTGACCCCTGGATACATATCATAAATCATTAATTTTTCTGTTTTTATGGGATCTTGGAAAAATCCGTGTAACTCGTCTATCTGAATCGACGTTTCGGAGATCGTTGCAGTCTTCATCTTCAAGGTGGTTATGATAAAAACCCTAAAAATGGAGACTGCAACAATCTGCGTAATTTTGGTCCAGAAAAACGAATGACACAGATTTTCCCAAGATACCACAAATCATATTACTACCAACGGTGAATATTTACGCAATAATTTATATATCGAATAATTACCCTACTACATAATATGTATGTGATAGCCTTGTTTATTTCCTTAAGTACTAGTCTCATAACTTGGATCTTCGGAATGTTTGTGTTGTGGTTTCCTTTTCGACCGTGGTCGAAATAATTTAAGGTCTTTGTGATCAATATCAAAGTGATTAGTTGAACAACTTTTACAGACGAACATCAAGGAATAAAATAATCGCTATTAGAATTGATTACAAAATGTCCAATATGCTTATTATGGAGAAGGAATCAGGTCACGTCTAGGTTTGAACCCAAGTTCTTTAGATCGAGAGTCAAGTATTCTATCCTCTAGCGTACCACTATTTAAGTTTAGATCTGGTGTTAAAAAAATAACTTTATCAACAAGAAATGTTTTAATATTATACGTTGAATTTTTCGAAAATAAACATTTGCAAACTATACTTTTTGCTTAAATTACTTCAGAACATGCAAAATCCCTGGTAAAAGTACCTTATCTGGTACATGGATACAATGTCTTTACCTGGAAAATACACTTCGGAAAATTAATGGAATCGTGAATCAGCATGAAAAAGGACGATATTTTATAGCTTTCTTAAAACATACATTTATCTGCATTCTTACATATTATTGCTTAAAAATATACAATATGTTCACTTAAGTAAAATAAAAATCTACAATTTGTTTTTTGAATGTATACAAATACTTCAAGATAAATACTGGATTTTACCCATTGCGGGTTAATAATTTTTTAAGGATTAATTGTATCCTAATAGAGACGAAGATGTAAATTTTTTTTTACAAAATAACTACATCCTCGTCTCTATTGAGATACAATTAATCATTAAAAAATGATTAACCCGCAATGGGTAAACGTATTTGTCTACAAGTATTTGTATACATTACAATTTTTTTATTTATAAAAAACTGGTCCAAGTTAAAAAGCATAAAAAATGGAGATTAGATCTCCAGGCGTTGTCTAGCAGTGTGATAATTGCGTAAGCCTTTCACATTGCATTAATAAAGATTTTCTGCTAATAATCTTAATAGATGGCGCTAGTGTAGATTGACCTAAAAAATGTGAAGTTATACATAGCATATATACAAGTTCCAAAATTTTGTCAGACGTGGTGTCGTAAGAAGGGCGGAATGGGGAATGTTGTTAACATAAAGTGATCGCTTAACCCAACCAATGACAGGTCAAAAGTCCTGTAAATGCCTCGACTACCATATTCTGTTTAAAAAAAAATCATTCCATCAATTTACATCATAATATGAACAATATTCCATCAGTTTTATTATACATATTTAAAATTAAACGTTATAAAATATATAAATTTTAAGCAATCTTTTCCTATAAAGGCGAAATATTCAAGATTACATTATAACCCTGAATATTAAGAGATACCCAAACTCAGGCTTGGCGAATTAATTTCTAAAGCAAAGATTATGATTAAAAAGAAAAAACATTTTTTAAACGATAGGTTTCATCACCATTCAAACGGTGTCAGATATCGTATAAAATCAATACGGAACAAACAAGAAGGTTATATTATTATTTTTTACAAAGTTTCGGCGAAAGGCGCTGCTCATTTTTCAAAATGATTTCCGTTTCCTTTGAATGAAGGCAATTATCGCCTGAAGTTCTAATTTCAAATCGCTTTAATAAGAACACACTCTAGGCCTCTTGATATTCTCATTAGCACAAAACAGTGGCGTTGTGAAAACATTTTTTATTACGTTTATGAATAAAATACTTTTAACATTCTTTAACAAGTTTAGCAATGAGAAACCGTGTTTAAGGTGGTGAAGACGGCTGAAATGGTGGACACATTCGATTGAAAAATGTTATGAAGAATCCGTAGACCCGTGAGAGAAGGCTACCAATGGCGCATCAGAAACAATGGGGAACTGAACAGATATAAGAGCATCTCAATACACAAGAAACTACTTGAAATTGAGATGGGCTGGGGATGTACAGAGAATACCAGTCTCACGCATTCTTGAAATAATAATGAATGGACACCCTGGCGGAAAGAGACGACTGGGAAGACACTGGGAGGATGAGATCAAAAGAAGATTGAAGAGTTATTACGACGAGCTGTACAACAGTTATTAAACTCATAAGCTCTCTGTACATATGTAGTTCAAATTAGTCACACCTCCCATAGAAATTTAAACAAATGTTTTTTAAACATATTTCATAATTTGTTAGTTCGTAAAAAAATATAAAGAAAATATTTTAATTTCGGGAAACGGGTACGGTATAATAACTTTTTACAATTAGAGTTTTTATAGCAAAATTGAAGACATAGTGAGATGGAGCAGGCAGAGAAGACGATTCTGGAGGGACCACATCGAGAGAATGGATCCAGCAAGAATTAGTAATATCGTGATGCACGAGACCCCAGAGGGCCGTCGAACACCAGGACGACGACCAAAGAGAAGGAGAGAAGGCTGGTCGTCTTCATCACAGGAAGAAAGTTGATAACCTGCATCGCAAGATCAACAGTCAGAAGAAGAATAAGTTTTTATTGGTAATTTGTAAAAAAAAATTATACTAATTAAATTCTGAGTTTCGAATCCCCTATATATTTAGAGACTAAGTATTTCTAATAATCTTGAATATGTATATAACAACATTTTAAACCGGTTATTTTTAAAATATATGAAACGTCCCTGAGAGACAGTCAGACGGGGTGAAGATTGGAAATTGCTTTCCAACGCAACCATTTGTTTTGCAGAGTAGTCGATTTGTTTGCGAACAACTTACCCCGAACATGGGGCAGGGAGTACCGGCCCGGGGGAGGGTGGGGCTTATTCAGCGGAACAAGGAGTCCGCAAATTAAAGGTTGCGAAGTATCCCGCTAGCCTTTAACCCCTCTTCCATTTTATTTACTAAAGTAGATGCCTACCTTGTGCAATCATTAATTCAAGTTTAAACCAAGGTTTATATTTACAAGAGTTAAGATGTCTGTTTTGCATATTGTAATTGAAATTGAAATATTTCATTTAATTATTAAATCCTATTTCAGTTGTTTTTTAATATTTTGCTAAAAAATATTAATATAAATAAGATGGTGAATTTCTAAAAAAAATATAAACAAAGGAAGAAAGTACATTTAGAGATAAATAGTTGTTGTAAAAAATCTTGAATAATATCAGTTGAAGATAATTCCAAATACTTAAAGTCAAATTTCCAAAGTACAATTTTTTTATTTACATATTTTCTAATTTTTCATTTCTCTCAATAATAACTTTATTAAATCAATGTTGTACAATTAGTGCGATTAATTTGAATGGTTATGATTTTCAAATCAAATCAAATCAGTTTATTTCATCAACAGACATTAGAAATGTAATTTTTAAGGCATCTATTGAGAATAGGTAAAATAATATATTGTGTATAGAATACTACCAGAAACGCATGAGAAATGGTTCAACATCAGGAATACAGGATACTCTCCAGAATTAAAAGTATTTGCCTTTTGAATGTACGTGGTGTTTAAGTTTATAAAATATATCATAACTTATTTATTCAAATAAAACATATGTAAACATTACGTATAGAAACCTATAAACTACCTATACTAATCAGACAAAAAAAAACTTACTAAATAAAAAATTATACTTTGAATGATCGGAGTTTCGTTAGTGAAATGAAAAAAAATATACAAATATAGTGTATAATAGAAACACTCCACAGTATACAAAGAAACAAAAAAAAATTATGATAATTTTAAAAATGTATTGTTGAGATTGTCTACGACTTACTAAGCGAATAGAATCATTCAGGAACTCATGCGTCAAATGCAAGGAGCCTAAAATAGTAAGGCATCAGAAGCAGAACAAACCCCGTACGGTTGGTAGATTCAGGCAAATTACTCCCCTAATCCTCGGGGTCCGCCCTGTAGACGCGGTCAAATGTGATAAATACTCTCCCTGCCGGCCGCGGCCTGGCGTTAGGGCCTTCCTCTGGGACTAGCCCGAGACGAGATTAGTGAGGCTGGAGTTTAATCATGTACTCCAAACACGGATGGCGTACTTCTTGTAATAATAATCAACAATACATTTAAATAGAAACACTATTCAAATATATTTGTTTGTTTCAGTGTTCGTTGTTGTCAAAGATATAGATATCAAAAACGAATAAATATTATTTTGAAAAAAGTACATCAGAAATATTAAATTGTCTAAGAATCAATATAAAATATTTCATTAGTTATATGCTTTGTTGTATTAGGGTCAATACCATCGATAATTTCAAAATAGAAATTAAGAGTTCAATTTATCTGAATAAAACAGGACTTCATCGAAAAAAAAATCTTTAAAAGGTCTACATTAAAGAACGATATTCATATATAAAACGAGTATACGTGTAACAGCGTTCCGTATATTCAACATGAAACTTTAATAAAAATAAATTCACATTAGCCGGAAAACTCGGGGCAATATTCTCGAGATCATTATCGATATGGAAGCATACTGCGGAGATCATTATCCGGAGTCTGGGTTGTGCGAGCCGCGGAGCACCTGACGGGGGAAGGCTAAATGAATTTTCTCCTCATTCGGAAAACAACGATTGATCTACTCCCAAGACGGAAAACTCCAGAGAAAACTAGACGGAAAATGGAATGATTGCTTTTTAAGTTGTATTGCTTTCCCAGTACGTTCATATATTTTTCTCATTTTACTTCCACAGCGTTTTGTCTTTCTGCGTCTGATTTTATGCTAATGTTGCGAATGATTGATGAGAAGAAATATGTAGAAGCTTGTGGAGTTCCACGTGGAATTTGCTCTTCTTTTTCTCTTCGAGAATTCTTTGTGAAATTTATGTGTCGAATATTTTAGGTCTACATTTACATAAGATTAACCTGGCGGAGGAGGGGGCCTTGCTTTCGTTTGCCTTACGCGGCACTTTAACGTGATTACAGGAGAACTCCTTTATTTAAATTAATTGGAACAGCCATCATAATTTGGTTAATGCGAACCCTGTATTAGGATGAATAAATATTTTACGACACGACAGACGAATTTCACGTTCTGCTACATTTCATTGTGATCCATCAACCTTTTCGCAAAGACAGCTGATTTCTTACCATCATTGAGATTTTAATATAAGTTCATTTGTATGCTTTAAGTAGACCTAGTAAATAAATACGTATGTTTGGTTAAATTTGAGTTCCACTTCAAGTTCCCCTAGATAGGATAATAGAGAATCCAAAAACTTTCATACTTTTGGATTCCTCTTGCATTTTTTTCGAAAATTTTTTGTCACACTTGTTTTTTTTCAGTTTCACTCAGTTTCGGCAGGTGGCTGCCATCTTCTGGTAAAATAAGAAGATGGCAGGGAGCTGCTGAAATCAGACAAAACTAAAACAACTAGTTCAATAAAACTAATTATATATTTAAAGGCTTATTAACACATTTTTATTTTCATTTTTTAATATATGATAAAAAAATATTTACATCATTGTTATTGTTTCTTTAATAATAAATTTTAAATAATAAATACGAATCTTTTCTAGAAGTTTTATAATAATGTGTAAAACCCAAACGTTTCTTTTCTTATTTTATAATACAACACGTTTTCGGAGATTTTATAAGACAACAAGAAATTATATAAAATGAACAAGAAAAATTACGTGTTTTGTGATATATTTTATATTAAAATGTTTGTGAGCATTTCGCAACCATCTAGGGATCAACGTTCCCTAACGTCTTGTATGAGATATAAATACAAGTTTTTTTAATGGCACCCCATCAATAAATGCTTAAATTATATTCATATCGTTTTTTAATGGTATTGATGTTAGCTGATATTTAAATACTAATATGAAAATTATTAGATGCGGTTCACACTTAAAATAAACAAACAAGAAAAATTGTGTAAACACTTGGCTATTAAGAGTAGCACCAAAGAGCATCCCGGCTACTTGGGAATGTTGTAAACGTTCTGGGGAGATGCAGTCGCGTGCATTAGGGTGCATTATGACGCCCGGCAGTGGGTGGAGTGGGTGGACTAGCAGCCGCCTAATGGATGCACTCCCAATAACGTTCCGATATCCGAGTATCGATGCTAAATGCACCCCTACGAGGTCCGCCGTAACATTTTACGGCCGTTAGCGCTGCGCGTGCATTTTTCAAATTAAAATTAAGCTTTGCGCTCACTATTACTGTGTAGCTTGGTCCTGCATAACGCAGTAAAGCACGTTAATTCACAATTTTATCGATTGTAATAAAACTATTTATAGTTTAAACGATTGATCGTTAATTGGGTGACAGCCCTTGAGGTAATTATTAATAAAAATGGCGCTATATTCAATTAACTCAAAATTATATTTTTTATTACTAATTTTTCTGTCACTCGTCTATATAAGTAAGTGACAACCCCTTAACTAGGAGCCTGATAAAATGTCAGGCTCCTAGTTAAGGGGATTAAGGTCCAATTTGTTTATTCTCTCGATTATTAATATCAATTAGAAATAACCAGATTTCTGAAAATGTTGAGTTTAATATACCCAACGTTTTTAGTGAGTATATACAAAACAAATATTAAATTACTACATTCCGATTACATTCCTTAAACATGGATAATGTTTAATTTAAAGTTGGTTATTAATAGTCGGGCATTTATTGTGGCTCGTATGGGACTCATTATACTGATAGGTTAAAAAATAAGTTTTTTTGTATAAGTTCGTAGTTGATTCATGATTGTGGGCAACTGTATTTACAAAGTAGAATATTTTTCCAAAATCTAAATTTTAATTCTTTGATAGTATTAACCGGGAAAGAATGTTCTACATACTGAAATTACTAGAGGTGCCACTAAAACTACAGGGACTAGTGGCCATCACATTGTCTAAATAGAAAGCCGTAGTAAACGTACAAAATGAGCTATCGGACGATTTCATGATTGAATCCGGAGTAAGACAAGGTGATGTTCTCTCCACCATGGTTTTTAAACCTAGTGCTGGAGGCTGTTGTACGTAAAATTCAATTAACAGAGTGTATTGCGGATTATATCGTCATCACAAGCAGGGACAATCAAATGATGATAGAAAAAGGTACAGCTCTGAAAAGAGAAGCGGAGAAATTTGGCCCTCAAATAAATCCCTCAAAAACAAAATACACGGTAAGCGGGCGCGAGCAACAACCTCTTCAAAACATACAAATGGAACAACATATGTACGAAGAGGTCCCGCATTTCACCTACCTGGGCTTGAACCTCAATTCCAAGAATAAGCTGGCAGAAGAATTAAGTATTCGCCTCTTGGCAGCAAACAGATCTTTTCATGTGTGTTAGAAGCTTCTGGAGTCTAAGTTACTCAGCAGGAATACCAAACTTTTAAAGGCAGGCTGGCAGTTTTTGAGAGGAAAATACTGAGAAAAGTTTTTGGACCACGCTGGAGCATGGGATTTACAGAATGAAAAGAAACAGTGAACTTGAAGTGTCGATTAACCAGGGAACAGTAGTGGGATTCTGTAAGTCTCAACGCCTACGGTGGGCTGGACATGTAGAAGCCCATACCGGGATGCAGTGTTAAGAAATGAATGAATGAATCTAAAATTTAAAAACACCAAACAAACGAATCTGTCGGTATATTAGAATTATAAACAGTTGTGTCATACCGGTATTCCTTGTTATTTTAATATTTGTATATCCCTGTGTACAATGTCAGGAGAACAAAATCAAATTAGACGAGGCATTCCTCTCGTGACATACTGAAAACAAGAATAAATCTCTCTTTATTACCGTCTTCACAGCCAACTTATGAAATTATTCCGCCAGGGCAACTTTATTAGCCGTTCTCTGCAGTTGGCCAATTGTAACCCTAACTTTGCTTTGTGGGTCATTTACACACTTTTTTTTTTTAAATTTTATCTCTGCTTTTTACTAAAATTTCGACGTTAGTTGTTTCACGTTGTAGGCATTTTTAGATTTCAAAATTTCCAAACATCCTGTCAGATTAATTCATCTTCTGAATTATTGTATGTAAATTTCTCAAAATTCTATTAATCTTATTTCTTTCTCTTTTTCTTTTTTTATACACTTTGTTTACACAACACTTAAAAAAATTCAAATTATTATACATATTATATACATATTATAAAGATACATACATAAAATATTATAAAGTTCCAAAATAAATCTTTATAACATATGTCAGATCATGTAAACAATTTTATGATATTTTATATATGTGTCTTTATAATATGTAACACTGAAGAAGGACTGGTTGTCCGAAACATATCTATGTAATTAATTTTTTTTAATGTAAGTGTTGTATAAACAAAGTGTATAAAAAAAAAGTAAATACAACACAAATTATGGCAAATATTGACAAAAACCTTATTTCTGGTTAAATAATCCAAACAACAAATGATAAGATGAATTAAAATCAAAGAATTACGAATGAATTTAAATAAGGTTATTTTTCTGTTTTCTATAGACTTTTCGTCAAAAAATTAAGATCTTTTACATGATGTGAGTCAATTTAAAACTTATATTTTATGGCTTATACATCAGAAAATAATTATTAACTTTGTTTGATATAAGCTTCACCTTCCTGTAAACCAAGATATTTAAATATTTTTTTTAATTTGAAAGATAAATTATTTATTTGTTGATTATCTTTTGATAAAGAAACATAACAAATATAACTGAAAAAACCAAACAGATATTTTTTATATAATTTTAACTTCTAATTCGTCTTCTTATTTTTTGGATTGATAACTTTAGCCCAAAGTAGCAATTGATTGCAGCTGTTAATAAATCACGCAACATTATAATACAAATGTCCAAAACAGAAACGATAATACCGCAAGGGTCAATTTGGGCTGGGTCCCCGCACGTATCATTTCAGCATCTTCGCGCGACGGGGGTTAGGGGAACTTCCAAAGTTGGCCGCGCGAAACAAAGTTACCCCTGCCCTGCCCTGGGCTCTCGATAAGGGTCCGATAAAAGTTATCGATGGAGATAAATCACGAAGTTCTCCGGGGTAAGTTGGCCAACACGGTAAGTGAAAAGTTTAATTATTTCTTGCGAAAATGCCGGGGTGAATTATGTTTACATGAGATTCAATCAATTCACCCTATTCCAATAATCGATTTATTTCATTTATCGATTTATGTTCCAATTTAAAAAAAAAAGAAAATAATTTTTTCTTGAATAATTATGTAAAACTCCAGAATAAACAGTTTAAACGAATGAAAACTCAGAAGTTTTATTACAAATTATGTGTTTATGTTGTTTCGTCTGTCCATGGAAGTACCACGATTGGAGTTCATTACATATAATATAATATTTGATAATGCCTTATACAGGCGAAACGTATCATTCACATAATTTATAATAAAACTTTTGAGTTTTACAACAACAACAACAAACCATCACGCCGTTTCTCCGCAGGGGTAGGCAGAGATAATAGACCGCCACACTACTCTATCCTGATACATCTCCCTAGATTCCTCCAAATTCATACGAGTCATACACGCACATCGATTCCTCCGACTTTTAACATGACCAACCTTTAAAATTCGATAAATTTAGTTTTGCCAGGTTTTCTTCTTTCTAACTCGACTCCGTACTCCATTCAAATCGTCAATGTATATTTTCTTAATCATTTTTTTTTCATCTATGCGCTCCATATGTCCGAACTAACGCAGCGATTCTTTCATAATTTTGTTCATAATATATCTTCTTCCGCTCTACATACCTTTCCTTCATGAGCATTTAAACTTCTGTCGTACATCCTTCTACCACACATACATCTAAGGGACCTTATCTCTATCGCATTTATTCTGCTCTTATCCTTTGCTTCCATACATAAGGAACATGCCACACAAATACACAAATTCAATCACTTGCTCCAATTTCTCTTCGTTCACACTTATGTTACAAACTGTAATTTGCTCTTCCCTTTCAAAAACAATCACCATTAACTTACCGACATTCATCATTAAATTGCAATACACAAACTTTTTTATTTAAATAAATAAATATCATACATAATGATTAATAAACTAGTAACTCGTACATTAATATATGACTAATAAACAATGATAATAAAAAATTATGTTTTTTTAAAAATATTACTTTAAATAGTTAAGTTCCACAGAGGGTTATGACTTTGACCGGTTTCGGCAGCTCGCTATCATCTTCTGGGATATATGACTTATAGTTTGAAATTAATAGGTTACATATACGAGTATATTGTACTGCAAATCATTGTGTTTTGTATCCTAAACAATTTATTATTTAATTCATACACTTTTAAAAATAGTTCTCTCAAAGCTCTCTATCGTGTTAAAAACTGTGTGACTTTGTTTATTTAGAATATTTGAATGAATGCTCCCCACTGGCGCGAAAATTCGGAACTCATTTTAAGAACTAATTCGATTATTCCATACCGCTGCTGTCCCAGTAGAGGCCGTCATATTTTTAGCCCACTTTAAACCCAACAATTTAAAAAATTAACTTACCGACATGAACCACATAAATATTTTGTATACTTTTTTATCAAATTAGTTACTGTGTCAAAAAGTATTACATCCGCCATACGTGTATTATTTTTAAGAAGAAGAATTGTTGAATTAAGAAAATGTAATAATAATAATAATGTGTGCAATCATTGCAATCATTCCCAATGAAAAATTTCGACGACCTTCCTGGCCGAGAGACAAGTACTGTATGACTGTCACTCCGAAGGTTCCGGGTTCGATGCGATGGTACTGTGATTGTCAGACTGTTTATGGTCTGGTGTAGAGTTCACGTGAGATTAAAATGGGGATAAAATATGTTAGCTATACCCTTTACATCGATATGGCTAGCGCTGTAATGTAATGATGTAAGAGCAATTTAACAAAATAATAAATAAAAAAAAACAAAATATAACCAATAGTTTTATAAACTTATCGGCAATTAATTGCAATATTCATAATATCAAAAAGAAATATTTCGAGATAAATTTCATTGACAAAAAATATAAAATATACATAAATATTTCACACATAATTCATAGTGCGATCTGAAACCGGATTAAATTAATTGTTGTTAAATTAATCTTCTTATTCTTCTTCTTCTGCTTTATTAAGGAGTGTTTCCTGTTATTTCTAGGAGCCAGTGTTGAATTAATAATAACTTGAATACATATATTTTATAAGATAGATATACACCTTGTCAAACCACGGTTTCCATATTTATTTCATTGTAAAACCACGATTTCATCATTTGGCATAAAAAGTATTATCATTTGGAAGTGCTGCTCAATCACGTAACTTACCATGGTGATTTGGCAATGATTTTATACTATACAACAGTTTTGACAAACCCTGCCAAAACAACATGGCCGCCACAGCCTGTCAACCAACTCTTGTTTATTTGTATAACATATATAATAAATAACTATTTAGGCAAGTGGTAATGGTCATCAAATATCTCGAAACAGATCCTTGGTTTGTCCTAAAGATTGTCCGTTGAATGTTTTGAACTTATTATTAATATGGCTTTGGATAAAAAAATATCACAATAAACTATTTTTAAGATTAAACTTACCGTGTAATGTTAGTACGAACTTCAAATGTTCGATATCAAAATATTCAAATATTCTTTATGACTTTATATTTAAGAATCAAGCTTTAAAAATAATAAACAATAAACAGTAATAATAAAATAAAAGCAATTTCATATGCACTCTAAATAACTCCAAATACGTGTACCTGCATTTGGAACTTAATCATATAAAGGTTTACAACACACGAGTCTTTGATCTTCGCAGTTCTTTCGTAATTGCCATACATATTGAAGTGATAAATGAAATTAAATTTATCGTTTCCTATTTGGTATTTTTATATGTAAATGTATATATTTATGTATCCGTTTATTGTTTACCTTAAGTCAGAGCGTTGTGAGGAGGCCCATATTGTGTCAATTGTCTTTGATTACGTAAGAATGTACACACCGCCATTGCAAAGTATCCCTTTTTTTGACGAAATTAAACTTTTCACTCAGAAAGTTATACAAAAGTTTGGAAAAACGATCCTTGATTCATCTCTTGGGAGACTACGGCGCGAAATATGTCGTAAAAGAAAAGCAGCTTACCTCGGATTAAACTTTTTCTGAGTTTTTCCACTTTAATATACCCTTAAAGTCAGTAAATAGGGATGAAGATTATGAAGAAAACAATTTTAATTCCCAGGTACAGCGTCAGAGAACTTTTAATCCCGGTTTATCATTATTTACAGGTTTAATAACAGTCTTATTAAAAATTTCACGGCAGCGCGCGTCAATTACTTTTGAAATGACATTTTGTTTTATTACCAGAAACATGATAATGTCTGCCAAAAAAAAAATTCTTTCCATATTTCAGAGTTTATTACATTGACGTCAAGTAATGTTTTTAAGATTTATAAAATCACGTTACATTAATTAATCCAAGAAAGTCACTGTGGCAGGTAAAAATAATATTAGCTACGACAGTGATGGCCAATATCAGGGTCACCTAACACGGTACTATGAGAAGAAGAAAAATATGTAAAGAAAATATGTGCAGGGTAAAACCGTTTTTTCATTTGATATAAATATGATTTTACAAGTATTAGAGTCTAGGAATAAGTTTGTTTTTGATTCATAAAAGTTAAAACCTGCGCATCATTCATTACAGCGGAAAATACACAAAGCCTGATGTTACATAATGAAAACACAAACAAACTATGCAATTTTTATCATTATTATACAATATATTTAGTGTGCTTTCACTTGTGTTTATCGTCGACCGGTTTCAGCAGCTTACTGGAGAACACAAGTGGAAGCACACTAAATATATTGTATAATAATAAATAAAAAAATTACCAATTTTTTATTATTTTCATTGTCTAAAATTAACTTCTACCGAGAAATTTCAATTAAAATATTAATTATTTGATGTTACAAGTGAACAAATTCTTTACTTGCTGCAACAAGATCACTCCTACACTAATTCCAATATGTTTACATTTATTACACTCACCTTACGCATATGATCAAAGGTAGGCAATATTAGTAGTCTTGAATATTAAACTAGGTGTGTTCTATTCAACATGTACATCTACATTTAAGGGATAAAACAATAACTTTAATATTTTCTTTAAATATTTAATTTAATAAGTATTTCGCATTATACATCCTTATTATCGGTTCATTACAGAATTCTTTGTGGACAAGGGGGGACAAATTAGGTATAACAATTCCAATATTACGTAACAAAGACAGGAGCTCCCCGCCCCCGCCTCCCAGACTCCCGTGTTCTTAGTAGTAGAGAACTTATTAACAAAACCATAAATTATCTTTGAAGCCAAACTTAATTTAGCGGCAAACATGACAAAGTTGATAATGAATGTACCTAGTATATAGAGCACCCAATAAACATCGCTTGGATGTCGCGAATAATTTATATAAAAGGAATGCCACAAATTCTGATAAAGTTTATTATACAATACGACTTATGGAGAAATTAAATAAAATAAGTATAGAAATATAGGTTACTCGACAGTTATTAAAAATAATAAAAAACCGAAGTCCAGGTTAAACCAAATCACAAATAAATAAGAAGAAAATCCGTATTTTAAATGCTATATAAACTTATTATTTTTATAATTGTTTGTTAATACCTTAGCAAGGTAGCTTCTTCTTCAAGTGTCCTGTCGGGGAACCCCCACATTGGCGTTGGATCACCTCGGCGAATCTGTCCCTGTCCTGCGCCTCTCGGAACAGCTCCTCCACTCTTTAGATGCCGGTCCACTCCCTCACGTTTCGCAGCCAGGACATCTGTCTCCTACCAGGCCCTCAGCGTCCCTTAATTTTCCCCTACAATAACATTTGGAGAAGGTGGTACTTTTCCGCACGCAGTACATGACACAGATGTGAAATCTTCTGAATCTTGATAGTTAACAGCAGCTCCCTAACAACTCTAGCTCGTCTCAGGACTTCGGTATTCGTAACCATGTGTGTCGAGGGAATTCTGAGCATTCGACAATAGAGCCACATTTTAAATACTTCCATTCTGTTCGTTGAATTGACTTTTAAAGTCCACGTTTCACATTCATACAATAAAACAGACCACAATAGCATTTGATCATTCTCTGGCGGAGTTTCAAATTTATCTTACCATTTCAGATGAGTGATTTCTTTTTATTAATGCAGCTTAAGCAATCGAAAAAAACTTCTAGAAAATAGACGTTTTCATTATTATTAATTGATTAATAAAGCTTTACAAAAATAGGCAAGAAGTGAGCTTTTCGTCTTCTAAGTAAAGACAAAAAATATTAGAAATACTCATTATCATCATCTGTAACCCTACTACTCGGAAATACTCGTAGTATTTAACCCAGATTGGGATAGTCTTCTATGACTATTTCGCCTAAAGTAGGGAGAAATATAATATATCACAGTTGCGTCATTGTGTGTTCTAGATATATTTTTAATACACAATATTCCTTATACGATATCCTCAAGTATTCTTCATCCACTTCTCCGAAGCAACGGGTAACTACGAAGTCGATGTAAATTTTAATTCACCAAGTTCTGAGATATTTCGGTTGCGGCTTCCCGCGGCTGTTTGCGGAGCACTTAAGTTTGTTCTAGTTACGTTATCACCGCACTACATTTGCGAACCACGCTTTATTGGCGATACAGAAATACCGAAGGCTCATTGGAAACACTCTGTCTTCAGCGCCCAATATTTCAGGTAGCTACCGAGAAGTCCCTCAAATGACTTATTTAGTTTGTGTGATGCCGTATTAGGTTTTGTTTCAAATTAAGTGTAGTTTTCTCGCTGTAGAAATTGAGTAGATTCCGAAATAAGTTGCTAACTCTTGTTTCCTTTGCTGCTGTGGATCGTGATCCCCTCCAGGTGGTTTTCAAAATACAAGATCTTTCTCACTTAACCTCGAATTCTCCATACCCGTAGCTCGAATTGCGCTATTTTAAAGTAGATTGAGTTTAAAAATTCAGTACAGCTTCTATTATAATTTATTGGAACATTTGAAAATAATGATATATTTATTTCTAAATGTAATATTGTATATTGTGTATAAAATTGAAGGAATATTTTCGTTAAATATAAATTTTAAAAGTTTTTGCACCGAATATTTATCCTTATCATAGTGTTTTTGATTAGAAAAAATATTTGATTAGTAATTTATATTAATTTATGTTTTATAATTTTACAATATATTTATTTATGGTAAAAATAATTGGTTCAAAAATAATTAATTTAAAGCTCCATATTAAACGTAAAGAGTTATTTAAAACACCAGTTTTCTATTTAGGGGTGACATGTTTCACTTTGATAGGACATAATCAGATATCGGATAACAATCTAATATAAAGTAATAACATTTCTCTATAAACCGAATATTTCTGTTATTATGTGTCATCACAAATTATTAATTTCATATAAAATTCACTTCACTGAAAATAAAGTGATGTATAACTCAAGACTAGTATAGTTTATAGTTATACTTGATATTATTTATGTACATTTTAAACTTTTTAAAAATAAAAAACCGGGTGGTGGTCTAGGGGATAGAACGCTCGGCTCCTGATCCAGGGGGCATGGGTTTAAGCCTGGACACGACCAGGTTCCTTCTTCATAATAATGAGCTATTTTCTTCTCACATTGAAGATTGTAAAATAATTTCTAATATCATTGATATAAATCCTTGATGTTAGTATTTAAAAAAAAAGGTTTTATTTTAATTGACTACTTATAAATATAATAAAAAAGGTCCATGAAGTACCCAATATATATTTTTAAAATTATTTATGTGAAAAGTATGCAGTTTCATTTTATATGGCAGATAAAACGAAATTGCATCCGCGCGCTTGAGGTGATTACAGCACAAAAACGGCGCTTTAAAAGTAAGGATATTATTATTATTATTATTATAAATATAAATATTTTATGTTTAGTGCCTATTTAACTTCAAACATTAATATAATAAATCGATAATCTTATAGTTCTGCAATGTCTTTATCAATGAAAATTAATCCCTAAAACAATATAAGTAGCCAGCTTTGAGTTGGTTTTACTTCTGGTGAAAAATATCCTCGAGACACATGAAGGATTCCAGGGCCCTGGGCTGGACCGTTTCCCACTAATAGACCATTAACTACTCCCGTTTACTGGGGGTTGCAGTGAAGACTGATTCTGAGTAATAAGTTGGTTAATATTGTTTGTACACCGGTCTCACGGAAGAAGAAAAATAGTTAGATTTTCGTAGTAAAGTTATTTCAATATTTGTTTAATTGTTCGGCGAATTCTATGTAACAATGTGGTCAAATTTATGTTCGAAATATTAAAATTTTCTTAGCATGATTCAGACCTCTTTTAAATAGATTTTTTTAAATACTTCAAAACGCACATTAATCAAAAATACAGTTTATTACTGTTTATTTATTTTCAAAATATTTTCGGGTTTACCTTACCCTTTGAATTATTTATATGTTTAGTACCTACTGATACCCACTGAAGATGGACGAGGTTCACCCGAATCAAGACTAGAAAAAATAAATGTAGAGGGTCTTAAAAAGTTTATATTTATTACATTCGTATATAAATATACAGCACAAAGTGAAGACTTATGTGAAATAAATGTTTTATGTATCAATTGCTTACTTGTTTTATAAGTTTCTTTAAGATGTGGACTTTTTCATTTAGATTTTGAATAACCATGCGTAATCTACACGATAAAACTAGTACCCAGCTAGTATTGTTATCGCTTTAAGGTCTCCAAGGCTCAACTCCAGGCAATTCTCTCGCGAAATAAAACATACATGATTCTTTCCGTGGCCATTGCCGTCAATATTGAATGCAAAGGGGAATGAGAAACACGTAATGAAATGAAGCTCGAAAGATATACCTCCCCATTTAATAATCATCCCGAGCTTTGGCGCGCAGCCCTCGCTTCCCGCCAACCCCATTCGGTAAATATACCCTGTTGGTTGGACTCTGTATAGGGTGATTCCAAGATATACAAAATATTTCAATAACTTTCAATGGATAACTGATCACTCAGAAGACCACCCAAAAGATGGCGAGAAAGCTGAACATCTGCACTACAGGAACTGGGTCCAATTAATGACAGGATACAGTCTATAAGAATGCATTTTTAATTCTCCTTCTTCCGCTTTATTTAGGACTGTGTCCTGTTATTTCTCAGAGCCTGTTCCTGGGATGCAGATGTCCAACTGTCTCGCCATCTTTTAGGTGGTCTTCTTGCAGGTCGATTTCATGTTGGTGCTTTATTTGAGGCGATATTTATCACTCTTTCAGAACATGCTCTTTCCACATGATCTCTCCAGTAAAGTCTTCTCAGTCTTCCCCATCGCCCGACATCTTCCACGTTGCAGATTTTTCTTATTTCAGAATTTTTTACTCTGTCTCGGAGTGTTGTTCCCGCAACGGATCGGAGAGTCTTTATTTCGGTGGTTCTTAGGAGACTTTTTGTTCTAATGGTGTCAGCTCTCGTTTCTATTCCATATGTCATTATAGGACGTACGCATGTCTTGTAGATTCGAATTTTGCTCTCCTTTAGCATATTTATATTTTTACAAATCTTTTATTGAGTTGATTAAACTCTCATTGATGTATTTTAAAAAATAATAAACTAGTAAATTTAATAATTAAAATTTTCAAGCAAAATTTTACGTGGAAAGAGTTCGTCTTATTGGATTTATATAAATAATTGCATTGCCATCAGTTGATATAACTAATAATGTCGTAATTGTCAGATATTATTGGCATTATGCCACACAAAGTGAGTTTTATTTACAAATTATTCAAAGTATAAAAGTGATGGGAATGTCCCTGGACACCATGTATTTAGAAGCTTGGCCATAGTACCAGTATGTATTCACCGCGATCCTCACGCGGGGGTTTTATGGCTGTTTTATGGGGTGATTCTGAAACGATGCGCGATGCAATTTTCTTCCAGTTGTATTTTCAATTTTTAAACTTTGTGCAAAGTGCACGCCAGTATGATCAACATGGCTTTGTTAGTTATCTAAATTGAAGTCTCATTCCGGAGCTTGTAGTGTTCACGTAAACTTGAAGATATGGATCATTATATGCGTCTAACTTGCTTTAACGTGGAACTCCTCTATTTCAAATATATGTATTCGAAAACTTACACTTTAAAACATTACATTTGAGTAGATATATATTATCCGGATCGGCAGGCCGTTACACAAAGTGTGTGGACAGAAAATATTCGCTGTATTTAATTAAATACCAAATTTTATATTATATATTGTTGTTGTATGTTTTTGTTGTTAAAGCTTCGATCATTTGTAAAAATGGCAAACTTTTTTGATATAAAATTAATACAATCAATATTATTAATATGTATGAGATAATATGAGTAATATTTATGTATGACATGTTTCGCCCCTCTAAAGCATTTTCAAATGTCTTAGAATAATATTATAATATAAATAATAATAATAAATATTATTATAAAATTCCTCGAAAACTATCGTTTTTTCATACATATTAATAATTTAAAGAAACAATAAACAATCAACATTGTTTAACTGCATTATGTTATAAAAAAATGTTTGTAAGATTCTTCTGTACTCGCCTTCACTTTGTGTTGTGGATTCGCATTTTAATAAATAAAAACGCACTTTGGTTTAACACAAAACTTTATTTTTATTAATTGCAGATATGTTTCGGCCCTTATTCAGTCCTTCTTCTTTAAAAAAATAATACTTTTAAAATGTGGATAAAGTTTAAATCCGCTAATGTTTATGTCTTCGACCGGTTTCGGCATCGCTCGGTGTCATCTTCTAAACATTAGTGGATTTTAATTAAATATACATTTTAAAAAGATTTTTCTTTTATTTAATTACGTGCAATATTTACAATGAACTTCTACCGTAAAATTTCAAATAACAATGTTTTTGTGATAACAAAATGATGTGATATCACAAAGTGCGTTTCTATTTATTCAAATGATCAAATGTTGTTTAATCGGACAGATTGCGTTTAATGTTCCAGGTCGATTTTGTTTGACTATTTTTAATAATTTATGATTTCATTATTTTTGTTCTATTGAATGGTCATTACCACTGTGAATTCTTCATACATAATGGTTAAAAACTATTTTTTTGATCAATAAAATGTTATTATGGTATACTTACATATGCTTTGTCTAATAATTATTTAAAAAGTCTGGATAGCACATAATAAGCACACATACGTTATGACGACCTTCGTGGCAGAGTGGTTACGAGCTCTGACTTCCATGTTGAAGGTCCTGGGTTCGATTCCCGGCGATGGCAGTGTGATTGTTACACTGTCTGGTCTGGTGTAGAATTCACGTGACAATAAAATGGCGATAGATTGGCTACCTATCACATGTCACGAGAATCAATATAATAGCTAAAAAATAAAAATTGTACACAGTAATTGGGTCCAAACGACCTGTTGTGTACATAAAAAAAAAAAAAAAAAATTGATTTGCTCTTGAGTGAATACTTGTAGGTGTGAAACTTTATTTTAAGTATGAATTAAAATATAATTTTGATAATTTTAGTATGCGAAGTTTACCTGTAAAGTTGACCTGTGAGTTAACCTAACCTAACCTTTTGTTTTTTATTGTTATTTTAATCCATCGATTATTAAAAGTAAAATAGATCTGAGTGCTTTTATATAGAAATCTACATGATTTTTGAATACGAATATATTTGGTTTTATAACAGTTCCAACCAGTTTTGTTCCAAGCGGAGCTTCGTTAGGGTAACTAGCTCCCTCTGGAGAGAAACCGAATGATTATGTTAAACATTGGTTTTATTGTAATGTAGATAAGTGTCCATTTACAGTTTAATTTAAAACACTATTGCTTTATGAAAATGTATTTATATTTATTAATTAAATTAGGTGTTACAATCAACAATTGTTTATTTCTAAAATTGTTATTGTAGTGCTTCATACGATACAAACATAAATTGAAATAATAGCCTAAAATTAATAGTGTTCGGTGCGTAAGTAAATACCTATTATAAGAAACGATCAATTAAAACATAATTCTACTTCTATCACTAGCACTCTGTGCTTTCAGATCCGGAGCAAATCCGGGATGAACAAGTTGTAAAGCATCGTGTTTCGGGAAAACACAAACATCGGAGGTGTGCTCTCCTTTACAGAGATCTCCCCCTCCCGGCCCCGGGCCCAGCCTCCGGCCATCCGGAGGCTTTGCTACTAACAACAACACCTGTTCCATCTCACACCGATCTGCAGAGTGTACAGAAAACGAAAATTCAATAATTAATCAAGCCCGGGATCGGTCTCTAGTTCGCGGCGTGTTTTGGTTACATTATTATAGCGGTTTTCCGCCCGAATCGCTGTAAAGTGAAGCCTCGCTGTTAGCCGCATTATAGCTCGATCAACAATTGTTTGGATGAGCAGTATACATTTACCCTCCTGATTGATAAATAGTCCAAACAAAATTGAAATCTACACAACAGTAAACTTTACATTAACACAATATATTTACTTTACATATTTCAATTTATTTTACATTAACAAAAAATGGGTTTTTGCGAGAAAATAATGAAATTTTATCAGATATACATTAAAAAACTTACACCGTTTAAAATAAGCAAATCGTTTTTCTGTATGTTAGACAACCCTACCCCAACGATAACCAAAATCAATATATCTATATCAGAAAAAGTAATTGAGCTCCTGTCAAACTATTCCATTAGTTGAAATGACCATTTCAAAATTTAATAAAAATGTCCAGTCTATTTTTTTAAATACAACAATCTGTCTGAATCCAAGTACTGTGTACAATTTGTTTTAAGCTATTATATTGATTCTTATGAAATGTCCATGCTTCATCAGACCAAATATTATGTAACAATCACACTGCAATCGCCGGGAATCGAACTCGGGACCTTTGGTGTGGCAGTCATAGAAATTCTAAGAAAATAAATACTTCTCAGAAGTACGATTACATGTTTTTTTTAAAAATATATTACGAGTATATATCTTTATTATTTATAAATTTGTATGAAAAATTTAGAATAAAGTTAGCACACCAAACACGATTAACGTGGAACTACAACAAATGTTGGCGCGAAATCCATTTAACGATATTCTTCTTTATTCTGCGACCTCTCCTCGGCTGAAGGGAAGGGGAGGTTCATGGCAATTTGTGCCTTTGAAGCATCTACCCCTACAAAGTGACCTACGTAATGGAAAAGAAACCAATCATCCAGATTTTTTAGCGCAGTAAAAACATTTCCTTTTTATTCTGAATTACTCTTTTGTGTAATTTTATGGATGTATCATATGCTGAAATTCGTGAAAAATCCTTAACAAAGCTCGTGATACGACCGCCAATGACGCCCCGAGGAATCCTGAAATAAGATAACGACGCTTTTGAGTTTGTATCACATAGCTATGTGTAAACAAATTCAAAATATATAAGTGCGACAAACAGACAATATGTATACACTTTATATAAAAAAGAAAATTCTTTTACAGAATACTAAGTTTAAATAAAAAACGGGTGTTTTAAAAAGCAACATTAAGTTTCTTATTTATAAGAGAGTGCTATTAATAACATTCAAACACTTTTTATATGCATAACATTATAAATTAATAAAAACATTATCCATAATTTCTTTGAGAAGGATGAGGGATTTCTTTATGTTGATTTTAAAAATCTATAATTATTTTTTTAATTTCTTATATCGCTCTGATGAAGCATGGGAATAAACTTTAATATGCACATTAGGGTGTCCCTTATATGGGCAATTTTTTTTTTGGATTATTGAAACGCATACCCCGTAATTATGTTAAATAGTCTACTAGTTACCCAAATACAGAATTTCATCTTCCTACGTAAATTCTAATCCGTGCCAACTTGCCCTCAAAGTTTTAGAAAATAGCCGCTTTAAGTGTCTCTTAAATATAGTTGTAGATGATCACTTAAAACCATTTTGTTAGATAAATATTGATGAAAACATGTATTTATATAATGTTTTTCTTGTTATTATCAAAAAAGATCCAAATTTATATTTATTTACTTGGATATTTCCTCTTCAAAGTCTCTTTTTTTACAGTCTGTGTAAATTTTTCTATGTTCTGGCACACAACATAATATAAACTGCTTACGTACTTCATCTACGGTAGTCAAACCATGAAAGTATTTTATTATATTAACAGCTCTTTCAGTTGTGTCATTAACTGCTTTTAAGCTAGTAACCTTCTTTTTAGCTTCCACAAACTTCGCGCTATCTTTCTATGATGATACAATTTCTTGAAGGAAACTACTATCAAGTTTCAGTCGTGAAAATAAATCTTTACTCTTACAGAAACAAAATCACTCAAAGATTTTCATAAAATAAGATAACAAATACTTGTAGTACCTTTAAATAAAACAAATAAGTGCTAATTTAAATACCATATTTAACACTACTTACGTACCATATAGAGAGACAGACATCTGTTCCTTCGATGGAACATATATCTTTCCCGAATCACCAACACTTTATTTTTGTAAGTTTTCTACAATGTTTTCTTTGGTTTGCTCATCAACGTTGTCATCAAACATTAAAAGGACGGCTATTTTTTCTGACTAGTACCACAAATGTTGACTGAACTTGTTTAAAACCGCTTTGGAAATTGTCAACTTCTTCGTTATCTTTTAAGGTCTTTAAAAAACAAAAAAATTGATTCGGAGCTTTTATCGCCAAACTACATTCAAGCCATGGCTTAACATTAACTGCCACAATAAATAAACAGACATCTCGTAAAGCTTATTTGTCTTTAGCGCACATTTTAAACTGGGACTGTAGCAAACCTTTTTTTAAGGAGTAAATAGCTCTTGCCATCCATCGTGCTTGATGCATTGAGCCAGCAGGTCTGATTTTTATTTTATTTTCATTGCCTCCACCCAGAAATACAATAGCAAGCTCAATGAGTTCGCTATAATCATCTCGTACAATCGATTTTGCGATTCAAACGCACTTTTGAGCATTAGTTCATATATATGATGGCGGCAAGCAAAGAGTAACAAATCTCTTTCTAGTTTTTGCACACAAGCTCCGTTCAAGCATCCTGTATAAGATGCTGTCGTATCACAGCACATTCAAGAGCATCGGCTTGTGCGATATCGAATAAATTTTCTAATTCTAGTGGAAAGTTCTCTTCGCGGCGCCTATGTAAGTCCTGAATCTTCTTGCTATTTTTTGCAGTTCTCTTCAGACCTGATAAAGATCTACTAACTTCTTAACATAATTAAGAACAGCTCTGGTTGGTGTTCTAGCCTTTTTTCAGAATATATTGCACTCTAGAATGACAAGATTTGGGCTTTCATTAACAGTCAAATTAACTTTACGTATGTTGAAAAATAGAACTGCGAGAACTTGACGATTTGATGATAGTTTACACCTATTATTTGGTGATTTACTTCACCAACCAAGAAAATACTGTTTTGATTGCTTCTTAGTTCCATTGACATCTTCGAAATATAAAACAATCCGTGCTACTACCCGACAAGCCTAGACTAAACGATAATAACAACGACAGCGCGCGGCTCCTGTGAGGCAATTTGTATGGGACATCTTTGCGCGCAAGTCGGCACGGGTTACACTGTTCCGAATAAGGAAAAAAAAATCGGATGTTTTAGGCCCAAATGAATAAAACAATAGCCTATGCATTGTAAAATTAAAACTTTGAAAAATAAAGGACACCCTAATGCACATGCATGACATGATGTATGAATGTATATAATTTAATTCAATTTAAGTATAACATTTCTACACTAATAAAGAGAAAGAAAGGAAACAAATGTTATAAAAACAGTTTTTCTTAATATAAATTATTCTAATGCTAATCCACAACACGAATTGATGGCGAATATATAATAAAATCCATATTTTTTCAATTGTACAGACTTGTTTAATAAACTATAATAAAACTACAATCACGTACGTTCAAATACCACCCTAGGTATTTAAACGTACGTGATACGTTCACTTTGACTGTACCATTCTGCGCTATCCCGTATCACGTACGCGCTTGAGAAAAAGTAATGTACCTAAAATGTAAAAACTGTTAGGAATAAAAATATTATAAAAATATTATAGTTTTATTAGGGGCAGGCAAAGTGTACGGTCGAGTCTTTGACGTTTCGTAACTAAAAAAAAACAATATGTAATTAAATTTAATTAATAAAAAACCTGCTTTTTGCACTGTTTCTCGGAAAATTACCTGAAGGTTGGGCGGTTAAGATATCAAAAGAAGGAATCGACGATATGTTTAGTTTGTAATGATAGCAGAAGAAATTAAAAAAACTAAATCTCCATTATATCAAACAATTAGTTGAAATGATTAACAATCGAATTATAATCAATTGTCGTTTCTGACATTCATAAATTATACATGTTTTACTCTTAGTACTCACTTCGATGCAATTATTTTTCTTTAACTCAAATAAATAATAATGTATGTTATACATAAAACGAAACGCCCAAAACCAAGCACTTGTCTCGGATTTTAGTTTAACGCGATACAATAATAATATTAACCTATTAATCTTCTCTATTGCTTTGAATGGGATAGCGGGGAGAAAAAAACATCTAAAAGGGCGGTCACGTAAATTGAATTTTCGTATTCACAGCATTCTGTCTAGACGAGACGCATCGATCGGTAATAATAAGCTACTTTTACAGACATTACTTTTTACACTCCTCTTTATTTTAGTTTCTGAGCTCCAGATAAATGGTGAACACGGCGCGGGCCCTCTGTAAACCCCGTGACCTCAAACCAAAGCGATTTCGCAAAATATTTATATCAAAATGTTTACTTATGAATATTAAACCGATCGTAAAATTTTAAGAGAAATCTTTATTCTATCTTGATTTTTTTAATTCAGAATTAACATGTTACAATATATAAATACAACAGTTCAGCTGCCCTTTTTATGTTCACAGCTATGAATATGAATCCGTTGCACAAGTGATTGTGCTTGGGAACCTGGCTTATTAAAATAAATTTAAGATCTGTTTAAATAATTTCGTTATAATGATTATGATAACTTTAAATGTGTTATTCATTTATTATAATATAAGTGATTATTTTAAAAATGAAACTCATTCAGCAAAATACGTAATTATTCGAATGTATCCATTTGTTTTTTTTTTTTTTAATTTATAGAGTATTCAGTGTTTTAATGAAAACAACGTTAATAAATAAATATGTTCGCCCGTATGATGATATTCAAAGGCCCGTATTGTTGTATCAACGCCAGTTTCGAATTGTTAGCGTAACCACTTTCCATATTCATGAAATACAATATGAACGTAAAAGTGAGTACAAAAAGCACTATACACGAATGGAAACCAAAAATCCTTTATCACTTTTGACAGCGGCCATGGGAGCCATGGAAATCACCATAATAATTTTTATTTCCCTCACACAACGCACAAATCGTGTGTCTTCGCAAGGAATAATTATGAACATTAAAAAAACATTAACCCCTTTCGGCCGACGGTAAGAATGGCGTGGTAGTGACGGCGGGCTCCGCGGGTTAATGAGTTCCCCTGACCTCACACACATTCCACTATAAGATTAATGACATTTTTCCCCTTCCGTATACTTTAAGTAACAAGAAAAACAAATACTTTTGTTATTAGTTCTCTGAATAACACCGAAATAATAAAACAAACAAAAACACCGGTTCCTTCCCTAAAATACTATTGTGTATTTCACTGTTACTCGCTTGGCCAATGAGAAATTACAGAAATCCACTAAAGTGTAAATAAACATACCAATATATTGTACATGTTTATTTATATGCATACACATATGTTCGTGTTTGGAGAATCGTTAAATGTAGAATATGTTCTCGTACATACCTGGAAAAATATCATTTTAACCTATTAGAGAACATCATTTACTTTTGGCGACAAAATAATACTTTTCTTGGAAAACAAATAAAGAAATTTTCCAGTTTGTAAAAGTTTCTGAATCGTATTCAATAACTGTTTATTGTTTCTTGAACAATTATGTCATAAATATGTAGAAATATTGAAAAGTTTTTTTTGTCGCAATGTAAACAAAAAATAAATAATATTTTTAATTTCAAACAAATACATAGTATATTTTACTTTTTCTTTTAACCGACAAGTTTCAGCAGCTAGCTGCCATTATCAGGGTTTGAAAACGGCTGTTTCAATTTGATTATTCACTAAAATTAAAGTAATAAAAATGCTTAAATGTATTATGTATATAAACGAACCACAAATTGGCATGTTGGTATATCGATAAGAAAAACGATTTAGCTAAGAAATGTTCCAAAATACAATCAAATAAAGTATGTTTGCTTCATACTACCAGAATATCGTAGAGACAATATATTTATATAATAATGATTATGTAATCTAATAAACGATTCAAAGAACCATTCAGTTAATAACGCTATAGATCAACTCCAACAGGTATAGATAAGATATATTTTCAGTTCAAATACGGCGAAAAATATGATTTCGATCTGAATATTTCCTGAATACATAAATTTCCAATTTCGTTTTCCATTTTCTCCAAAAGGGTGCATGATCCGTTCCCCGAGAGAAACCGCTGAAAAAAAAGGATCACACAGGATTTAAGCAAAGATACAAGGAAGGAATTGAATATGGATCATCTAGTTAAAGTTGTCTTTTCTCTTCCAACGGATCAAACGGGAATATGGCGGAGAGGCCTCAATTTGGATTTCCAAACAAGCACGCTTGTGTTTTGGAAATTGGCACGTGCTTGTTTGGGAAATAATAAAAATATACCAGCGTTACCGGGCCCGCTGCTTGTGATAGGAAAATTCTTCGAAATAGGATTGGAAGGGCCTAAATTCACCGATAAAAATAATAAATAAATAATTGCAAAATACATCATACCCAACATATATAAGAATAAATTTGACGAATTTTCTTACTCATGTCTACTTAGGTCGTAATACTGTATTTAGATAAATTATGAATTAAAACAGCGTTATTGTTACCTATTACATATCAAGAGAATCGATAACTAAAAAACAATGTACAGAAGTTTTGACAGTAAACTTGTGGTTGCAAATATGTGGAAAGCAACTGGAAACTACCACATTAAAAAGGCCCAAGTGGCATTCCAAGAACCAGCAAATGCGTTAATTAACTTTGCTGCATACCAATCACTAAGGTTGAAACTTAAAATAAAAGATTAAAAGTATTCTAATTGTATCATAATTGTATCAATTAAATGTTACATTATAAAGTCAAGTATCTGTACGTAATATCAATACTAATTTTCAATCGCATATTTAAAAATGTCCTCATAAACATTCTAATATTTTATGCACATTTGATATTGTGAGTTCATTGCATTTCTGAAAAAAATATGTTAGATCTGTGGAAAACATTGAGGTGCATGCATTCAAAGAATCTGGAGTCGGTAAGAAAAGCGCATTATTATTAAAGTATGGTTGGTAAGTTTAAAAAATATTAACTTTACGCATGGACAAATTAAATACAATATACATGTTTCCATTTGTAAAAATCTAAAATTATGTACATTATTGTTAGAATGTTTTTTCGATGAATCTAAAATGTTCGAGAGTATTGAATAAACCAAAAAAAGGGTTGTAAATCCTAGATAGAGGAGTAAATTCGAATAAAGGGTGTTTTTTTCCCCGTATGGATAATATGATTTCAAAGACAATACCTTAATTTGAAACGAAAGCCCGGAGATAGAAGGAGAGGTATCTATTAGATTCTTGTTATCCGTAATAAAACAATTTAGACCTTTGTCACAACTCGAATACACGTTAGTGGAAAAAACGATTTGTATGTATATTTAAAACTAATATAAAAAAACATTCGTATATTATTCTGAGTGAGAAAGCTCATTTTTTTTAAAAGCTGTGTTAATTTAGGAAATTTCGTTATATTTCAAGTTCCGACCGGTTTCGGCAGCTCGCTATATTATAGAACGCTTTAATAATTATTTTCAAGCATCAACTCTCTATTAAAAATTGTTTATTAATAGAGAGTTGGACATTACTAAGATGCCAAGTATCAACAAAAAAAAAAAGCTTTTGATCCCAATTGGTCTTGAACATAAAGGCCAAAAACTGTTCAAAGGTGCAAAGTGATTGAATAATATAGTGTGATCGATGCCACCCGTGGTCATGTTATAATAAACGTTTTTTAAATATGTTTTTTTGTTTTTATGTTAAAAACCACTTAGCACCTTTGTATTAACCAGCGTTCAATTATATAAATGTTATTCCCATCTTAATTGATTTTACTTGAAACTATTCAAAGAACAAAACCTTCGTCATCGGACGAATGAAATAAACTTTTGACTATATCGTACCTCCAGTGAAAAATGTATAGTATATACTATTATTATTATTATTTTGTTGAATCGCTCATTACATCATCACAGCGCAAGCCAAATCGATGTATATGTTAATTCTCGATACATGTGCCAGGAATCTAATCTATCGCCATTTTATTGTCACAGGAATTCTACACCAGACCAAATACAGTGTGGTAATCACACAACCATCGCTGGGAATCGAACTCGGGACCTTCGAGGTGGCAGTCAACGCATTTATCATCGCCCAAGAAGGTCGTCATATAGGTATATTCAATATGTAGAAAAAACTGAAATTTACACAATTCCAAAGAAAAAAAAGTCTTATTAGGAACAAGGAAATTTCAACATTATTAAATATTGAAACACTCTTATTAAGTATCACAATTTATTTATATGAGTTTTTCGAGGCAGCTGTTTCGTCAAATATGATTTTATCATCAGTTGTTATAAACAACTAAAGATTCATAAAAAAAACTTTATTTATTCAGGGGATAGTTATCATTAGTGTGTTAAGTCTAAGTTATATGAAGAAATTACGGATTAAAATATTTATAAGATATAAATTACATGGAAGCATGAGTTAAAATTACATAATTGTGTATGATACGTCTTTTGTGTTGAATATTTAGTTGTTCATAACACCTGATGATGTCAATATAGGTTGGAAAAATAGCAGTTGCGACAAACTCATATTCATATTTTTTCCTTAAAATATCAACAAAACCTTTTACCCATATTTGCAGACAAAATATTTTTTTATAATATGTAAAGAAACGATTTGCACCTTAAGAAACCAACGTTTGTGTACTGGGTTTTGAATAGAAAACATCAACCCTTCTCGGGACAGTATCCTGACATGAAATACTTAGTGAAAACTAACGTATTCATGGACGGGTCGGCTTACTCGGGACTGTCCCTTCCTTCCCCTGGCCGGGTCGGGTCATCTCGCCCGTCCGGGATGGATGGAGCCCGCTTATTGAAATTGAGTTACTTTGTAAAAGTCCCAGATACGTGGACCGGCATCAAGAGTTATGAGTTAGAATGCGTCACCACATTTTTGTACAGATTTCTGATATTCATCCCAAAAAATAAACTTCAATTTATCAACCGAAACTTGTGCATACAAAATACATTACCCAAATATTTACCGATACACAAGTTTAAATATTAATTTTAATCATAAAGAATCCATTAAAATATTTTTTTTCTGTTAAATCAAATCAAATCAAATTAGTTTATTTATTTCAAATAAACTACAAACAGCATAAATATTAAAGGCATCTATTAGGTACCTACAGGTAAAATATTATACACATACAACATAATACCACCAGGAACGCATTAGAACAGGTTCGACATTAGGGAAACAAGATACTTTCTAATGTCAAGAGTATTTGTACCCTGAATGTAACATCACATATATGAAAGACGTCGATCTCCGAAGAGACCGCGTACAACAGACTAATTGCTCTTCCCATCGATGTTCCTAGAGGCAGATTGATTCTGGCGGCCGGTAGGTAAAACAATCTGTCCTATCGCTATCAGAGATATCTATCAGGGTGAAAAATACTAACACCCTCCAGCACGGCCGAATTCTCGAAATGTCCCTTGCAACTCTATTTTTTCTTTATTAATTTGCATATAAAATATATCGAATTTAAAATAAACTCAAACGTTATTTGATACGTACAAAACATGATAGGTACTAAAAGGAGCGGGGGAGCAGAAGTGGCGAGAACAAGAAACTTCGCTCCTGTCCTCGGGCCAGTGAGAGCGGAGGGGTCAAACTTTATCTCCGTGTTGGTAATCTCTCTACAGAACATACACTTAATCACTAGCCAATCCCCTGACCTTATCATTAGATATAACACAACAAGAATTACAAGTTACCTCGAGATCTTTAGTAGTTAAAGATTTTTATTTATTTACTAGCACTGTTAACGAAACAAGAAATAAGATATTCAAAATAAAGAATTCCGTTTGATTATTGTACATTGATTATTCTCGGTTTCAATTGGTTTCATAAGCTGGCTGTGAGAGCATGGTAATTTAAATTCTCATTCTGCGAAGAAAAACATGGCTTTACCAAATTAATCAATAACTAAAAGGCGGCCATGTTCGAGGTCAGAAAAATCGATGAGGGTGAGTGTCACGTGAAGTTTGTGGCGGTCCATCCTCTCAACCTACACATCCAGGAAACAGCTTGATAGTTAATTAATCAGTTAGTTAGTTCTGCCAAGATTCCCAGAAAACATTTTTAGTGGTGTTATTATTTTATCAAAACAAATCAAATATAATCAGTTTATTTCATCAAAAGACATTACAAAATTAAGGTTTAAGGTATCTATTGAGAACAGGTAAAATAATATCTACCATCACCATCCTTTCGTAAACTTTTTACGTCGTTCCAAAAGGATTCAGAGTCTTTCATAAGATTGCCTTCAATGGTGCCCACATATGCTCGAAAGGCTGATCGAACATTGGGTCTCACAGAAAAGTTCGTACTTAGTCCGAGAGGCAGTATTCTTCCACCTCATATGATGGGCACGTTTGGTCTTAATGTTCTCAATGATTTTCTTGGAAAACCACCTCGGATATCTCCGCCAATCATTGCTCATGCATGTTCCATGAAAGCACAAATCGAACAAATTGTGAATTACGAGTACACTGTAAAAGTACTGCAAAGCATCATTTACGGTGGTCAGGTTACAGTTATACAGATCGTTCGATTCAGGTTAAGTCATCAGCTGGTATAGCTTCAGAAAATCACCCCGAATGAAGTTCCATCCTCTGAAGATTTCGGTATCATGTACTCTAGTAATATCAAGATTATCTTTACCAGAGTACTCGAACTCTAACGTGGGGTTTTCAGAAACTAATGAAGACACTGATCTTGAAACTTGCAACTTGATATTGCTCAAAATCAAGTGCAAGGTTCTGGATTCTGAGTTCAAAACGATATTGTGTTTTACAAGCCAAAAAACTGCACATAGGTACTCCCATGGCAATAGTCACGCTGGACATTGTCGATCCCACGGGCAGACACGGGTTTAAATCACAATGAAACTTTTACCTCCGATCAGATTGAAGCTCGTATGCATCGCATCAAATAATCGGTTGTATACTTCCTAATTTGACCCCGATGATATATACATATGTAACACAAATATTCATAAACTGATTCAAGATTGGCAATACGCTCAGCCCTCAGCGCCGCCAACAAGCAGCCGCTGTCGCGACTGTGGCTACTGTCGCTTTCCCGATCTCTGCGAAAGACATTAAAGTTCTCTATATCAAAGAGTTCAGAGGAGAGGACGCTCGAATTCAGCCAATTCTCAGTGAGAGCGATTATGATAGCGTCACTCATCGAGCTCGGCTCGATCGGGGCACTCGCCGCTCCGGGTCTGTCGCCTCGTCCTGTCGCAACATATCAGGCAGGGCTTGATAGTACTAATCAGCCGAGCACATCGATAATCTTACGTAAACTATTCACTTCGGCAGAGAGGGTTCTCAATTCCACCACAATATCGTCAATTTTTGTCTCCATCGCAAAAACTGTAAAAAATGACGGAGCCCACACAATCACTAGCTCACGTAAAAAATTCCAAACCGGAATTAATATATATTTAAATGTAATTATTTTATGTGCACAACAAAATAAACGACAATTGAGTGCTTAAACGGTGGATATCGGAGTATTCAAACATGAAAAGGTTCTTGAGCAGTAAAATGTCCGAGTCGAGCGCCCGATGTAGAGTGTAGCGCCCGATCTGAGCCGCTCCGTTGAACACAGCAATAAAGTGCTAATTAAATGGTTTTGGTTAATTGGCGAATTTACTATAGCCGTTAAAGTTACGGGGCATGATAGAACAGCCAAAAGTTCCAAACGAAAAGTTAAGAATAATTTCAGTTCGCCCCTTTACACCCAAATTTATATTTAGAGCAAAGTGATTATATCGGTTTCTATAATCACCTTAATTCAGTTACTTATTGCACATGATTATTAAAATTCTCTTTCGGCGATCAATTATCATATATTAATGTTATCAGAATTTTTTCTTTTACATTTAGGAACATTTTTTGTTATTTATGAAGTCAAAGTTTTACACTTGTCTTTTACTTTTTTTATATACTTTGTATATACAACACTTACTTTAAAAAAAAATAATTAAATGTCAGACATGTTTCAGACAAGCCGGTCCTTGTCAGTGATATTTAATATGAGCGTATATCAAAGTATTTTAGTAAAATAATAATATTTATGTGTATATATAAAAGTAGTTATGTTCATAAAAATGACAACAGGGTATACAGTATTCATTCGAATTTAATACATAATTCTCGATATGAAATTGAACGAAAAAAAATAATACGAATTTGTAGGCCGCACTTGTACAGCTGACTCTCACACGATGACTGATGTATTTGTGAAACAAATGGTACGAAAGTACTTTAACGGTTAAAAAGGCTTTTAAGGTTTAAATAAAACGGTTTCAGCAGAGAGCGCCCGCCTTGCCCGGCATACGCCGCCGGATATTCTATCAGCGAATGGGAGAAAAAAACACCCATTATTGGTAAGAATTTCCCGAGTGCTTGACGGGTCATTAGGTTTAACCCCTTGTGTCAAGACCCCTGGTTTACATTTTGAACAGCAAAACAAAATCAGGCACGCCATGAAGACAAAGAAACGCAAAACATTACCTATTTTAGATTATTAACTTTAAAATTAGTTTTTAAGGATTAATTGTATCTCAATAGAGACGAAGATGTAAATTTTTTTGGAAACAAAATATGGTAGTCAAGGCGTTTACAGGACTTATGACCGTAAACTGATCATCATTGGTTGGGTTAAGCGATCACTTTATGTCAACAACATTCCTCATTCTGGCCTTCTTACGACTTGTATATATGCTACTAAGTTAAATAACTTTTTAGGTCAATCTACACTAGCGCCATCTATTAAGATTATTTGTCTACATTCAAAAAAACAAATTAAAATTAGTTTATATTATAATTTATTAATTTATTTAGATTAAAATTCGCTTATGGATAAACAATGGATCAATTTATGATTTCAATAAAGACAACATTAAGGCCTTCATATGTCAATAACACGATAAACTTACTTTATATAAAGTATTTTTATATAAATAGATAAATTTACTCCTGATAAAGACGTTTATGTATAAATCCAGGAAGCATAGACAACGTATTTATTCAATTTACAGTGAGCTTTTATTTGTTTTAAGGACTTTTAAAACAAAATTTAAAGGAATGCACTAAAACCGTTGAAGTGGATTTTCAAAGTTACATGAAAGATCTCTTATTGTCAAAAGTAGTAAAAAAAACTTATTCCTATATTGTAATTTCACATGGAAAAAAGGAACAGCTGATTACTATATCGATATCGGGCAATTCACAAGGCAAGGGGCAGACGTAAATTCTCTAATACGATCAGCAATAAGAATCTAAATTGTTAAATGCTGATCCTTTGCTGTGACACTAAGGTCTCGAGATCAGGCCGTATCAATGACGGATGAGTTTGCCACTTGTCTTGCCACCATGACGTCTTTTACAAGCTTCTATTGAAGAGTGTGTTTGAAACTAAAATTCACCATTAATGTTTTGACAAGTAAATAAATTCCAAGTGTACATAATATGTTCTTAGTAAATTTACAAAAAATTCCAATTAGATTCGTATATGAACATTTTAAGAATTCCAAAGTTAAAGCATTTCTACATTTTCAGTTAGCTTAACTACTAGAAAATGTCGTAGGATATTAACTATTTTACTAATTTATGGGTGGTAAGTGTAAAAATAACTTTTACTAATGACGAAATAAGATGATGCAGGTACCTACTCAAAATTCCATAATACAAAACTTCGAATTTCTTTATCTCGATATGTAATATGCGAAATAGGTGCATAAGTAATAGGCGAAAACCTCTTTTTCATTCACAGATAACACAATATCTTCAACAGCTTGTCTCCTTCCACTGCTGGACGTAAGTCTCTTCACCCCCACGCCATCCCTCTCGGTCTCTCGACAGTTCTCCAGACCCTTCCCGCTATCCGCATAATATCTTCGCTCCACCTGGTAGGCTGTCTCCCGACACTTCTTCAGCCCAACCTTGGCTTCCATTCAGTAACCCTCTGGCTCTATCTTCCATCATTCCGTCGGCACACTTTATAAAATACTTACGAATTGAGTGAAAGTCAATAAAAGTTTTGGGTTCCAAAGTGTTGAATAATACGATGACTAGGAAGCAGCAATGCGAAACGAAAAAAATATGTTTCATTTGTTACCAAAAATGAAATGCAAAAGGGTAAGAAATGTTCCATATCTAGGCAGAGGAATGTAAACCTTGCAGATGCGTGCACAAATATTATTACTCGGGTAGGTACAGCAAATATGATTACTGAAGATATAAAAAAAAACTTGTAATGTTTTAAGGTTATTTTTCTGATTTTATCTATACTTAAAAAGAACAAATGGTTCTGAGTCCGGAGTAAGACCTCTCTTAGAGCTTTACGAGATATGGAATGCTGGGGACAGAAGGCACAGTATTGAGAAGATTGGATAAAATCATCATGGACGTAAACACTTTTCGATAGTTGTAAGAGTTATGAAGTAAAAATAAGGACTTGCATAATATAGCTTTAATAACATGAATATTGCCATTTTATTGCACTTTATATGAAAATAAAGAGTTTTGAAGGACACCCCTATCTTCAGATAGAAAAATATAATAAAAACTAAACAAAGAAAGACTAATATGAAAATTAATTTGAAATTCGATACAATAATTCAAATTTAATAATTAACCTGGGCTATTTTTTATAAGTACTTATAACAAATATCCCAGGTTCATTTGAGTGGCATCATCTGGGACCATCGAAGTCATAAACCGAAGTGGAATTTAACTATGTATTAATATACAACTTCTATCATGAAATTTCAAATAACCACATTATATTTTTTAACTTCTCTTAAATGGATATCTACAACAAGGGTGAAAAATTCGATATTGAATTTTTATTATTGAAGATGTTCGTTTTGCTAGAAGTAATAAAATATATTATGGAAGTGACACTTTCCACTTTGCTAGAGCATTATGTATAAAGAATCAGACGTCTAGCCATTTATAAACACGACTTTATAAAACAAAATAAAGTTATAAAGGTAAAAGTCAACTACGAAATAAGGTGTCTTAATACAATGTTAATAATTGTTAATACTCTCCGAAAAAGCCTTCAGGCGCCCTAGGGTATAAATATAGTGACATGTCGAGTTAGACACTGAGGTATCGAAGCGAACTCTCTAACTTGTTTACAGATCAATTCATCCGTAAGTGTAGATTTCTTGTACGAATGAGATTTCTACTGAAAAGTATGCCGGACATTTAGAAGTGAAAAAATGCTGTATATATTATATAAGTATAATATTATTCACATTTTATTTTCAAGAAATAGTTAAATTTCCGCACTTCTTTTTTCTGCTCCTTATTATTACAAACAATGTAATAAGTCAATTTTTGAATAAATTTACTCTGTACCATTAACTCATGAATATAAACGGCTATGGGCTAGATTCATAACAAATTTGGAGGCAAAACTTGATATTGAGTTGCCGAAAGCGTATGTTTTAAAAACCAAATTTATAACGGGACTTGACTGGAACCTAGCTAAGAGCGGCCCCGCGACACGCACGCATGCAGCACTAAATAACTTTAAGGGAGGAAACGTAGGAAAGGGCTACATCCAGATTACTTTGTTATGAACTTTTGTAGGTAAATAATGGTAATATTTCAACATAATACAGAATAACGCTTTACGATCCATTTCCTTCAGTAATTCCAGTTCGTTAATTTTAATAACCTCGCCATAATTCCAACTGTAAGCCAATGTGTAATTAAACTTGCGAGTGCGTCGGTTTCGAAGGTCTTACAATGTTTATATAATATAGGGCACCTACTGGGGGCCCAGTTGATAGTAACGACAACGTCACCCCTTACATAAAAAGTTAATCGTTTGTCTTATAATATCGATGTTTAGATACCCTAGTGCCTCGGCGGCAGCATTTGTTTTTATTTATATATATATATATATATATATATATATATATATATATATATATATATATATATATATATATATATATATATATATATATATATATATATATATATATATATATATATATATATATATATATATATATATATATACTATATATATATATATATATATATATATATATATATATATATATATATATATATATACACATATATATATATATATACACACATATATATATATATATATATATATATATATATATATATATATATATATATATATATATATATATATATACGTGTGACACGTTTGTATTACAAAAAAAAAGAAAAATGTTAACAGAATGACTGCGACCAGAGTACAAGAATAAATTAGAAACTTTTATTTGTGAATAAATTGTGGGGGGGCTCGGAATAAAACACTTAAAATTTAATTATTAAAAGTAATGCCCTGGAGACGGTTAACCCCCGGTGTTAACAACTGGAGGTGTAATATTTATGGTACCGCTCCAGGGTTAACTTGTTTCTCGAACAAAGAAGCGAAGGGGTTAGTTTCATAACGGTAGTTAATAAAATGAAAACGGTTTTGCAACAGCGTACTGGAGGATTAGGTGCCCTTGTGGTCAGCAAGATTACCAACAAATTGACAACTGTTGCTATTAATTATATTGTCTTTGCTAAGACCTAAAATTTAGAATGTCCTTAGGGATGATCCCAGATAATGCAATTAGATTTATTGTATTATATTCACGTGAGATGTGCGTATACAACTATTCAACTAACCATCATGCCATCTCTCCGAAGGGGTAGGCAGAAATAATGGACTGCTACACATTAACCGATGCGGCACTCCACCCTACTCTTTTTGCCCCCGCGGGAGACGCGGTGTGATGGTGTGCCTACCCAAGATCCTAACATTTATGTTTTCCTAAATGCTAACAGTTACGATTGTAAAAATATGATTTGATTTTGTTCACAAATCTGCTTAGATTAAATAACAAAATAATTTAAGGGTGCTTGCACATATGAGCAAAATTTTATAAAAATTGAATAAAACACTTTGTATAAAACAACTTTATTTTGAGCAAAGAGCGCCAACCGGTTTCACTCTGTAACAAGCTTCATCAGGGCTATACACAAAAAAAAAATCAGTTTGTGTATGACCCTGAAAAACTCGTTACAGAGTGAAACCGGTTGGCGCTCATTACTCAAAATAAAGTGGTTTTTATACAAAGTGTTTTTAAAAAGTGTTTTATTAATTTTAAAAAAAATGTCAAACCACCAAGTATTGGCTTCTTCTTCTTCTTCTTTTTCTTCCTCAGCCTATTCCCGTCCACTCCTGGACAAAGGCCTCCTCCATTTGCTTGCCTTCTTACGAAAGTTAAATGTTTTATAAACTATCACGACGATACTTGTTGAATAATAAAGTTGGAATTAAAATAACTAGGGGGTAATTTGAGTAAATATAAATTTGGTATAAATGGGCGGTTAAAGTTTTCGTTTTATTACCCGAATACATTGTTTTTAGAATAGAATTTTGAAGTCGTTCCCTAAAGATATGTTTTTTATAATAAGGAAATATGCACGGCCCCCAACCACAAAACCGACCAATGTTACGCCCTTCAATTCTGTAGATACATTTAAAACTCAAGCCAAACACAAAAGGTGTAACTTTAGAATTATGAGATACCTTTTCATGAAATTACTTTGCGCGTTTTTGGTTCGCGGAAACATTTAAAACGTAAAAAGATTAGCGAAAACCTAATATCTCTCATTTTTAAATGATAACAGCCATGAAGATATTTCATTTGGCGTTTTTCTTTTTTGATGAGACATTTTTTTATTAAGAATGTCGAGAATTTAAAATGGCTCCAGGTTATTCGCTTTACCCGCGTTCATCCTGTTATTACAAGGCGCACCTTTGTAATACAAATAATATGGAAAGGCTCGAGGACCTGTGACACGTTCCAAGTGTCAGAGGGAGAACTTTACAAATAATATTTTACGATCATTACATTCTTACCTTATATTTTATGGAAATGACCTTTTTCGCCTTGTCAAAGCATTATCAAACGTCTTTTTCGATAATCTCTATTTATAGAAAAACATGTCATTCCCAGTAATAAAACTTTTAGAAAATAGACACTTATATTCGTATAAATTATTATAATTGTTAATTACTTTCAATGAAATAAAATTAATTAATATACACAATATATAATACATTGAATTTTTTAATGCGTTTCTAAAAAAATATATGAAATCATTTATTTAATGGAATGCATGATAACAATGTTGTAAACAGTCATTAAAAGTTATTAAAAATATCAAAATTTATAAGAATATAATTAATTAACAAATAAATAATAACACTTTTACTAGGTTTTACACCAAAAGAGCTTTGTGAGGATTACAAAATAGACTCTTCAGTTTATTTTGTAACCCTGGCGAATAATTTTGATAACTGATTTTCTTCTTCTTCTTCGTTTGGTGCCGTGCCAGGTCCCCCCAACGTTGGCGATCACTACAGCGAAGATATTCGCCATAGTGATTCCTGGGAAAAGGTGACAAGAGTGGTTTCCCGTTGCCTTCTCTAGTGGACTTTTCTGTCGGGGTTACCTTCCCTTAGCTGAATGGATCTGGTTTGGAGGCGCCAGAAACTCGCCTTTCATCCCCTCGTTATCTGCTGTGATCACACGGTTATGAGTGTGATCCCATAGCCCGGGGCTCGTGACAGGGACGCTAACGAGTTGGACAAGTCAGTAGTGTTGTCAGTGGAATGCAACTGGGCGTTTCACAGCATTTTATAGAATCACACCCTCCAGCAAGATGTGACTCGCCGCGACCCTACTGACAATTCGAACCCCGAATGATTTTCGATTAATTAACCGATTTTCTAATGAACATTAAAGCAACAGAAAATATTCACCACTACATAAAGAAGAGACACAAGATCAAACCCACGCCCGACCACGACATTATGAATAGTGTCCAAACCAATAGTTTCACAAAAAAAACATTTTTCATAATCAAAAATGTTTTAATACCTTAAGTTATTTAATATTATTATATATGATATACGAGTATGTTTAAACTAAAGAAAACAACAGATATATTAACTGGGGTTTATAATATGATTCGATGCTGATCTATTAGTGTTACAAATTGAATGCTAAGCTTCGTGTAAAAGTCCACCCCGTGGAATTTCATGAACAGTTTAAAAAATTCCATTTAAGAAGTGAAATGAATTTTTCGATTTGACAGACGTCTCGCATTCTCCCTTCCAGCAAACAAAGCTTAATACCGCGTGGGTATTTACGGGTACATATATAACATTATTTTGGATCGCTTAACATGAAAAATAAGCTCGTTTTTGTTTGGCGAATGTAAATAGCGTTATATTTATATTAACTCTTAGTATTTTAATACATTTTTCCTTTATAGAAATGCGAGTAAAGGTATGGTAAAGAATACTTAATATATTTTATGGAAAGTTATGATGAAAGGAATGTTGTTACTAAAGATACGGGTATAACCTAGCCTTGGTCAAATAATATTGTGCGTATGAATTTACCGTAATTTGAAAATGCTTATAGTTTCGAGAGCTATTCTCAATAATTCTCAATCAATGAATTGACTTTAATCAAGGAGAAGTTTCTCAATTTCTTAGTTTAAAGAGGTGTGTACACACTTATTTTAATCTGCTTGATGCATATAACAGATTTATTCAATTACTTGAAGTATAAAAAAAAACATCGTTTGTCACACCTTATTATGTCAACATCGTTTGGCGAAACATTCGGCATTCAAAAAATGAATAATTAAAATTGTGACATCATAACAGTGTTATAAATTTCATTAATCTTCAAGCCAAAACAATGGACTTATTTATAATAAATATTTTAAATATCTGATTCAAATGGTTTTTCAAAATGAATCATTCATTAAATTATAACCTTAATATAACAATTCTTTTTTAGGAGTATTTATATGTAAAATTTTATATTTTAAACAGTCTCACAAAAAACATTTAATTTTAACATTTTATGACTATCTTTGGTTATCATGGGTAACTTACATTATAAAGTACATCCTTGGAAAAGCACTTTTTTTAAATCGACGAAATAAAACCTCTTCTGCATTATTGCGCAAAGCCTTCAATCATAACTGAAGGCAGCAGGTTTTGCAATAACCCCAGGGGATGATAAACTTATACGAGGAATTAATTTTACGAAAGCTCTCAAGCTCCCGTATGTTCTGCTTCTAAAATAATCAGAAAAACTTTATACTTTGCATCATAAACATAATTATGGAACTTGTATTTTTATTTGTAAGTTTAAATTCTAAAAAATTAAGTAAGTTAAAGTTTTAAAAGTAAATTGAGCTCTAGTTCAAGGACATGTATGTATCCTTAAAAATGTTTGTAATGTAACCCTTCTTTCGATATCCCTCTCCACTTTCCCTTTGTAAATATATTTCCTAATTTACAAATTTATCCACTTGTTTTAGATTTCCATAATGGTGTTATTAATAAAAAATATGTATTCATAAAACGTTAACACTGTGTTTACGTTTAAAACAGTGGTCATAGTAATGAAATTAGAAAAAAAAGTATTTATATATTCCTGGAATCGATTACTGCCGAAAAGTTTATTGATTCCAGACCTTAGAAGCTATATGAATGGGGAAAACCGAATATGGCGATGCCAACCAAGAAATATAACTAATATTTAAATTCAGTAATAATATTAAAAAAAAGTATATTTTTTTCAAACGTTATATATAAACATGAAAGCTTTAATATAATAAAATTTTAAATCCATTGTATTAAATACGAACCTCCTAGAATACTACAGTCCAATATTATACCAAAAAAGTCCCATATAACACAACATCTCAAAGAACTTCACTGGCTTAAAAGTCCAGAAAAAATCCAGTATAAACTCTGCTGGACAGTCTTCAAAGCGCTACATGGAATGGCACCGAGTTATATATCTGAACTCTGTATAACGGACAGTCTAAATACAAGGAAATCCACACTTCGCTCGGCGAACTCCTCGGCAATAGGAAGATTAGTTGAGCCGAAGCGTTGCCCCAGTACAAAATTCGGGAATCGAGCGTTCGCGGTAGCCGGTCCATCAGCTTGGAACAATCTCCCTTCACACCTCAGATGCATAAATGATCCGACAGATTTCAGATCTAAACTGAAAACCCATCTTTTTCATATTTCATATTTACACTTTGTTCCACTATACTTTTTAACCGATCGCGAAAATTTTGATTTTTAGATTTAAAACACGTCTTAATGCGCCCTTGAGGTGATTACATCACAAAAACGGCGCTATAAAAGTTAGCATATTATTATTATTATTATTACAGGCATATACCAATATTTAAATTCAGTAAATTTTACACAAATATTATTTTTTTATAAAATCATGTTTACTACCCCTGATATGTATGTATATAAAGGGGTAAGTTTACAATAGTGTCACCAGTCTGTCGATGCCAGCGAGCCTGGCCAAACCGGTCGCTGTCGAAATAAAGAAATAAGTGGAAGTAGTTAAAAATATCGTTTTATTTAATCATTATTTATTATGAAATTATATTTTAATCCACGACGCAAAATGAATGCGAGTATAGAAGAAGAAATTAAATTTAATAAAATTATTTGATTTTTTTTTATTTTAAATAAAAGCCTGAAATCAGATATATAGGTCCCTTATGTATGGAAGAGAATCTTGAAAAAAGAAGGATGAAAGTAGGATAATAGCGAAATCACTGAGAAGAGTGTGCGGGAAAACGAATATGATGGAATACCTTATGACGAAATAATGAAGAAATGTACGGCAGATGATTGCATCATAAGTAAAATTTAAAAAAGTATCCCTGAAATGATGTTGATTATGGATGGATAGACGGAACGAATGAATGTGGCGGCCACATTAAATGTCAAAAAAATCGACGAGCGTTAAAGTTACGATATATGAATGTTGAGGAAGATCGAGAGGTATGTAAAGAGAGAGAGAGAGAGCAGTATGGCGATCCATCTTCTCTGCATACTACGTTTGTTAGTTAGCAATGCATCTCAATAGTGAAAAGTATAATAGAAGGCAATTAAAAAAGGTAAATGTCGGTGGCAGGAATGCTCATTCCCCTAGAGCTACTCTAGGGCGCGGGCGGTGTCATTCCGCCGCGGGAAAAGCACATTTGAACCGAGAAACAACACTCAGAGAACACTTACCGCCACCTCGTGAATAACACATTCTAATCTACCGCTGTACCACTCCAGCCTTCCCCCGCTCGCTGGGACTGGATGGACACGTGGACAGACTTATGTATGTGCGCTATACACCAGATGTCATACTCTTTTTAGTAGCATTACAAAAAAAAGAGTTTCGATTTGATACAATATTCATACATTTATTTTTCTTGTACAATGATTCGTGATGAGAAACTCCACATTTAATCATTAATACGATTTGTAACGTCTTTTTTTATAGAAGTTTTACAGTTAAAAATAAATAACGAATAATATATTTATTTAGAGAAATATTATACATAAAATATATATTCAAACATAACACATATTTGTTTATAATTCTTACATTGTAAGAAGGGAATGAAGTGTGAAAGAAGTTAATGCAGTAAACAAGTGTAATATTGAGAGGTGTGTCAGGAGTAGTGTGGCGGTCCATTACATCTGCCTACTCTTACCTCATTTCGGATCATTAACCTAGTTTTAATTTTTTTTCAAATTAAATATTCATATTATTTAATTTATAGAGTTAAGAATGTAGTAGTATCATAGTGTTTCGGTCAAAATAATGGACTATTTAAATTAAAAAGGAAAAAAAATATTGTCAAATAGAAATTTATCAGAAATGTGAATACTTACTTTAAAAATAAAACTTTAAAAAAATACCTTGTAAGATTTGAAATAAATTTTTTTTTATTAGATTTCATAAATTTGCAAAAAATTAGATGAATACGAAATAATTTTGGTAAGAAAGCTTTCATTAAAATAGCTCCCTGAATTATAATAGAAGGATACTACTATTATCCATTAAACCTACAACCCCTTTCTCATAATTCACCCGTTGTTAAGAATACTTAGAGGTTCGTAGGCGATGGCCGTCGCGCACTAAGTCACGTTTCATATAAAGCGGACGATAAAAACAATATATACGAGTACTTTGAAGTTTTTTTATTGAAAGGTAAAACTGGTTGGTTCAACTTTTCGACTCTCGTGCACTAGTTATGATTATGATGATGTTGATTTTTATAGCGCTGTTTTCGCGAGAGATTCACTTTAAGGGCGTTCATCGTACGGAAAGCTCCTCTTAAAACGAAAAGTTTTAGGTTATATTTCGTTGGTGTTTGTTAAAAATGTTGTCGAAGGCATAATTGAAAAATATATTCTAAAATAAATCTTCTGTGCTGTTTAAACGTTGCGAGTTCTAGTTTGAGTAATGACGCCCACTAAAGTGCTATTACATTCATTGTACAAAACATTTTAAAAATATGTTGAACGTTTAGTTAAAGTAGAATTGTAGAGTGTGCGGGCCGCGGGTAGAGAGGGGCGCAACTTAGCAGCGGGATAAATGTCAACCAAGACTTAAGGAGTGTTCTGGAGCCAGCAACTTGACGTTGAAGACTTACGTAATAAGTGAGCAAAAATAATACAACTCGAATGAAGGTAACAAGAGAGTCGGGGAACTTTTATTGTACAATCCACCCTACCTGGACTTTTCATTTGGTTTCTTTTACGGCCCGGGGGATTTAGAGATTTAATTAATACGAAATAAATTAGAAACACCGCCGGCTACGGATTAATCACTTTCTTCCTTTTCTTTGTGTCTTCTAGGAAGCTTAACAAATCATAAGAATAATAATAATACATTTTATAGGATAATGAAAAAGATTGGTGAATTTTTTGACGGAGAGTTTCAAGTAATGTACAATATTACATTGAAATGTTGATAAATTTATTACATTTTTATTTAAATAGTCCATTGTTTTGGCCTAAACTAATATACAATCTTCTTCTTCTTTTTGTCCTGTCACACCTCCGTGGTGCATAGGGCCTCAAGGAATCTTCTCCACCCGACTCTATCGCATGCCTGATGCTTAACATCGTCCCAAGTGAGACCTGCTGCCTCAACCTCGTCCTGCAGGGTTCTTCTCCAGGTGGCTCTAGGTCTGCCTCGCTTTCTCTTTCCCCCCATAGGGGACCAGTCTAGTGCGCCCTGAGCGATGCAGGCTGGGTTCTGTCTCAGAGTGTGACCGATCCACTGCCATTTGCGCCTAGCGACTTGTTCTCTAATTGGCTTTTCGCCTGCCATGGTCCAGAGAACGGCATTTGACACTGTTTGGGGCCAATAGATTTTGAATATTGAGCGAAGGCACCTATTTATAAACACCTGGAGTTTACCAATAACGTCTGCGGTAGACTTCCAAGTCTCACATCCGTACAGCAGTACGCTTTTAACGTTACTGCTGAATACTTGGAGCTTGAGCTTTCTCGAAATGATACCGGAGCGCCATACAGGGCGAAGCATAGCGAAAGCTCCCCTTGCCTTGTCAAGTCTACTGGCTACATCCTCCTCCGTACCTCCCGAGCCTGCTATCATACTACCGAGGTAGCAGAAGCTCGTCGTGGTCACAAGGGGGACACCGTGGAGCAAGATTGGGGTGGAGTCATTTGTGGACACTCGTAGGTCTACTGTCTTGGACATGTTAATCTTGAGACCTACTTTTCGCAGAGGAGTCCCACAGAAGATTGTGAATGTCATCAGGGCAATGTATGACGGTTGTTCTTGTCGTATAGTGCACCAGGGCAATATACAATAGATTCGAAAAATCACGAAAATTTGACATTTGATACATTATTGTAACATCTGATGATGTCAACATAGGTTCATGAAACATATGTCCCGTAAAATAAAAAACAATTGTGATACAAAAATAAAGTTATTTAATTTAACAGTTTATAACATTTTTATTTGTTTAAAAGCATATGCTATTTTAATTTTCGAAGAAACAAAGTGCTTCAAAGAACATAGGCTTTTTTTATTCGTCGTTTAAATCTAGTAAAGAATAGTCTCGATAATGTCATAGATATAAATTATATGCAAATTTTTTAGCCTTGGTTTAATGTAATTTGTTATTCGTAACAATTTACGGGAACAATATTTATAATTTGTAATTAAATTATATTTTCATATTTCTACAATATAATTTATAACAATATATGAGTACTTGGATAAGTATGTGTCTCGTGATGATATCATTTTTGATTGATGTATCAAAGATCATTGGGGTTTCCAATATATTGACATTAGAGTCGTTTGATGCTAGAAAGATGATAATGCCATTCTTAAGCATGTCTCTATTTGAAAATCTTTTAGAAACCTACGTTTTCATTCATTTATACACATAATCATCAATATTAAGATTGTTCTGTTAGGCGATTTTCACTATTTTCTAGGATAAAAATATGAAGCTCCTCTAGAGTAACTTATTGAATTAATTTATATTTAAATATATTTATTCAATTGAAAGTTTCGTTTTACTCGCTATCTTTTTCTAAAGTGTCTAACTATAAATTATTACAAACTTGTGAAATTACGTACCTCATTATACAACAAGATTCATTTGATCTCTTCTTCCCTTTTCCTAACACTTTCGAAACAATATAAATGAACTTTTAGCATCGTATTACGTAATATCATGACTGCAGATAAGTTATATAATAACTTTATTCAATTATTAGGGGGCGGGGTAGAGGATGAAACAGTTGGAGTGACTTTACAGAACTTCGGGAGGAGTAGAAAGGATTACGGGGAAAAAGGGTTTTGTCGCAAACAACAGTATTCAAATGATGTACTTGCAAGCCTACATCTCTACCGTCAGCACTAAATAGCGACTTCCTGAATTTTAAAACAAAGGCCCGAGTGAAGCTTATCTTGAGATGTACAAATACTTTCTTCAAAACAAATAAGTTATTCACAATGAAAATTCTACCTAAGTAATTATAACCTCTAACTCTAGAATTTATCCTCCCCTTTCATTGAGTGTGTAAGAAACGTTTGGGATCGTTTACACAGAAGAAGGATGATGACCATTCGAAACATATTAGATAAACCAAACTTTTGTAATATTTATTCAAATTTTGTGCTATATCCAACACACATACAAGAATGACAATTCAGGGTGTAATAACTTATTATCGTCATTATAAGTGGTTGTTTTTTAACGTTTAATAGACGTCATATTTTTATTCATCTAAAGCAAAATATTTTATAAAAGGTCATTTATTTGTAACACAGTAATTTCTTAGTTCATTATTTAGATTCTTGTAAGTGAACAATTATTGCTAAATAATTCTAGAAGGTACTCAAATTGATTGCTTTCATACTCAGCAAACTTTTGAATTCCGTCTTCCCTGCACCAGCAGAGTTCCGAGTCGCTTCATTATTTGTTTCGTTGTTCCCGTGGAGGGGGAGCACTTCCGCCTTGAGATTTGAGCCTTGTTCTGTGGGGGCTGTCACCTCCGAGGCGTTATTATATTTAACACAATCTGCAGACCGGATTCGGAGATATTTGCATTTCAAATGGAAATATCTTTAAGGCGAGTAAACAAAATGAGCAAACTCGGACGGAAAATTAAAGAGAAAAGCTAACATTTTGGATTCAGGGGTATTACAAATTATTTTAAAGTTACGATTAATACAAGCAATCCGCTCCTGTATTTGTATTTAACTTTCAAACACCATTATGAAATATTCAATTGCTCTCATTCATGTAGTATTTCCATATATTTATATATATTTCCAAATGAAGTATTTTTGTAGATGTGTGTGTATGTGTGCGTATGTGTATGAGTGTGAGTGTGTGCAATCGTGTGTATGTGTGTGCGTGTGTGTAGTGTATGTGGGTGCATGCCTGCGCGCGGGTGTTTCAATTTGTGTACGCTTATTTGAGAGCCCGGTATCTTGCATGCGTATGTGTGTGTGTGTGTTTGTGTCTGGATAGTATGTGAAAAGTGACAAATTACATTGCAAGCAATTGCACATGTGAGTGTGTGCATGCATGTACGAAGCTATAGAATATCATCGTCAGCCGTCTGCCATCCACTGCTGAATGTAGGCCTCTCCAAAAGCCCGCCACCGCCCCCTGTCCATTGCCGCTCCCATTCATCTATGTCCAGCAATCCTATTCAGATCGTCGGTCCACCGGGCAAGGGGACGTCCAACTCTGCGGAATCCTCTACGCGGTCTCCAATCCAGAACCCGTCTCCCCTATCGGCCGTCGGTTCTCCGACAGATATGTCCAGCCCATTGCCACTTCAGCCCGCCCATCCGCAGAGCCACCTCAGTCACCTTGGTTTGTTGACGAATGAATTCGTTTCTTAATCTGTCCCTCAAGGTTATTCCAAGCACGGCTCTTTCCATGGCGCGCTGGGCGATCTTGAATCTGTAGACTAGACTAAAGTCTTCTATAGAATATAATATGTTTAAAATTTTATTTTAACATTTTTATTATTTTAAATGTACTTATGTTTGATATCTATTTATTTTAATTGATTAAATTTAATATTAAAACAATTTGATTGTTTACGGAGTACGTGATGAAGTTCGTCCATCCCAAGGTAGAAGCTCCGCCCGCCAGAGGAATTAGTGATAATTGGAATGTATTGGGCCGATCATGGCGGGAGAGGAGACCGATCAATGGGCTAGAGAGAAATGTCATGAATTATTAGCAGTGTACTTGTTTTTTAAATCCAGAATACTTACTTGAACAGTCAATGCAATATTTTCAAAACATGATACAAATCAGTATGTCAGATAAATCATTCTTATTTATAAACTTTTAATTTTTTAACACACAACTATTATGCTAATAAAAACAATGGTCTCTATTTCCTGTACAACATAAAACCAAAGACATAATGAGTATTACTATAAACCATATTTAAAATTTATCTGAAACATAATATAGTTACAGGTAAGATCTAAAAATGTATCCATATAACTCAATTGGTGTTTTTTAATTGCATATTTTAAATAATAATTAAAAAAAAACCTATGTTTTTTTATCTACTTCCACTTTTGTCATTATTTAGACAGCTGTCTAAATAAAAACAAAAGTGGAAGTAGTAAAAAAACATCGTTTTATTTAATTATTATTTAAAATGAACTTCCATCAAGAGATTTCAGTAAAACCATTAGATTATCTCCATATTTTAAAAATGAAAAGCATTTGAATTTATGTATTTCAATATTATAGCTATAAATATCTAATAAGAATTTGGAATATAAACACGGTGATTCTTAATTTGAGACTGAAGCTTATTCATGGTGAAAATTTCGTTAATTTTCCACAAAGTTTTCATTTTGCGAGTCCGAGACATATTAATCTTTCCTTTGAAATCAACTGCTACTCGCTGATGAGAAATTGTCGATCGTAACAAAGTCAGACATCGGGAAAGGTTTTGTGCTGACAAAAGCTAATTAATGTCGAAATTACCGTCGACTGGGAAGGGTGCGCTAATCATCGGATAAATTGGTTCCGTCAAATAAAACAAAGAACAGCCTCCTCCAGAATGGACGACGAATGCCAGACTTTCAGTACACAGGATCACTTTTGTTTATACATACACAAATCATAAAACGATTATTCAAATGTTACGAGATAATTCATGCATGAAACTGGCGCAACAACTCAGAAAATACTTTTGTTGGTGGAGGCGTGGTCCTTAGTTTCTACGACATACTTTAACATTTAAACGTGAAGCATTCTTAGTTACTGACATATTTTTGAGTATCTTAACTTGACTGAAATCATTAATACGAATGAAAACGTCAGTTTCCAAGAAAATTTATTATAATTTAAAAAGGCGAAACATGTCTTTCTCATAAATTATAATAAAATTTCTAGAAATCAGACGTTCACCATTGTTTGAATTATTTAATTTGGAGTTTAACTTCATTGTTAAAGAAACAATAAATAAATTGGAATCGTCGAGGCGTCGAAAAAACACTTAGGAAAGTGAGTTATTATTTGTACTTATTCAAAAAGTGTAAGATTGTGCTAACTGATCCACAGTCAGCATAATAAAATACACAAATAAACGCAAAGAAAGATAAGATTGAAATCGGTTTCAATATCAGAGGAGACGATCAAAGGGAATAAACAGATTTTCGTAAGGGGCACTTCTCCCGAAGAGCGCCGATGGCCACCCACCGGGCAATATTTCACCCCTCCCCTCCCCCACTCCCGGACTGTAATAAATCTGCTCCCAAGCCTAAACTTCCTATGGCGCACTTTTCAATAAAACAATAGTTCCTAGACAGCCCACCGCCGGCAGATAATTTAATTTCGCTCCCATAATGGCCTTAAATTAATTACTTTTTTCCAGGTAAAATTTTGCTGTTTTCCCTCTCGTTTTGGTGAAATTCATTTGGCCGGTAGTGTATTCAAGGTATGATTTATAGCGCTCCTAATGTATTTCTGTTAATAGATAAGATATTATTTATTTCCTTTAAACCCTACCATCATATTTAAATAATTTCACAGACTTTATTATTTATTTCCTTTAAACCCTACCATCATATTTAAATAATTTCACAGACTTTATTATTTATTTCCTTTAAACCCTACCATCATATTTAAATAATTTCACAGACCCTTTACCGAACTCATAAACTAATGGTTCTAACATTCAGTTTCACAAAAAAATCAATGAAGTTAATCCATTTGTATCGGTAATTCACATAATTCACACGAGTCAACCCATTATAGAAAATTCTGTGTGACAAAGAAACAATTAAGTGTAATACTATTTTTTAGTTACTTATCAAAAAGCTTTCAGTCGCTTTTCTCGGTGTAATCACTAGAATTTCGGCAATCACTAGAATTTCATTGCATTTGGAGATGATACCCTATTAATACAGAATCAATAGCATCGGCCAAATACTTCGGGTAAGCCCCATCTGGGCAGGGGACTATTTATACACTAAATTTGACATTAATTGTGATCATTATCGTTCTTACAACTTCAGTACTTCAATTTCATTATCAATTTTACGTACTAAGTGGTGTTTAAATATCTTTGGTAAAGTAATCGTTTGAAGTAATGGATTCACCGAAACCTTAATTGATATTATTAAATACTTGCCCACCTAATGTTACATTATTAAAGATTCATACTCAATTAGATATATCGTTTGGATTTTTGGCCTTCCATTATAAAAATAAATTTTAGTAATAATAAGTGATTAAAACGAATGAAAATAACTGTATTTGAGAAATTTTCTTATATTAAATGGTAATTACATGTTTCGCCTTGCCTTATCAAATGCCTGAATATGCCTCAGCAAGGCGAAACAGACGTTATCATTCGTATGAGTATGAAATATATTTAATTTTTAATTTTACATCATTGTTCAAAAACAATTAATAATAAGTTTTATCATATCGTTCTATTGAATGCATACAATTAGTGACTCGTGAAAGTAATTATTATCAATTAAAATTAACTAATAAAAGCGTTTTATTTATTGCTCTTTTAAAAAGTAATTTCTTACTTGGTTAACGTTTTTAAATATATAAATTGGATATTAGAAAACCCTCTACGTTTTTTATTATTAAATTTTTGGCTTGTTAAATAATTTTGTTATTTCAACGAAACTCTATACATGCATAATAGTAATATTATTGAATTAAAAATAACATGCAATAACAATAATTATTAAAACACATCACTATCTGGTGAATATAAACAAAGAGAAACTCTGACAGTGTTTCAACTTAAAAAAATTAAAAACAGTCTGCGAAAAAAACTACATTCCTGGATGGATATTGAAGCTTTGGACAGTTGTCAAAATGTGCTGACACCATTCCAATAACCCGCCTGTCAAATTGTCAAACAATTCTCTAAAATTAGTATTGACTTTATGAAATATGAGCGCATTTGACAGAGAAAAATGGTTTTGAATTTTCATTTCTAGCGAGAACATTTTTGCAAAGTCGCGTTTGACGACCTCACTCTAAAATACGTTTGGCTATTGCGAAAAAGTGAGCTGGACTAAAATTGTACCATCAAGTAACCCGATTTGTATTTTTGAATTCGAATATGTGTTATGGCACTTCGAGATCGGTACAAGTGCTCTACGTCGCAGTCACGTAAATTACTTTTCTGGTTCTAGCCTCAAGCAAAGCTTTTTGTTACGTAAGGGTGGCACCGCAAGCATTCCTGATCCTTCATTTATTTGACGCGGATCAGTCAAAATATTTTATTATATTATTTGCAGGCAAAGGAAACGCTAAGAATAAAAATATAAAATGATATTTTTATTGCTTAAGATATGTTAATCCGAAAAATATTTTATTTCAGCAGTTTGAAAAAGACCATAATAGCAAAATATTGTATGACTAATTCACGTATATTTTTCATTTTTTCTTATATTTTTATTTACTTTCCTTTCAAAAAGAGTTATCTCAAACTGAATTTTTTTGGCATACCAAAACTTTCAGGGTCCTACATGTTTGAAGGATGTTTCTTTCTGTACATGTATTTGTACACAAATCAATGAACTCGGTACATGACGTCTGTTCACGAGTCAGTAGCGAGAGCATTTGGAAAAAAACTTCCATAAAACCTTATTTACGAGAGATGCCTTAATCAGAACTTCGTCTCTCGCTCTGCCAACTTTCCTTTCTTCTCCCATTTCTTTTCCACACGCGATCCCCGCAACGCTCAGTATCTCTGCTCTTACTTCCAACAGGTCCGGTCGCACTGTACATTCCATTCACTAAAATATCCAAACAGATAAAACAATACTCATTTTCGTGAAAAATGTGAATTGACGAGATATTCTCAATTCATTAAATAACTTCTGATTAACAAACAATTGAAAATAATCAAGAATTGTTGTCAAAATAGGTTTCATGAAAATAATAAAAGATAATGTTCCTAATAATAAGAATAACAGTAATACAATTCTTAATACAAATGAAAACGCCTGTTTTCTAAAAAAACAATATTATAGTTGGTGCATACAAATAAACAAAGTAAACTCGTACCTTGAACTAACTATGGACAGATTACTAACTAAATAAACAAAACACATAGACGGCCTTACTAACTCTTTAGCATCACTACACGCTTCCTTCAACAAATACTAAAAAAAGCAAAAATCCTGATTTATGAAGCTTGTGTCAAAAGTCATCTCACTTATATGATCCCCTTCTGGGGACTGGAAAACTTAACGGATATTACCAGTCTTCAAAAACAATAAAATAAAATACTAAAAATAGCCTTTAACATTAATTGTTTGACCCCAACCATACAAATATACAGACAAACTTAACTACTCGACGTATCAGATCTGACCAAATTTAAGACCTTGAAAATAGTACACAGATTGATCACTGAAAAGACAAAAGACAGTACCTGCAAACTAACTGCACAGTACTGAACTAGAAACTGTAACAGATATCACTTACCGAAAGCACGGACAAAGGTAGGACAAAATAAATAAATGTACAACGGATTGAAACTTTACAACGACCTCCCATTCATTTCGCCTTTCGAAAGCATTATCAAATGTCTTAGAAAGGCAAAATATGTCATTAAAACTCTAGAAAACAGACGTTTAACTTGAAGGTCGTGATATTAATGATTGAATATGGAGTTTTACATCACTGTTCTAGAAACAATATGTAATAATGAATTTAGTGAAAGATATCCGAATTAACACAAAATGAGAAGAGCTTTAAAATATAATTATAATAATAATAACTCAATTGGTGATTCATAAAACACCGTTTATAGTAAATAATCAATATTGCCCTGCCGGCGTTTTAAAAATGGAATGGTAAAGTTACAAGGGGTAAAGTTAATAGAATGTAGGGAACCGAGTGCCACTTCTTGAAGGACCGACCCTGACCCCGAAATGTATTTTCTTCCCGAAATTACGAGCATAAAAGCTTCCCGTGGCCGCCATTATGAGTTTAACATTTTAAGATATCTTATGAAATCGAAGAATGGAAATTGTAATGAAAAAATATGGAACGAGGTGAAAGCCACCAAAACCCGTGCATTAGAGGTATTCTATTATTTTATGGTGATTTGAAATACCCACTGCCTAAAATCACACATGTTTTTTTTTCCAGTATTTTAGGCCGTAATCTTAATATGAAAATTCATTTAAATATATGTATACACAAATATATAAGAAATTTTCGAAACTTTATAGATGTTCTTTTAAATATATATTATACATAATTATGAAAAACGAGTTTTACATTGATAATTCTACAAAATACATACCAAAAGTTTTAATGTTTGCTTTATTAGATTTATTAACGATTTTCAGTCAATTCCTTATACAAAGATATATATTTTTAATTAGAATCTAACAGCACCACCAGAAAGAACAAACAAAAATGCTATATTTTAGGTAATAACCTATTCTACATTAATTTGAATTTAATTTATCATTTATTAAAATGGTATTATTATTTGATTGATTTTTCATATTTTCGTGCTTTATTTATGGCTTTCAGTTTTTTTAACCTATAAACCTTCTTTCTCTTCTTCTCGTGGTCTTCCTATGCCTCTTCTGTTGTTCCAAGGCCTTCATTTCAGAATTCTAGGTATCCGAGCTCATGCTGTCACGCCATATACTTCGCCCATTTTAGCTTCGCTGTTCTTTCTGCGATATCTGTAACTCTTGTTCGACGTATGTCGAAAAATAGTACTGAGAGTTTATATTACCTTTTTCATGTTAAGTTATAATCGCAAATTTAAAACACGTCTTATTTCGCCCCTTGAGGTGATTACATCACAAAACGGCGCATTAAAAGTTCGCATATTATAATTATAATTATTAATACTCGTTTAAATATAATAATATTCAAACTAGTATTGACTTTTATGTGTCTAAAATACTTCCATAAATGTACTACATATAAGAAAACGAAAAATATTCAATATTTCTTTTTGGTGTATAAGTAATAGGGGTTGTATTGCAGTGAAGCCTTTCCTTAAAGCCTCTTTTTGTAAAGACATATTTCCCATATATATGCTAATTTAAATAAAGGCATAACCGCCCCTCTAGCTGCATTCAAAAGACTGCGGAAACCATGGTCCTAATATAACAATAAATCTCTACCTGAGAACACGTAAGGGAGAAACAGCATTGCGCTCTTGAGATTTTATGCTTGTAGAGTGTAGGTAAATGATTTTTTTTTCATTTTTATTCACAAATATATCAGATTATTTAAAGTGGTTTATATGATAGTACTCGTACTATCATATGAAAGTTGTGGTTACGCGCAATAACTACACCTTGTTTTAAAAACACTTTTGTTGAAAGCTCCATTCGCTAATGATTGAATATATTTCTTGGAATCTCGAGAATGAACATATCAGTTGATATTTTCTTCAACCAACGTTTCGAAAATCATTGAAGAGACCATTAGGGTCGTGTTTGCCCGAGATGCCGGCAGAATCTGGGATAATAAGAAGCTGATCGTAGCGCCAAAGAGGAAGGTAAAATAATAGGCTACAACGTAAGGCATCATTGATGATCCCCAGGTTTGTCTAGTACTGAGGGCTGGAAGTAAATGCAATGGTCAATATCCATTCAATTGTCGGCGAGAGCGCACCTTTTTGAATGTCCGAGACTGCAAATAATTTCATGAGCACTGCCCCGTTGGAAGCATGCGGGTCGTTTGCCCTTCTCACACCTTGTTGCAGCTTCCAGCCTCGCAATAGTAGGTATTCATCCTTCACTGATTTGATAAGTGTAATGAGCTTCAAACTTGTCATAAACACTTATTCTTCTTCTTCTGCTTTATTTACTACTGCGTCCTGCTATTTCTCGGAGCCTGTTCATGGGATGTACATGTCAAACTGTGTCGCCATCTCTTAGGAGGTTTTGCGGCTATATAAATCACTCTTTCAGAACATGCTCTTTCCACATGATCTCTCCAGATCTCTCTGTCTTTACCATTGCACGACATCTTCCACATTGCATCTCTTTCTTATTTCAGAATTTCTTACTCTGTCTTGCAGTGATCGGGATAAACACGGTTTGCTTTATCACCAGGAAGATGGAGTCAATTCACAATTTGCGAATCTTCGGTTGAATAAGGTATGATTAGATATAGATATACCCAAGATCCCAAGAAATATAATTCAGTCATCCGGCTATATCTAGTTACATACTTTTAAATGTCAAGACAAGAATTGTTAGATATATGGTTTTTAAACGTAACAATACAATTATATTGGATTTTTACTCCAAGCCATTGTTAGATATGCAAATAAGTATACATCTGTTTTTTCTTATTCTTAAAAATCTTTAAATACTGTGAGAAATAAACAAATTCGTATTTTTATTTTATTTGGGACGGATGTACTTTTAAATATAGTATTTATAATATTATAGTAGATAAGGATTACAATATGACATATGGTGAATAATGAGATGCGACAGTCAGAGCCCCACTCGCGCACTCTTGCCATGAATGAGTGGCTATGTGGTAGTTTGTTAGATGTAGGAACAAGTCATTCCATTTGTACCGATTTGTATTCTACCCGGACTCTAGGACTACCGCCCTCGGAGGAGGAGGTCCTGAGCGCTCCCTAAACTAAGCAAAGGCCGCAAGTTTGCTGGCTCGTTAAGCTTGCGTAATTTTAAACGAAAAGGAAATTCGAAAGCGGATTTTTGGACCTTCAAAAGAATTGTCAATCCTTTGAGGTTTCGCAGGATAACGGATTTTTAAACAGATTTCTGTACAGGAAATTTGTATTTCATCTATTCACGATTAAATCTTACGAAGAATTATATCGTTTGCTTTTGTCAGCAAAGTATGCTTAACGTAACTATTGTTACTATTTTTAAGATCGTTGCGTTCACATAAGCATATTGAATTCCAATAACAATCAAAAACTCGTCTCTTGTTAAAGTTTGCCAATGTTTTCATGCTTTGGTTATGTTTGTTGTCATACGTGTTTTTGCTGGATCTTAAAAAAACAAAACATATTAATTTAATTTCTCTCATATTCTTGTATGGATCTCCACGGACCAATCAAAGTTGAAATGTGTTTGTACATACATTGCGTTTTATTATCTAATGAAGCTAGCGCGGTGCACGCGAAGGGCGGCAGTCGGGTCCATTTAACTCGTATCCTATATGTCACAAAGTTGTCAAAATGTCCGCCACCGCCATTTGGGGAGCCCCGCCGGCGGTCTCTATGAATATGTTATTCCAACGAGAACCAGTCTTTTATTTTACACGCTCATGCAGCAGAGGAAAGTGGCCAGTTTTACTACCACAGAAGAAAAGGGACCCATAACAGAACAATACTAGTTATGGAAGTTTGGATGATTTTTTATTTAATTAAATGGAATAGGTACGTGTCAGAAAAAAAATTAAGACTCATCAATCTTATACATACAGTTGCCGAACCAAATTAATAAATTCCACGTGTTATGCAATGTTTTCTTTTTTCTTTCATAAAGTACTATCAACCCGTTATTTAATTTGCATATTAAGTAAAAGAAAGAAAATTCAAAATAAACAAAAATAATAAAAAATATGTTACTAATTGAACAATTTACGTAACTGAATAAGCAAAAACCATTTTGCCAATAGTATATATACTAAATAATAATTAAATAAAACGAAGTTTTTTAACTTCCACTTTTGTCTTTATTTCGACAGCGACCGGTTTTGCCAGGCTCGCTGGCATCGACAGACTGGTGCCACTATTGTAAATTTAGTCTTTTATATACATACGGATCAGGGGTGGTAAACATGAATCTATACAAAAGTTATCTTCTAATATTTATGTAAAATTTACTGAATTTAAATATTGGTATTACAGGTATTCAGAAATACAATGGATTATAAATTTTATAATTGTTACATATTCATTTATAACGTTTGAAAAAAATGGTAATTTTGTTTTTATTATTACTGAATTTAAATATTATATGTTATTCTTGGTCCGTATCGCCTTATTCGGTTATCCCCATCCATATGGCTGCTAAGGTCTAGAATCAAACAAACCAATTTTTCGGTAGTAATCGATTCCAGGAATATTTTAAATTTTTTAGTTGTTTATATTGGGTATAACAAAGGGCAAGGTATAACAATTGGGTATAATCAGTAAAATCATTTGAGTATATGTATATACTACATTATTTAGATATTGTGTATTTATATTAGATTTCGTAAATTAGGCACACTTAATGCCAATCTCTGTCAGCCAAATGAGATAAATGTGCTTAATGTAATTATATTTAGAATCAATGTTCAGATACTACATGAAATTTCCTTGGGTCAGCCTCTAAATCGAGACGTTGGTTCATCCTAAGGAGCAGCGTGTCACCTGCTCCGGGGCGAGGGAGGCAGATTGTCCCGGCCTCCCTGCAGCGAGAAATTGAATTACGGAAGAACGAGGAATAAATTAAGAAAAGCGGCACACTTCATAACTTATCTTTTTTTTGCGTTTCACAAAATTTTCAGAGAATATCATCATCATCATCATCATCGGCTGTCCCTCGTGTCCGAGGAAGACTGCCCTTCACGGTTGTGGATCCGCATGTGACTGAAGAGCCCGATCCTGGACCCACATATTCTGGGGCATCTGGGGCAGGGGAAGGCGCCTGTAATGGAGGCGCCACTCGAGGCTGTCTCACACTACCAATACCTGGGTAGCCACATATCTCAAAAATTACACATTGACGAAGAGGTCCATCACCGCATAAAGTCGGCCAGCGCAGAGAATATTTGACAACCACGACCTCAGAAAGGACACCAAAGTGCTTGTTTACAAATCCGTTGTCCTGCCAACACTCCTGTATGCGTCAGAAACATGGACCCCATACAGAAGACACAGAGAATATGCCGATTGATTGAAAAATGTTTATACAAAAGTAGTAAATTTGAGTACTCATTTATAACATTATTAAATTAGCTTTTTTTTCTCTCTAGCTCTATAATTTGGAGTGTACTTTGGTTTCATCTAAAAAGCACGTTATTATAATAATTATAATTGTAAATAATATTTGAAAATAAAAATTAATATTTTTTTAGTGAAACAATGTATAAAGTGGGTATTTCAAAGAATTATTTAAATAAATAGTAGGTATACCAATAATAAAGATAATTTGCACACTTTTTTGTATACAAAACACACAAAATACTTCCGAAGTTGGCTCCATAGATACTCTCTGAAATTCAGAATGCGAGATCCACATTGCTGTTCTAGTAAGAATTACAACGCAATTAGACGAGTCATTTGCATAATGTAGACATTGTTCCGCCGTAATATCCGACATTAAACACAAAATATTCCCAGAAACTTTTGCCACTATTCGAAATAATTATTCCACCCAATAGCGAAGCTCAGTTTCACGTGTATACAAGAGTGTTTTATTATTTTTAAAGAAATTAAATATCTTCGCATTATAAACAAGTCAGTAAAGCCTCTGCCGTGTCAGGATGCCTGAAGAATCTGGTCTGGAAAAACAAGCACATGCGTATCGACAGCAAGATCAGAATATACAAAACATGCGTGCGACCCATCATGACGTACGCTGTAGAGACGCGGGCTGACACTGTGCGAACCAAGGGACTACTTAGAACATCGGAGATGAAGGTCCTAAGATCAATTACTGGAAAAACCCTCCGAGATCGTGTCCGCAACGCAGACATAAGGAAAACCTGCGAAATAGAGGATATCGTTCAGTGGAGTAGATCCAGAAGAAGATACTGGAGGGACCATGTAGCCCGAATGGATGGTGACAGACTCGCATATACAGCCGCCTATGAAATCCCTTCCGGACACCGCCCACCTGGAAGACCGCCTAAGAGATGGAGGGACAGCTGGATCTCATCATCCGACGAGATATGATTTCTGTGTCACAGATCGTCAGATCTATCAAAAGAAGAAGAAGAAGAAGAAGAAGCATTATAAACTAATACTCAACTGATTGTCTTATCCTAAATTAATAATTAATAAGTAGAATTCGTGAAATAAGTGCTGGTTTTTTCAATTTATATAAAGTATGTTGATGATTTCATCAAATCAGTAAAACTGATTGTTTTCATAAAACGCGGTAAAAAAACTATATGTCTCAGCAACATTGACTGATAACGTTCCCGGGTTTCCGAATGATAATTGGACCTTCCTGGTATTACTTATGTCAAAAAGTTAATTATTAAGGATTACAATTTTGTCACAAAACAAACTGTCATCACACTTAGAAGTGAGAATGAAGAAGGTGCTCTAATTGTGATTGTCGAAATTGAATAAAATTATCAGAAAATGGCGTTACAATGTTATAATCTATTCCATTGGAATACAAAATACGTTTTAATTTGTTTATATTTCATTTTATGAATACATTTGGAAGTAATTTTTTAAAATATGCATTGAACTTTTAATTGGATTTTTTAAACACAAGCTAAAAAACAAAACGCTTATTAATCGAAATTCAGGTATAAAATTAATTACATTTTTGTTAAATAAACATTTATTTGCTTTGAAGCAATAGCGAAACATTGTAAGGTAATATTTTAATCAAAAATAATTTATCTTTATTAAGGGTCTAGAAAACAGTTCAACACGGAAAAAATAGTTGTGAATGTGTATAACTATTTTACCATTTGATTAATGTTCTAAATAATAACTTCAAATAATGAGTTAAAAGTTGTAGATGAAATAATTAATTAAGATAATCAAATGATTTTACTAAAATTTCTTTTGATGGAAGTTTATTTTAAATAATAATGAAATAAAACGATGTTTTTCAGAACTGACCAGTCTATCAATGCCAGCAAGCCTGGCGAAACCGGTTGCAATCGAAATAAATACAAAAGTGGAAGTAGTTAAAAAAACATCATTTTATTCAATTATTATTTAGCATAATTAAGATCACACAGGCAACGTGTCAATGTTAGTTTAGAATTGATAGACATTTTCGTTAATTTTATAAATACTTTTAACTTCCTCGATCAAAGTTTCGAATAAAGATGCAGTCTATATCTTCAAGACAGTTATAATATATATTACACTGAAGATGGAGACTGCCACGATCTCCGAAACGTGGGCCGAGAATGACAAGTACCACGGATATACCAAAGAGCCAAAAAAACATATTGCTACTAACCGTCAAAATCTACGGAAATATTATGAATTATGAAAACGCATTATACAAGTATTATAGATTGAAAATAAAACATTCACAATTTTCTCATACTTTCGCGGTAGTTGTGAAATAATTCTCAAATTATCATTATCACATTAAAAAAGTGACTAAACGTGTTAGGGCTAGAATAAAACTTGCCGCCCAGCCGTTCCACGCCTCCTATTAGCATGCTACATGTGAGAGGACGGGGAAACAAAGCTCGCAAAAGTTCGTATGACTCTCGCAACGGCCCACCTCCGCCCGAGTCGGCCTGTTTCCCTGTTAATATCGTGTGATAATTCCTACAGTAATAGCCAATTAAATGTGAGCGGGCGTAATGTATATTCTTCACGGTCTACTCTGGACCCAGTTTGCGGGTAGGCACCAGGGTAGGTAGAGGATGTGGTACCTACGGTATATACAAACGAGGATAGATGCCCAGTCATTTGCTCTATTACGAGATAATATAATTATTTTAAGTGCATTAATTACTTGCAGCTTACTTCACACTGAAATCACCACGTTTGAAATGTTTGAAATTTTAAAAATGAAATCATTTGAGAACTTTCGTCCAAGATTTCACGAATACAGAACATATTTTTGATTGCATTATTATTAATATTATTCAAGTTTGACACGTTTTATGTGTCTTGAATTTAATATTATAAGTATTGAGTGAGAATCTATAAAGCATGCGTAAGACCAATAATAACATATGGCGTCGAAGCAAGGGCAAACAACGTAAGGACCAAACAAGTTTTGAGGACTTCCGAAATGAAGACACTGAGGACGATAGCAGGCAAAACACTGAGAGATCGCGTGAGGAATACCAGAATAAGAGAGATATGTGAGGTTGAGAATATTATAAGATGGAGCAGACAGCGAAAAAAGGACTGGTACGGTCATGTTCAAAAAATGGACACCACCTGACTCCCCTATATTGCATTGCATAATCAGCCTCACGGGACTAGTCCTCGTGGAAGACCTCCTAAAAGATGGAAGGACAGCTGGTAATCTACCTCACAGGAGGAGCAACACTCTGGAGAACAGACCACATAGGTCTACAATCAGGAAGAAGAAGAAGAAGAAGAAGTTTTGAGTGATCAATTGATAGCAATTATATTTTTAAAATATTATAGAAATTTATTATTATTATTTTTTTGTTGAATCATCATGACAGCATGAACCAAATCGGTGTAAAGGGTATTTGAGCTATTTTAGTGATTCTCGTGACATGAAATAGGTAGCTAATTTATTGCCATTTTATTGTCACGTGAATTCTACACCAGACCAAAGACAGCGTGACTATCACACTGCCTTCGCTGGGAATCGAACCCGGAACCTTCGGGGTGGCAGTCAATGCACTTACCACTCGACCACGAAGGTCGTCAATTGTGTTTATTGTGATTATCCTTACTGAAAATATTACACCTTCCAAATATTATACTAGGTTCATGATTTTAAATGTTATTTTGAAGAATAATTTTTATTATGTAATGTTTATTGTGAGGTTGTTAAACAAGGGGTCATGAGTTCGATCCGGGATATATATATATATTTTTTTCATAATTACAAGCTGGTATTTTAGCTTAACTTTAAAAAATGTATTTTAAATAAAAATATCTTTCAATTATTACGAATGAGAACGTTTGTTTTCTGGAAGTTTTGTTATATTTTATGGAGATATTAGTTTCGCCATGATAAAGCATTATCAAATTTAATGTTGTCAAATATAAATATTTGATAATACCTTACAAGCAAAACATTTTATTCCCAAAAATTTAATGAAACTTTTAGAAAACATAGGTTTTCATTCGTATGAATTATTTAAAACAATAAATACTATTTTTTTATTAACTAGTACAACTTGTAAAAAATTTGAAAATATTTATAACCATTTGTTATTCTAAATTAAAATTTAAATCATTTATAATAAAATTGAAACACTTTAACTTTTGACGCTTAAGATGGAATTAGGTCAACCTTGTTTATTTTCTGAAATATTAACGAAAGTAAATATATTCTACCCTATTAACTTGGTTCTCCTAAAGTCTAAAAACTTGGTTCACTGTACAATCGTAATCAGTAATAAATTTAACTTTTAATGTAAATATTTTTTTACATTCTCGTTAAATTTTTCACAATTAACAATACCAAATTGTTCTACTTTTGTTTTCTACACTACTGTCATAAAACAATAATCAGAATAAAATTCATAATAATTCAGAAACGTCCTTAGGCATGCGCATCGTGTGCCTTTCGAATTACTTTCGGAGAGAATTGAAGTATTTCTCTCTCGCTCTCTTTTATTCTAAATATTCTGGTACTCTTTCTTGATGACATTCGGATTTTTGCATATTTTTATTATGATACAGAGCTTGATTCGATATTAAAAAAAATCATCAAAAACAAATTATAAGTCTTTTTCGAGATTAGTTATACATGTTTCAAAAAATATTCACATGAAAAATGTCTTAATATTAGAGAATTTCCATAGAAAGCCCAACAATGCGCAAAATGGGGTCAATGAAATAAAAATCTTTCTATATATGGGGGTATGAATAAAGATAGCGGAAGACGGTACTCAAAATTAATACACACTGACTTCTAACTAAAACTACTCGTATATCTATAATAATCGCCGGCCGTGCTCTTCTCAGCTTTAAGAAAACTTAACAATTTCTTCTATATTCGCCATCACTTTGTGTTGTGGATTCACATATTATTAACTTTTTAAAAACATTGTATTTTCACTACACTTGTTTGCACCTTTCATAAACATGTTTGTGAAAGATGCAAAAAAAAATTGTGAAAACACAATATTTTCAAAAAATAAATTCAAAAGTAAACAACTTTGAAATAATTACAGCGTCGCATTTCTTCACAATCCAAATACCAAAAATATAATAATAAGTTTAGTAAAATTCAACTGGTTTTCTTAGAGTGCGAAAATGAATTTATTTAAACCAAATGTGCGACATTATTATTGACAATGTTTCGCCATTTTTTGGGTAGAGCCATGATGCCATCCCTTGATGCTTCTGACTATTGTTCGTGATTCATTTTTCATTACGGGTTATGACACGTATCAGAAATGGTTCGATTTCATTGCGTTTCAACAGCGCATCGCATATGTTAATTCGGTCTATCATTTTTTTCAATCTCGACTCATTAGGAATCCATACGTCGGGCTTTTTTGTGTAAATGGTTCAAAACAATTTTGTCGTCAATACCTAGCTCCATACCAATATCGACAATGCTGATATGCTAATCTCGCTGGACTTTTTCGAGAATTTCATCAGTTTTTTCAGTAATTAGACGACCAGAACGTAACTCATCTTTCACATCTAAATTACTAGAACGAAAGCGAGCGAACCATTTCCGCGCAGCAGATTTCGATAAAGTACGCATCTCCGTACATAGCACACATTTTTCCACAAGCCTGCTCAGCGTTCTTCCCTTTATCGTAATAACATTTTGCAATGTAGCGCAATTTTTCGTTACTTTTCTTCATTTTAAAAGACAAACAACTTTCCAACCACTGCACCAAATTCGATGTTTACACACTCTCAAATACCATTAAAAGTTTCACCTTTCCTTTAGTGGTGTCGATCTGTATTTCCTGAATTATTTGCAATTGACGGTATCTATCAGACCTTATTTTAACTTTTTTTCCAGAACCATTATAAGCCTCCTGTAACCGAATATTTAAGCTATTCCTCTTGTTTGGTTTAAACACAGTGCAGAGGAAAAATGCGAACAATTTAGTTGAAAAGGAAACGGCGACTAGCGACATAGATTTATTGGAGATAGTTGCGATTGTAAACAGTTTCCCGCACTTGTACCGTCCTTAGGGCAGCCCGGGAACTAAACAACATCGGAGATGAAAACACTCTGTCTTTAATCGAACACAAATCTTGTATTATTTTTTTCTCTGAAATTTTTAAGTAACAATATGAGTAATATAAAAATATGATATTGTACATTCTTAAAGTTAAGTGTTTATATTTATTGCTAAGGCATTGTAAAATTGAGGGAGAATCAAAAGCGTCTCATTTATGTTCCCGAGCTAATGGAACAGAATATGGTTCTTAAATGACGACCTTCGTAGCCGAGTGGTAAGTGCATTGACTGCCACCCCGAAGGTTCCGGGTTCGATTCCCGGCGAGGGCAGTGTGATTGTCACACAGTCTTTGGTCTGGTGTAGAATTCACGAGAAAATAAAATGGCGATTGATTAGCTACCTATTACATGTCACGAGAATCACTATGATAGCTATAATACCCTTTACATCGATTTGGCTCATACTGTCATGATGTAAAGAGCGATTCAACAAAATAATAATAATATTATTATTTATATCAAATCGACGTTTTAATCGTTTGTTTTGTCCAGCAGGAGCAAAATTGGTTCTTGACAAAAACAAATAAAGTGTTAAAAGTAATTATGTAAGTGTTCTAAGTGTTTAATAATGTCACAACACAAATTAAGTGCTTTGTACGAAAGTTTTCATTCCTTCAAATGAAATAAGTGTTTTGAGGTTTAAAAAACTAAAGTACTTACACTTTCTTTACGCTCTTTATAAAATTTAGGTAAATTTTAAGGTCATTTGGTAAGAACAAGCTCAGAAAAGTTGAGTTATATGAATGCAAATTTATTCCTTTGCCCTCACTAATAAGCTTAGTTAACATAAATGTCACCTAAATGAGACAACTGAGGTGAGAGCGCCTTAGAAATTTGCAACAAGTCAACTCACAGTTAACAGATACAACATACACTATAAACATTTGTATTGCATTATTATAATGCTGGAAGCATTATGTTCGTTAACACAGAAACATTCACACATTCTGTCAGCAAATACTCGTTTTAAACTGTCAACCGATATCGATACTATTCGATCCATCTGGGCGATTACGAAGGAATGGGAAATGGAGAAACGACTTTCTCGGGGTGCGACTATTTATCGCTGATATTGTTTTACTATTGATTGGTTTTAATAAATTGTTGAATATTGTTTCAGTTTCATTTCTCAATTATTTTAATTTGTACGCAAAATACTTTGGCTTATTGTTTTTTCTAATTTACGGTTTTATTCGATTTGGTTCGTGAACATCGAGTAGTGGTTTTTATTCAATCTTATTTCATTGATTCCCATATATAACTTCATTTTTTTACTCTTATCTTTTAACCGGTCGGCATACAGAGTGAACGATATTTAAAACACATTTAAATCAATAGTTTTACAATTGTCATTCAAATATGTATTTGTTGTTTTCTGTAATGTATTATTATAATTACACAATGTTCGAATATTCAATAAATGCAACATTTCTAAAAATGTATGTTTTAACGAAAAAATCTGTTCTCCGGAATGTCTATTCCACCTCTACTATTCACATGTACGGCTGTAATCCTAATATAGTTGTATATGTTGGTCGTCACGGGAAACTTGTTTTCTCTAAAAAGCTCGTTTACACGGTAATACAAAATAATCCTTTGTATTATTTTCACTTTGCCAGCGTACCAGACCACCATATTTCATCACAATATAAATATATTTGTGCTCACAACCGAAATATTATTTTATGAAAATGTCGGCCTTAAATTTGGTCCGCAATACAACTTTACTTAGGCTCCCCAGAAACAACTCAAACATTGGTCACTGTTGGTGGCCGCTGGATAGGAACCCATGGACGTCCTTGGATACATATTTTAAGGTTTTTACTCAGATAATATCTGACTTCTCTAGACATACATTTTTTAAACAAACTCAGATTGATTACGTTTTGTACATAAAGTTAGAATGTTTGTAAAAAAAGACGCGTAACTTTAAGCGTATCAAAACTTAAAACGAAATCTTAGAATCTCGGGGTAGTTGTACAACAAATGTAATATAGTACATATACTCGTATGAATCGCAAATAGTCGAATTTATTTTCGATCGATAAAGTAAAGTACGTAAAATAAAGTACTACGTAAAGTACCTAGGACTAACAATGGGCAAACAACTAAAATGGACAAAACACAAAATACAGAATTACATACCAAGAAGTGGAAAAGTTATGATGTACGACATATATGATTCCCTTTTGGGGGACAGGAAACCAAAAGAACATCTCCAGACTCCAAAGACAACAAAATAAACTAACTAACTAACTAACTATCACGCCGTCTCCCCGAAAGGGTAGGCAGAAATAATGGACTGTCACACTTTTACTGATGCGGCACTCCATCCTTCTCTTTTCGCTCCGCGGGAGACGCGGTGTGATGGGTTGCGAACCTCATAACAAAACAACAACAAAATAAAACAAAAACAAAATAAAATTAGCATATAACATTAACTACCTTTCCCCAACCACACAAGTTTACAGAAAACAAAACTAATGGACATATCAGACCTGACCAAATATGAGACCTTAAAAATTGTACACAGAATGACCATGGAAAAGACAACAGACAGCAGCTACAAACTAACTAAATTAAAATTCAGACATACACAGACACTGGACCAGGAACTGCGACAGATACCACTTACCGAATGCACGAACTAAGACAGGACAATCAAGGATATTGTACAATGGACTGAAACTTTACAATGAACTACCAAAAGACACAAGGAGACTCACAACAACTCAATATAAAATATATCTGAAACAATACATAATAAATAGTAAGATCTAAAAATGTATCCATGTAACCCAATTGGGTTTTTAAAAAAATAAATAAAATAAGAAAATAAAAAAAGGTTTCGTAATCTCTTGATGTCACATAAGATTTAATTAAAAACATCGCTTGGTATCTGACCTCATGGTTACACTCCGCCAGTACGGCCGCCACTGGCGATGGTCAGGGGGCGGAGTCGGGCGGACCATCAAGCGAGACGCACACGGAACCGCACTCCCAAGGGTCGCTGGACAATTAATCAAAAGACATATGACATTTCAAATGGCGGACTGAAGCGAACTTTCCTGTTTTTCCTTGGTCTATGGCCCGTTTCCCAGTCTTCGCCAGATGTCGTTTGAATTAGAGTGCGTTCTCCTCGCTTAGCTTCAAACACTAATTTATAGAAAATGTTTGCCCAAGAGTTTGCTTCAACTGCAATTAGTAAAATCGGCATACACAAGTTTGGATTATTTGGTAACGGTTATACTAAAGGTATTCGTGTTTGCAAACTACTGATATTACTTTAAAAATATTTTCAATATTTTGATAAATGTTTTCGAATAATAGAAATTATAAAAACCATTAAAAATTAAACTCAAAAAATATAGATTTAGATAGATTTATTATTTTAAATATAGATAGATTTATTATTTTAATACATTTAGCTTGTTTGCTGATTCCATTTGAGGCTAATTGAAATTTAATTTGATTTTTTGTACCACTAACAAAAGTATTATTTAGAAATATATTATTGATAATTGTGTGTGCGGCAGACTTTCTTCAACTTCTCAATTAGTTCTGAAACGTAGTTTCGACAAATATTATTTTATTCTGTTGCAGACTACAAAAAACATATTATATTTTTTCTGGTGTGAGTCAAACAGTTATTCTAGATTGCTAGTTATATACAATATACCTAATACGAAATACATTAGGTGATAAGTATTTAAAGGACAATAATCTTATCCTATAATCGGTAATGATAAAAAAACGGTAATTCATTATTGAACGACTTTGATTCGTATAAAAATGTTTTTTTATAAATATTATAGTTATATATAAAAAAAAACTGATATACCTATCAAAAGATAAACTAAAACGAAAATAAAAAAGAAATATCTTCATTGTTTCCGCCCGGGATCGAACCGGGGGCCTTGTGCGTGTGAAGCACACGTGATAACCGCTACACTACGGAAACGATGTGGACGGGCGCCAAAACAATTCTGTAAATACAAATCCACCGTACTCTGATCCAGTTTCGCAAATAATTATTGTTGAAGGTCAAAATCCAAGGTTACTTTCTAGATGAATTCATTAGTCAAATTAAATAATGGTTGGTGACACAGAGTTAAAGTAACATCTACATCTACATATAAATAAAACACAATCTGGGTTGTGTGTGTCTCCTTCTTTCTCGGTGATTCCTCATCAGATCCTTCTGTATCTTGGGGAATGGACTAAGTGGAATTTAGCGGTCGTCATAGGCATATTTTCGTTATTAATCGAGCTCTAATTAACTTTATAAATTAATCAATTAATTGAAAATTTTCGTAGTGCAAACGAATATAGACCTTAATGTTCGTATCACCTGAGTATCAATCTTTTGAGTCTATATTCGTTTGACACGGTCTGGAGAGAATTCAGTCTCCATGTAATTTTGTGTAGTGGCAACAATGTGTTTTGCTTTCTGACAGTCCAATATATTGCGTTTTACTTTGGGATGTATAATACTTAATACGTTTTACTTATTACGTACTAAAATAATTGGTTGTTTAATTGGTACAGTCTATTTTATTGGCCATATTTTAATGTACATTAATGCAGACAGGTAATTATACTTCTTAATTTTGGCGAGTATAATTTTTACGCGTCATTTGAGGTTATGAACGAAATTTTATTTTTTCGTGTGGCTGAAACTTATTCGTTTCTCTTACGTTCGACGGTGATTACTTAATGATATTCGTTTTCTAGAGTTCTAGCCGTTCGATTGGTCACGTGGTCTCTGAACTGTCAATCTCTTTGTACGTCGTAGTATTTTGTAGGTATGAAGTTTCGGTACTTTTAGGTTATGAAGTTTCTGGGATTAAAAATATTCAATGATAATTAAATTGCTTTCAGGTTATTTCAAAGGATGATAGCGAAAATATAAAATATCTAGTTTTTTCTTTATAGAAGCTCTACAAGAATATGAAGAAACTTGCTTCCGTCAGTATAATATAATATTTATATTTCTAATTCATAAATATATTTTCAGTTTATTCTATTTTGCTGTTTTCTTTATACGCATACTTTGGTCAGGGAAATTGTTACATTACCACAGCAACGGTAAGAAAGTTCTAATGATATACAATATGAATGAATGACAAAATTCTTATGACTTTTTCCGTTTATTTCTAGGAAAATAAAGTAACGGATCAGAGATGGGACGAAAATTACCGATGCAGCGTGCAAAATAACTTCGTTAAAATGGAATTAGATCAATCAAACAACGGATGATCAGTGAATTAGATGTACTCTGGAGTGGCGAATGAGAACCGGCTCATTTTTACATTACACAATATCACATTTGCACAAAACATTCATATGTTTAGAGAAACAAAACTCTTGATTTTGTTGTCCATGAAAATCACATCAGAGCCAATAAAGTAAGTTTCTACGATCGTGATTTCGCTGTTGTCACATGCACCTTTCATGACTAAAAACAATGTCAAAGCGCCCTTGAGGTGAGCTATTCACGAAAACGGCGATTATACAAATTAAACAAACAAACAAACCATCACGCCGTTTCCCCACAGGGGTAGGCAGAGAGAATGGACCATAACACTACTCTATCCTGGCAAACCTCTCTAGCTTCCTCCACATTCATACGAGTCATACACGCATGTCGATTCCTCTGACTTCTAACATGACCAACCTTTAAAATCTGATTAATTTAATTAATTTGACAAATTAATCAAATTAATCAGATTAAAAGGTTTTATCAGTTTTATCGTTTTTATAAAGAATTTTGACAGGTGTACAAATAAATTTTTCATTTGTTCCAATGACAATTTGAATAATTTCTTCAACATAACACTACTCTATCCTGGCAAACCTGTCTAGCTTCCTCCACATTCATACGAGTCATACACGCATGTCGATTCCTCCGACTTCTAACATGACCAACCTTTAAAATCTGATTAATTTAATTAATTTGACAAATTAATCAGATTAAAAGGTTTTATTAGTTTTATCGTTTTTATAAAGAATTTTGACAGGTGTACAAATAATTTTTTCATTTGTTCCAATGACAATTTGAATAATTTCTTCAATATTATTTTTAAGTTCTTGCTGGTTAAGTGCCTTATTACAGATAATTTAAAAAATGGTGGATACGTGTAACATAAATTAAATAAACACAAAAGTCCGGATCGTCCAAGTCAACATGTGCAACATCGAAAAAAACATTATGTGTTATTACATTATGTGCTAAATTAAAAAACAGTGGATACGTGGAACATATTATAAATTAAATAGACAATATGTGCACCGTCTAAAAAGAAGATTTTGTGTTAAATTATTTTTATTTTGTTATTTTATTTTATATCATTGTATTTTATATTATTTGTTTTAGATTTATTTTGTGGGTGTTGGACGATCGAAGTGTGCGCGGGAGATGCCTATTGGTGGCGATGAGGTTCGCAACCCATCACACCGCGCCTCCCGCGGGGCGAAAAGAGAAGGATGGAGTGCCGCATCAGTAAAAGTGTGACAGTCCATTCTCTCTGCTTACACTTTCGGGGAGACGGCGTGATGGTTAGTTAGTTAGTTAGTTAATTTGACAAATTAGCCTAATTATTATTATTATTATTATGCATATAGCATGAACTGCCTTTTATAGTGTCCGCCTTATGGCAATTAAATTTTTTTTTTTTTAATTCCAGGGCTCAACATTGATGAATGAAAGATCGGACCAAAGTTGCCGATGCAGCGACTAATGTTTAAATGGAATGGGATCGGTCATAAAGCAAGGACAACGGGTTATAAGATCTTCTGGCCTGGAGTGGCGAAAGAGAAACAGCTACACAAATTCTGGCAGATCACAAGCAAGATGGTCTGATGACATTAAACGAGTGGCAGGAGGTCAATGGCGCAGAGCGGCGAGGGATACAGTTGTGGAAGTCGGGAAGGGAGGCTTTTGTAGTATTATCATCTATATTACTATTCCACGCCAGCGGACTCGCAGTGCCGAAATCACGATCGTAGAAACTTACTTTATTGGCTCTGATGTGAATTTCATGGACAACAAAATCAAGAGTTTTGTTTCTTTAATATAATGAATGTTTTCTGCAAATGTGATATAATATTGTTTATTTGATCATTAAATTTCATATAAAATATTAAAAAAAATGTTTTTCTATTACATTAGTAATATGTATTCAAGTTTATAATTCATTATATTTTTTGAATATATATTGGGTTTATTTATGTACTCGAATTTAGCAATAGCGAAGCGTTGCCGGGTCAGCTAGTTATTCATAAAATAATCTTCCTTTAACAAATAACCGCTTAGAAAGTACTATTTGATATAAAAGAACTAACAAATAAACTTACTTTCAGCCATTTATCACCAAGCGGCTGAATTACTAAATTCAGTTAAGTCAAACTGAACAAAAATCATTACGCGAATCGTTCATTATTAGTTTAATAAATAATACTATTTTTTATAATCTCAAAATTAAGGTAAACTGTGGAATTTTATATTATACCATGTAGTAAGTAAAAGTTTTTTTTTCTATTATATTAACGTAATTATATTTATTTTACGACAGAATGCTTCAATTCTGAAAAAAATATGTGTATATTAAAGAAAAAACTAGATATTTGAAAACAATTGCACAAACTTTGAAATTTATTTCAATTAAATTAACTTACCATCACACACGCAGTGTGATGGACCGCTGTTCTACCCTGACGTATCTCTCGATGTCTCTTATATTCATAAGTCGTGATATGCACGCTCGTCCATTTCTCAAACTTCCTTAATACATTGACATAATTCGTAGTGATCTCATTAATGCAAATGAAAATATTTGTTTTTTGAAGTTTGATTATAATACATTTTATGAGAATGGCATGTTTCGCTTTGCTTAGGTATTATCATCTGTTAAAAAAGAAACAAACTATTCCCATAGATTAAACCAGAACTTTTATAAAACATGCGCTTTATTTCGTATTCTTTTTATAAAATGGAGTTTTATATTAAAAGTCGATAAATGTTTTCCTATTGACAGGCTTGGCTAATGGCTTTGGAAGCAATATTAATAACAAAACATTTTTATAAAAAAAACATGTTTCAGATGCCCCACATAACGTGACCGAAAAACGGTAAGGGTATGGCCACACCGGAGTAACAGAGTAGGAGTCAAAATGAACACCTAGCAAACCAACGCCAACGTATGGCGTCCTGTGTTTTGACTTCTACTCTCGGTGTGGCCGTACTTTTGTGTTTATGCGAATAACGTTTTTATTTTATTTAAATAAATTGGTCATTCGATTATCACAACCTGCTGAAACCGATCGAACAGAATTACAGAAAAGAACTGGGAGTAAATATATTATATATATTTTTTTTAAATAAAAATGTGGATGAGTAATTGAGAAATTTAAGGTATATATGGTAAAAAAAAACATCAGTGACAAAGTGTCAAGTTTTATAAAATCTTCCATTATTTTTCTACTTAATACAAAAACCCACACACGAAAACGAATATATGGTTCACAAAGAAAGTTCCCAAATAGCCAGCATTACTCCAGAGAAAATATCCCATTTAACTCTCAGTGTGTTTTAATTTGGGTCGTAAAGGGTCTTGGTAGTAAGTAATGTACCAGCATCAGAGATCTTGAACCCTTTAAGCGATAGGCCGGTAATCTAAGGGTCCTCGCCGTGACATAATGTCAGCCATTTGAAGGGAGGCAAAAAACACAGTATGAAGAGGGTAATTTGCTAGTCCGGCCGCAACAGCTATCTAGATAATTTTGATTTACGACGGCAGATGTATAGAGCCGCGATCGTGCCGGGGAAATATCGCGCGCTTTGTGATTTATTGCCGACATTAAAATCAGCCGAATATGAATTGGAGCACTGTTGTATTCCAAGGCGTTCTTTACATCTTGCGGACCGAACTTTGGCTCAGCTTTTTACCCACTCTTTCCTTAGGAAAATATCATATTATCGGATATACACCAACTTCATGAGCTTCCACAGCTCATATGTACTGAGAGAAACCGCATAGATCATACTAGTGACAACAATTTAATAGAAAATAAATTTTCTACACGATCAAAGAATTTTAGTAAGTCAATAACTAAAGGTAGTCTCAATAAGAAAATTATTAAAAATCTACCCTTTGTTGAACCAAAAATAACCTAATAACCTAATAAAATAACCTAATATTCTCTTTGTATTTCACTATTTAGATGAAATTCTAATTTTGTTACAAAGCATTCCATATATTCTCCAATTTCAAGTGTGTACCAAAACAACCACTAAAACAGCCTCCAATTGGAATCAGCAGCAAGCCATTGACACGGTCGAATGTTCGGAAATGTAATTTCTCGGATCAGCGGTCAATTTAACAATATAAACAACACCATTTTCCTAGAGAACGGATAAACGTTACCTGTATCTGAAAAATCCAAAAGTTATCTCGAATTTAAGAGGGAATTTGTGTTTCATCCTTTGTCTCGGGCATTTTAATGGGACCATCAATCAATCCGCGTGACAGGGGGTGAACTGGATTATTCTATCGGCACAGAGGCCCGGAGGAGTTCCTTCAATTTAAATACAAACCACTTTCATTGCGAAAAACAGAGAGTTCTCAGTTTTAAAAAAGGAGAGAAATGAACATTACTACATTTTCAAAAACCATTCTCTCATCTAACCTCGTTCATAAACTACACCAAATAAAACGTTTATGAAAAATGAAATAATTTTTTTTTCACTACAAAGCTATTTTTCCGCAATATTATTTACTTTTTTGAAGTAAAATATAAAAAGGAAAGAATATTGCTACAAATATATGTTTAAGTATGCTGCGACTATCTAACTCTCGAGGTTACAGTTGTAAATATGAAAATAATTACAATCTTCACAGACAGGTTTCGGTTCGTTCTCATATTTTTTCAGGAAAAAATTTTCATCCGAAACATATCTGCAAAAAAAAATTGCATTGTGGAAACAGAGTGATTTCAAAATCATAAATAGTTAAAACTTATGAAAATAAATATAAAATAAATATTAATACTCAGAGGGCAAACTCTCACTTGAGAATAAGTACAATTATATTATACATGTTACTCGTATTTCCGTCTCTACTAAAACGATCCCATGTGTGTAATATACATTTGCAGGTAGCACATTAAATATGCGTATATCACATTACACTACTGTTGTGGAATTATTAAGTGACAAAAATTACACCATTTTAAAATAATTATCCCACGAGTTTGCATTGCATAAAACTAAATTCTTCTTCGTTAAAAGTCTCCAAAATGACCGGAACTCTCCCGCGGCCGGCTTATCTAGTATATTTCCTAGAAGGCATCATCTTTGCTTCGGTGAACAAAAGAAATCTCACGATTGATGCACGAGAGGACTCGGCGAGGATCCGGAAGGTAGGTCAGATACACGGCGATGAAAGAGGCCGGAGCGTCCATAGGACACCCTTAGATCGCCTTTCCCCCGATCTTCGGTGGCCGTTGACGCTCTTTTCCCTCGCTTTTTCTCTACCTGTTCTCTTTGGGAGGAGGGATGACACTACTATAGCTATATCGTTTTTTACGACGATGGTTTCAATTAATCCATTTGATGGTAAAGACAATTCCTTAATTTGAACTCAAATATAAAATTGATAACAATATTAAACAATTAGTTTAGTGATTAACAGATAATTCACTATTTAATGGTGAATATGTAGATGTTATATGTCTGGCCAATTAACTTATGATGTATTATACGTTTAAACTAATTTATCTTTATATTATAATATTATAATTCAATGTTGAACGCTTTTCCCGTAAATTGGCCTTCGAGGATGGGTGTGTTTGGCGCCGTATATAATAATCTGATGTATAATTAAGTTAAAGCGCGTATGTAATTCTCCTTACTTATCTCCCTAAAATGATTACTAATGAACTGAAAATGCTCAGAGAAATTTAAGTTCAAAGAGTTAGATCATAAATTACGAACTTCAATGGCATCAATATTTTACCGCGAGATGGAAATTAAGATTAAATATTACGCAATTCGAAAGTGAAACGAATGTTCCCGAACACTTAATTACTGCGAGAATAGATAGACGCGACTTATTCGTTTATATTTAACAACATGGTACCGGTACCAACAGCTGGCAGTTCAAATTTATATGTTAAAATAATCGATATAATTTTTTAAATTTTTTTTAAAAAATCATCAGATTTTTTTTAATACTGTTTTTATACGACGAATTCTTAATAATTTAAAACACTGTTTACTTCGAATTTGGAAAATTGTTATAATTATACATAATCTAAAATTATTTTTATCGTTTAAATTTGAAACACTTGTAGGTTAAATGCATGACCCACATAAGTGGACTTTGACTGCTGAACCAGCATATTTCATGATGAAACTTCCACTGCTTTTAACTCTCACCACATCCCCCAAACACTTTTTTTTAAGTATCACAGGTGAGTTACGCTTATTGATTAAAAAATGTTTACATTGCTTAAACGAAGATAAGCTTGCTTATATTTTCCAAATTTATTTATATAATTCTTCTTTGATTCGTGTTTGCACTGATGAAGGAATGGTGCAGATTTTAAATGTATTTCTGAATCAAATGTGTTAAATGGAATGCATTATATGTTATAATATATGATCACAAAAATAATGCTTATTATATGAATTAAATATTGGTCTTTGCATTATGTACTAAATGCTCATCAAATTTTTCTGTTTTTGAAAGTGTATGTCATATCATGCAAAATAATTCAACATGATTTGACATTGTGTTTCATATCATATATTAATTATTATCATTCTTGACTTAAGATAGTATCTTGTCTTCCGAAAGTCGAACCATTTCTTATATAAGTTTGTCGCGACAGCTATTTTGACAACCTACGTTGGCATCATCAGATGATACAAATAACTTGTTTTTTTTGTACTAAATTATATAGCAACTCAGTTGTTTTACAATCTAACGATACCAACATAGGGTAGTGAAACAGCTGTCGCGACAAACTCATATAAATAAATCGTGATACGTAATAACAGTGTTTTAAATTTAAACATTTAGTAATGTTAAAGTTTCATGGTGATTCGGCCAAAACAATAAATTAAAACCTATGATAATTTATCACAATAAAAGTATACAAATTCAAAAAAATATTTTTGTTACTTATTAAACGTATTGATTTATATCAAAACAAAACACCGTTTACAGGAATCATTGACTGGCATTGTTATTTCACTTTCAGAATCCTCAGTTTCTCTCTTTGCTCGAGTCATTGTCTATTTTAGTTCACCACAATGTAATTATTGTTCTAACAGCGTTGCCGGATCTTTAATTATAATGAACGAGTGCTTAAGTCAGTGCCTTGTAATTTATTATTCCGGGTAGGAAGATATGCAACGTCGCTGGATTCCGGTGGAAGCTTCTAAGTTACGTACACGGTAGATATAATGGTGACTAAAACGTCAAGAGGAACTGCGTATTATTTTTATTTCCCAAACGTCATTTTAAATTGATACCAAGTATCAGTTCATTCAGCTGAATACCTGTAGTTTGACAAATCAAGTGAAGTAAATTAGTATTACTTCACTTGATTTGTAAATCAGTATTGCTTAGCAAATAGTACAACTTCATCATATCTTATGTTGATTATAACATGTGTACACGGTGATATATAGTATTTATATAAAAGTTTATGAGTTTATGTTAGAGTTGGGGCTCAAAGTCCAGAAAGGCTAAGGTGCAGTAGCCTTCGTTAACGACCTTTGGAAGTTCAAGTTCTCGGCCAGAAGTAAGTGTATCTACAGATCAGTGGTGAACACTCTCGGGAATAAGGCCTTGATGATCCTTCTCCCCCCAACTGTACCGCGGGACTGACGCCTAACGACACTTCATGTGGAGCCTTCCGCCTTTACCCCATAAAAGGGAGTTCTTATATTATGCCTAATTGATATTTTATATCACTTTACCTTTGTTTCTTGATAAGTTGCTCTTGCTGCATTTTCTTAGTTCTGGGAGTGTTAACGCCTGGTTGGCTGCTTACGTATTTCGAGATGCACATTTTGGTTCCCGCCTGGGAAATTAGATTGCGCCAGTAGATATTATATTATACACTGTTATGACTTATAATTATTAATTGTTCAAACTAAACTACATTATTATGTTATTGTTTGAAAACGGCAAGTTTCTATTTTAAAAATACATGACCAATTTGGTTCATAACCTCAGACATTATTTCAGTTTAAACTTTATTTTCACGTTAATTTAAAACGGAAATAAATTAAAATATTTGTTGTTTGAAATTTTATATTGCATTAATAAAGAAAATACTCATTGTTAATAAAATAAACAAAAGGTACAAGAATGGAAGAACGTCTTGACTCGAAACAAGAAGCGGCTGAGGAAAGAAATTTGTCTTTCCAACTAAAAGTTTACTATAAAAGAGATCAATGTAGTATGCTATGCTGACGATGTAACAATACTGGCAGAAAGTGAAGACGATCTACAAAAAAATGCTTTATAGATTATCCACAACCTCAACCTCCCCAGATGGAAATTGGTTGTAGACAACAAACCCATAGAACAGGTCATGAAGTTCAGATATCTGGGTGTGGTGATATCTAGTTGCAGCGATCTATATAATGAAGTGAAAAAACTGATAAATCTGTAGTTATCTCCAGATGCCTAAGGGACACTGTCTGGGACAATAAGCTTATGCTAGTGAAAAGCAAAGTTAGAATTTTTAAAACATGCATCAGGCCCATATCGGCCTTCGACCCACGGAATCGAAGCAAGAGCAGACACTGTCAGAACCAAGCATCTCATAAGAGTAGCAGAAATGAGAACATTGCGACCTTTTGTGGGAAGAACCCTTAGAGATATAATACCTAAAGAAGAAATTCGCAAATCCTGCAAAATTGAAGACATAGTGAGATGAAATAGGCAAAGAAGACGATTTTGTAGGGACCATTTCGAGAGAATGGATCCAGCAAGATTTCCTAAGATCGTGATGCACGAGACTCAGAGGACCGTCGTCCACCAGGGCGACCACGAAAGTAATGGAGAGAAGGCTGGTCGTCTTCATCACAGGAAGAAAGTTGATATCCTGCATAAAAAAATCGCAAGATCTACAATCAGAAGAAGAAGAAGAAGTTTTTTGAAACCCTGACGAAGCTCCAACGGGAGCGAAACCGGTTGCTAGATAAAACAAAATAAGGTGATGTAAAAATAAAATACAGATATGTTTTGAATTATTTTTAAAAATAAGAAATTTTTCGGTTATGTGAAAAAAAAAACGAAGAACTTCTATTGAGAATAATTATAATTTATTTGGAATATGAATTATATATTTTTTTAACAATCCAAGGAACGGTATGGGCCAATTACCGCACGTTTGCTCTTATGCCTTAAGAACATGTATTATTCTGTATTGTTATTCATCCGAAAGACAAATATATTTTCTGATTTATTATTTGTTTAAATGTAATTTAATGAAAAGATTTTGAATAAAGTTAGAAAGATAATTGATTTTTGTAATTTCTTATAATATTTAGAGTATACTGAAGTACTTTCACGTTGAAATAATATACCGTTTTGTTCTTTATATTCTGGGCATTTTTTACTTGAATAATTTTAATGCGTTTATATCGGCCTACGGGGAACGCAAAAGATACCGTGGCGTGCGGGATACGGCCACAGCCGAGACAATGACTCGAGTGTTCTATGTAGCAGTTCACGCACGGAGACCGCTTGGTACATCGCACACGCACGAATTCCTCGCCCTCCTGCGCTCCCGATCCATATACTCCGAATAAAATATTCTTCCCTGATAGACTACACCATTAAGCCGCGGCTTGAAGGGGTGGCAGAGGGTTCTCAGCCTGAAAAATAGAATATGAAAAATAGAAATATGCGTGATCAGCGGAAAGGCATGGCTGCCAACCGAACAATGGGTATGCAAATAGCGCAATTTACCAGAGAACGTTGTTTTTTCCGTTTGCTCTTGTGGAGTTCAATGTTTTCTTTACTCAAGTATTTTCGCTTAACAAAGTATGATCGCTCTTTAACGTGGTTAGAACAAAACATCTTTTGATAACAAATGAGTGTTATTTGAAGTTATGAATATACAAATTTAATTTCTGGTGATATTAATAAATATAAGAACTTAAATAAGATGTAAACTGTTTTTGAACGTTTCATATTTTTTTAATTTTTGAGAATGACAAAAAGTTGAAAATATCAATAGAGGGTATAAAATAAAGAAAAAATATATGAAATCATCAGTATGGACAAAAATTGTTTTTGCTTATTTTGGTATTTATAACACAAATAAAACATAACCTAATACTGAATCATTAACTACAACCGAACTCGTCATTGTCCTGGTGGCATGTGTATTTAAGTCAAAATATTTTATACAAATATACATTTAACAAGCTTCTTTTGTGGTTTAAATTTGGTAAAAACAATAGATTTCTGTAAATATTTAGAGCCGAAAATAAGTTTATTGTTCCCTTGATGTCAGTCGAGTGGAAGCAATTATTATGCGAAATTATTATTTTAACTTATTGTCACAATACGATGCCAAGTAAGTCTGACGCCTACTTATCGTTAGTCCTACAAGATCACGGCAGTGTACCTTTACTCAATAATTTACAGTTATTACAGATTAAATCTTCATAAACTTAAGTTTTCGTTCTACTTAAATATAAATACACTTCTGTGTTGGAGCCCGATTCTATAATGAAAATCACGCAAAATCAATAAATTTCGACACAATTTACAGTCAGTACTTCTTATCCAGTGACGGCGTAAAATATGTTTTAAATAATAAATGATATCGTTTAAAGCTTTATATGACTTATTTATGACGTCCAATTCGTACCGAGGTCTTATCATTTTAGAATAAGGCTGAGCGATGTGGCGTGATCGTTGAAAAGTTTAAGAGAGATAGCTACATCATATTATATTAAATATTTAAGAAAATGTCTGTTTTCCAAAAGTATTATATTATTATATGGTAATGACATATTTTGTCTTTTTAGGACAATATTCCATACATATGCTGTTATGATCATGACTGATTTTGGAAAAGAATACTAATTAAATATGTAGGTGACCCACATTAGTGGAATTCGACTGCTAAACCAGCATATTTCATGATGAAATATATGACACGAATAACCGAATACGCCTGACTTAGGACCTACTTATCGCAATGATGACATACATTGCACTAGGTCACTAGAGCAGGGCATCGCGTACAAAGGAAAGCAAAGCATATAAAAGCGGTAATTCTGACCACCCAATACGTCAGTCAGTATTACGACTTCTAACAGACACGAGTCAACGTTAATAAGTCTACGCCACGAGGGATATCGGACTCCCTCCAGCCGACCTACGAAGCCACGGTACTACGTCATTCTTTCTTGCGACGTCTAACTGACCCTCCTACCGAGCTACGCAACTGTCTACACTGCTACGCCACGTAACTTCCGACGACTCTTCACTCCAGCCGAACGACGCTACTGCCCAGTGAACCATCAGCCCCAGCTGCTATTGACGTCCAGGCGCACGCTCCATCACGAATACATAAAACTGTTAACGTATGATTACTTGTGATCTACAATAAACGCTGAAACCTCCACCGTCTTTCAACCCTCACCACCACATCATCCAAAAATATAATATTTAACTAATCAAAAATAAATTTCAAAAGTACGAGACGGGAATGACATGTTTCGCCCTCCTAAGGTATTATCAAATGTTTAGGTCATTAGAGCTTTTGTGTAATGAATATTTGATGCCTTAGAAGGGCGAAACATGTCATTCTCATAAAATATAATAAAACTTCTAGAAAACTGAGGTTTTCATTCGTATTATTTATTTGATATGGAGTTTTACATCATTGTTCAAGAAACAATAAATTTGTACGAGACCTATTCTTTGACTTAAAGTTGTCATCGCAAACAAAAACCTATCAAAAAAGCTAGAATGGCAGTGCACAATGGTGTTCTTCTACCGACCCTTATGTATGGAAGCAAAGCATGGAACTGGCAAAAGAAGGATGAAAGTAGAATAAATGCAGTAGAAATGAGATCTCTTAGAAGAATGTGTGGATACTCTGTGTATGATTAGGGGTGTCGAATGAAAATATAATAAGTGAATGCGGTGGTGTCATGAACAAAATAATGAAAGGATCATTAAGATGGTTTGAACATATGGAAAGAATGAATGAAGATAGAATGGTAAAAAAATTATATGTTAATGATGTTAATGGAACCAGAAATAGAGGAAGACCGAGGAAAACGTGGCGTTAGTTAGTTAGTACCTATTTTCTTATGATTTTCAATCTCAAAATTTCATCATAAAAGTTCGTAAGCCAATTTATAATAAGTAAATTCTGGCAATACCTAGCCACGTGGAGGAAGTAATGAGTTTCGGATATTTGGAAGTAGAGATCTGCAGCTGTAATGACCTTTATACCGAAGTACGATAACAAGTTAGTAAAGCCTCGGCCGTTTCAGGGTGTTTGAAGAATCTGCTCTGAACAGCAAGATCAGAATTTATAAGACATGCATGCGACCTATCATTATGTATGATGTAGAGACGCGGGCCGACACTGTGCCTAACAAGGGTCTACTAAGAATATCGGAGATGAAGGTCCTAAGATCAATTCCTGGAAAAACTCTCCGAGATCGTGTCCGCGACGCACCATAAGAAAAACTTGCGTAATAGAGGATATTGTTCGGTGGAGTAGATCCAGAAGAAGATACTGGAAGGACCATGTAATCCTAATGGATGATGACATACTCGCATAAATAGCCGCTTATAAAATCCGCTCCGGACACCACCAACCTGGAAGACCGCCTAAGAGATGGAGGAACAGCTGGACCTCATCATCCCACGAGCCATGATTTCTGTGTCACAGATCGTCGGATCGATTAAAAGAAGAAAAATAAGTAGACCCAGCCACGCGTTACTCTGGCTCATTCGGAGGTGGTCTCAAATGGAGATTCAATGTTCCCCGCCTACACAAAGGCTACTTTCGTCCCATTCGTTTCTATGCCCAGGTCCAACCGTCCGTCCCCCGAGACCTCGGCCCCTGCCCAAGGTCATCCCCGACCCCTCCACACTCCTCCCTACCCGGGTAGTTAGGTCCAAATGTCGGACTCAACCTACCACATCCTCCAAGAAATACTCCTTTCTCCATCCAACAATATCCAGCCTCAACATCAAAGAAAGAAATTTCCAACATGTGGGGGAAGAATCATTTCCGAGATGGAACTCCAGAGAAGACGTTGTGTCTTCTCATCTTCATATTTTACAAGCAACGTCGTGTCAAAATTTAAAAGCAATTAGTTATTTGTAAAAGGAAAAGGAGAAGATAATGTAAAAGCATGTGTGTATTCAAATGCAACGTTGTGTCAAAATTTATATGAAATCGGTAATTACAAAATTTCAATGAAATTGTTTTTTTTTAAAGAAGAAGAGTATATAAAAACACGCGCGTATTCAAATGAATCGTTGTGTCAAAATTTAGAAGCAATTGGTAAATAACAAATTTCAAAGCAATCGGGTTTTTTTTTTTCTAAAAAAAGAAGAATATAACAACACGTGCGTATTTGAATGCAACATTTAATCAATAAATCAAAGCAATCGGTAAATAGCTTACGGAGATCTTATATTAGTAACACGAATATTTACATATTTATTTATTTAGATTTATAATATAAATTTATTTATTTTCGAATATGCTTCATTTTAATTCATTGACATTTTTTCACCTTGCTGAGGCATTATCAAACGTCTTGATAAATATTTCCATAAAATATAAAAAAACTTCTAGAAAACAAATGTCTTCAATCAAATAAATTATTAAATATGAAATTTACATCATTGTTAAAAAAACAGTAAATAATATTTTACTGTTTGTATTTATTAATATTAAATTATTAATAACGATGGTACGAGCAGAGCGGCTGAATATTTTAACCTGATATCATGCAGGCGTTACCAATTATGCGATTTACAAAGAGTATTGTTTTCATCAATATGATGAACTGAGTTTGATTTGAATAAAAATAATGAGTCGGCACTGACCACCCCTTACCGATAGACTATGTAAAGCGGTGATATTTTCCACTTGACATTTCTTCACCCCCTTCACCACCCCATTCAGCTTTTTCCGCATTTTCCCATCCCCGAAGTGATTTACCGCGCAAGAGAGGAATACTAAATAGCCGCGGCTTGTACTCTGTTGGAACTTCAAAATGGAAAGTTCACATCGGCGGGTAGGTACAGGCGCGGCAGATACAGCAGCGCCGCCAGTTGGCTCCTTCGATGTACGTTCCCACTACACTTTGTTTTTTAGGGATTCGCATTCAATCAAATCATTCGCATTTTATTAGATAACTTGAATACAAAATGAAGATTAATTTGCCATTCCCTCTGTCTACCCTTTTCAGAAAGGGCGTGATGGTTTGTTGTTGTTGAAAATTCGGATCAACGATTATTTGATTGTAAAATGTGGAGTCTGTATTTTAGTATTTTAATCATAAAATAATATTGTTTTTAACTAACTAACTAAATATCACGCCATCTCCCCGAAGGGGTAGGCAAAAATAATAGACTGCCACACTTTTCTTTCCTGACATATTTCTCTCGCATCCTCAACAATCGATTTTATTTATTTCATATTTGATTTATTTTTCAATATTTGATTTATTTGATCGTACCACGTTTTCCTCGGTCTTCCTCTATTTCTGGTTCCATTTACACCGTTATCATAGAATTTTTTTACCATTCTTTTTCATTCATTCTTTCCATATGTCCAAACCATCTTAATGATCTATTCATTATTTTGTTTATAACACCATCATTCGCACCGCATTCAGTTCTTATATTTTCATTCGACACCCTATCATACACAGAGGATCCACACATTCGTCTAAGAGATCTCATTTCTACTGCATTTATTCTACTTTCATCCTTCTTTTGCCAGTTCCATGCTTCGATTCTATACATAACGGTCGGTAGAAGAACACCATTGTGCACTGCCATTCTAGCTTTTTTGGATGGGTTTTTGTTTGCGATGACAACTTCAAGTGCACCATTCACTTTGTTGCCTGCCCCAACCCTTCTTCCAATATCCCTCTCTACTCGCCCATCTCTTGTAAACATACTACCTAAATACATGAACTCAACTACTTGGTCCAAATTTTCACCATTCACGCTAATGTTGGAGACTGTCATGATTTCTTCTTTTTCAAAAATCATTACCTTGGACTTATTAACATAGACCTTAGATTATTATATTTTAACTGCATTTTATAATCAATTTGTTGACACCGCCAATGTTTATAACAGATACGAGTACTATCGTATCTTATACGAGTGCATGTCAATGACGAATAAATGTTAATAACGCATTTATTCGAAGAGGAATATTACTTGAACTTACGAGTACTTATACAGCTGATGTCGTCCACTGCTGGATAAAGGCCTCCTCTATACTTCTCCACACCCAATCTTGTGATTTTTGTATCCAGTCACCACCGATTTTTATAATGATATCAAACCATTGGCAGGGGGGGTCTCCTTCTATTTTTTCTATCTTCACGAGGTCTCTACTCCACTATCCTTCTGGTCCATTTTGGTCTATCAGTCTGGCAAAATGTCTCACAAATGAGCATTTGAGCTTAGTCACCCTTTCGACGACATCCGCTACTCTCGACCTTCCATATATCTAAGTGTTTTTTATTCGGTCTGAGAGTCTTACATGTAGCATGGCTCTTTCATGTTTCCTTTATGATACACGGACTCTCCTTATGATCGATTTGGTGTAGGTGAACGTATTTGGTTCATTTGTAAGTACTAGATATACCCATTTGTAATACATTCTGTATTTTATACGTTAGGGAATGTCGTTATCGATAAATTCCTTCAGATTGGCATATGCTGCCCACTCATGACCGATTGCTCTCTGAACCTTAGTAGTCTGGTTATCTTTGGAGAGTAAAATATTGTCGAGATCCTTATACTCGTATTCATTAAAGGAATGTAACACGAAAGTACAAATTACAGATCGCGTATACATTTCTTGTAAAATAGATAATTATGAATTGTGCTATACAAATATTTTTCAGACCGAGAACATGATTGCGTGGAAGAAAATTGGGAGAAAATGGAAAGAGCTGGGGAATAGAGAGAGATGTCCAGGGACAGAAGTTAGTGGAGGACCGTTGTGGAAGAGACTAAGTCCCACACCGGGATGTTGGGCCGAGAATTAGTAGTATTAGTAGTAGTAGTAGTAAGAGTAGTAGTATTAGTAGTAGTAGTAGTAGTAGTAGAAGTAGTAGTAGTTGTAGTAGTAGAAGTAGTAGTAGTAGTAGTAGAAGTAGTGGTTGTAGTAGTATTAGTAGTAGTAGTAGTAGTAGTAGTAGTAGTAGTAGTAGTAGTAGTAGTAGTAGTAGTAGTAGTAGTAGTAGTAGTAGTAGTAATAGATACAAATGTTTTACTTAAAAGCGAGTGATTTGTTGTGACAATTGTTTCTATGATTCAGTCATCACACAAAAAAACTAATGTGATAAATTGAATACCATGCGATTTGATTAATATATTTCGGTGATAATAGGTTCAGATTTTCACATTAAATTATACCATAAAATTAAGGTAGTAACCGACATTCTGTTGTCACGTGTCACGAAGTGTACTGTTCGCAAGTTACGAGATGCAATATAAATCAGAGGCAACAAACAGCGAGTGTAATATTGTTTTCATAAATCATCACTTGTCACCGCGGAGTTGAAGTAGCAAATAAAATTAAATGTTAGCCGAGAGGGGGTTGTCACCTAGCTGCCTGTTTTATTAACGAATGTCCTCAACTCTGCCTATTATAACCAGCCCCCTTTATATGAGAATATCCACCCCTACTCGGGCACACTTGCGGTTGTAAATGCGGAACAGTATTCAAATGTTTCTGTTGAACAATGACAGTACGGGGGCGTATAACGATAGGGCTAATCCCAACCTTCATATTTTAGGAGCAATAAAACTAAGATGTTTTCAATGGTTTGGTAAAATGTATTTTATTTGCATCCGGTACAAACTTATTGATTCTAATGCAGATAAATGTCTATGCCACATTTCATTTTAGTTTTAATATAATATTTTAGTTTTTTGAACAATAATGTAAAACTCCATATTCAAATTCAAATCAGTTTATTGTCTCAACAGACAATACAAACAAAATATATCAGAATATAAAATATATCAGAAACATAATTTAGTTACAATTAAGATCTAAAAATAGATTCATAAAACTTAATGGGGTTTTTGAAAGACAAATTAAATAAAAAAACATTGAGTACAGGTAAAATTTTACATAGGAGAAATCTACCGCGGACGATATTGGTAAACTCCAGGTGTTTATAAATAGGTGCCTTCTTCTTCTTCTTCTTCTTCTTCTTTTTTTATGGCTTTTCACCGCTTGTGGGTGTTCTGGCTAGTCTCAACTAAGGGTAGTTGGTAAGTAAGGGTAGTTTAATAGGTGCCTTCGCTCAATATTCAAAATCTATTGACCCCAAACAGTATCAAATGCCGTTCGCTGGATCATTGCAGGCGAAAAGCCAATTAGAGAATGGCAGTGGATCGGTCACACTCTGAGACGGAAACCAGCCTACATCGCTCAGGGCGCACTAGACTGGTATCTTATGGGAGGAAAGAGAAAGTGAGGCAGCCCTAGAGCCACCTGGACAAGAGCCCTGCAGGGCGAGGTTAAGGTAGCAGGCCTCACTTGGGATGATGTTAGGCATCAGGCATGCGATAGAGTCGGGTGGAGAAGGTTCCTTGAGGCCCTATGCATCACGGAGGTGTGACAGGACAAAAAGAAGAATAAGAAGATGACACATATAATGCCAGGAACGAATAAGAGAAGATTCGACATTATTAAGACAAGATATTCTCTTAAATCAAGAGTATTTGCCTTTTTCACTATTATGAAAGACGCCGATCTCCAAGGAGACCGCGTTCAGCAGGCCAATTGCTTGTCCCACCGGTGTCAACAGAGACCGGTTGATTCTGGTGGCCGGTAGGTTAAACAATCAATGCTGCAGCATGACCGAGTTCTCGAAATGTATCCTGATTTATCTAAAGAATTGGGTTATGAGATACCCATCTCATCGAAGCAGAGAGTTAGTCTTCAACATTCAACATCCCCAAAATATATGCTGTGGGATAGAGTCATAGATAGCTAACATATTCCTTCATGTAGACGTTCCTCAGAATTGTTTTCTGAACCCTTTTCAGCCTAACGGAATATTACTTAATTATTACGAATGAAAATGTCAGTATTCTAGATGTTTTATTACATTTTATGGGATTGACATGTTTTGCCTTGCTAAAGCATCATAAATAGAAAAATACATTGGATAACGCTTTAGCAAAGCAAACATTTCCATTAAATTTTTTTATTTTTAAACAGTCGTTTTCATTCGTAGTAATTAAACAAAAATGATATTTCAAAATCTTAAGATCTAATAAATTGATAAAATAGGTTGCCAATAAAAATACCAATATTAATTTGATTGCGACAATCAAAACTTCTGCTTCGGTAGGGTATCCATAATTTAATATTCGTTGGCTCGTGAAAACGATGTTATAAAATATTTCCGAGAGACATTTAAAATTACAAAACTCGGGTATTATTAGCTATAGACTTACTAATTTCTGCCGCTTGATGTCAGGCATCTCGCATACCTTATTTAATGTTGATTGATGACTCGAAGGGATCGCTCCAACCCTTCGCTGTATACCCACCCTTAACTATGTTAACTTTGTGAACCTCAAAGAAAACAGTTTGTTTGAAGATGTGCCTTACCCTATCAATATAAAGCTCACAAGTATTAAATCAATACTTGAACCCATTAACAATCTGATATCCAGCTAATGAAATTGCTGAACCGTTCTTAGCTCCGGCATAATACATTAGATTGGAACTAACGGGGGCGAGGAAAGCCAGGGAATCACCTCCAGAACTTGAGAGGCGTTCATGATCAATCGCGTACCTCAGGCCTCGAATAAGATTCCAACAATTTCATATGAACATTACTGACTTATTGATTCTGCCGGATAGGGCTTCAAATAATTACCAAAGGTATCAAATTAGAATGGTGAAGACCGTTTATTAGTTTTCGGTTCTTGCTTTTATCTCTGAAATATCAATTTCAGAATAAACTATTCGACAAGGATACATCCAAAATGTATGACATACCATGTTAGGGTGGTCCTAAGCATAAAGGCAAAAAAATATTATAATTTTATATTTTTAGGAGTCTAACCCCCAAATTCTTTTTCTTTAGGGCTAGTAAGTAACTGTATTTTTTGCAATTTTTTTTAATAAAAACACGTGCCCCGAAAGGGGCGATAATTTAACAAAATTAGTTAAAACTTAAATTTTTGCCTAACCTATTTTATTTATTTTGTTTCAAATTAAAAAAAATATATTTAGAATCAAAATAACTAAAACAATGCCTATAACTCCTCAACCATATAAATAAGTTTTTATAACATTAGATTTGAATTTTATAGGTTCATTATTTTACTGATATTGAATGCTTTGAGCGATATGGAAAATGACTCCGATAGTATTTAAGACTTGCAGTAGGTATTGCTTTGGCTCCTCATTTTATGTTATATTCTTAAATAAGCTTCACACCTATTTTTGCGATGTCACTGATAACTGTAAGTTTTCTAAAAACTGTAAGGCCATGTTGATAATCAAGAAGGAAATTTAAGTTTGCAGAATCACGTTCAATAAAATTGGACGATATTCTAAGCCTCTTGAAAAAATCAAAGTGCTTTTTGACACTCAGGTATACAGTTATTTATGTGTAAATTCTGTTATTTCCTTAAAATCATAAAAGTGACGCTTGGAGCCACAATTAGTTGATTCTTTTTCTTTCAATTTTCAGGTCATCTGTACTTTTTGTTCAACAGGAATCGTATAATCAAAAAATGCAAAAGCCACAATTTCTTCAGAAGTTATTCTTCTATGTCCTTACCGATACTTTTTATATAATATCTCCATTTCTGGATGTATGTTTTTTCAAACATTCTCCATTTTCATGTTCTATGCGACTTTAACACGGTCCATCGCAAGGACAAACTTTGTCCGGCGTCTGATTTGGGTTTTGGGTATTTTGTCCCTCAGACTAGTTTAAGCATTTGTCTCTCCATAGCCCATTGTACACATTTCATGGTATTGGCAATCCAACGACTTTTATTCTCCGGTCTCAATCTAATGATTGGTCTGCAGCAAGGCGACGCATCTCCTCTTCCACTCCGCTCGGTCCTCGGCGACTCTCTTCAACTCCGCATAAGAGGTGCAGCCCATATCTTGGCAAATCTTGTCTAGGTACTCTTGGTGAGGTCGTCCTCTGCCAGTTGATCCTTCGACTATTCCCTCCAACACATTATGCAGGAAACATTCGTGTCACAGCACATGACCAATCCATCTTGCGCGCCTCTCCGCTATGGTGTTCAACACGTGCCTACTCTCTTCAACTCTGCTGAGAACCTCATGTTTCTCCTTCACTCCTCCATCCAATGACATGTTTATAAATATCTTTATTGGCGCAAGGTTGCAGAAAACATTTAAATAATCCTGGTTCGTGTCCAGACAAAAACAACTTTCATTCTAATAACACGCAAGCACCTTTATTATTCCTCTATTGGACCCACTGGTGTTACAACCCAAGGCTTGCATTTCATTAAAAAAATATTTCCAGCAAGCAAGGTGTAAAAAGTCTTTGCCATGTCATCTCCACTGCAAGAAGCCAATTAAGGGACTCCAGAAAGATGATCTTGACCGTTAGCGAAAACAATTCCTATAAGCCTGTCAACCTTCTTGTTTCTAGTTATTGCTCTAAGCAGCCTCCCATCACAGTGGATGATAGTGAACACTCCCAAAAAACGCTTGAAAAATACTTGTTTATTATTAATATTTTATTATTTATTTTATTTCTCTTTCAATCAGATAAACATGATAACAAAGATTATCTTTTTTTTTTTTTTTTAATTGTATCTCAATAGAGACGAAGAAACAAACTGGAAACTGAATATGGATGATCAAGGTGTTTACAGGACTTATGACCTGTCATTGGTTGGGTTAAGCGCACGCTTTATGTAATTACAACATTCCCCATTCCACCATTGTTATTATGATCATGTATGATACATTTTTGGAAGTTGTATATATACTCCAAATCCATACATATCTTCACGTGGCAGTTCCAGTTAGCCATCTATGTAGATTTGATTGTACTAATTAATTTTTTAAGATTAATCTATACAATCCATCCACTAACGCCATCTATGAAGAATGATTGTTTAGCATTTAGCAAACTACTTTATTAACACAATGCGAAGAGGCTACCGCCTCCTAGCGCACTGTTAGAAGTCGCCTGGAGTATCCACTCCTATTTTATACAACTTAGTATATATACAACTTCCAAAAATGTATCATACATGATCATAATAACAATAGTGGAATGGGGAATGTTGTAATTACATAAAGCGTGCGCTTAACCCAACCAATGACAGGTCATAAGTCCTGTAAACACCTTGATCATCCATATTCAGTTTCCAGTTTGTTTCTTCGTCTCTATTGAGATACAATTAAAAAAAAATTAAATTAACCACCCACAGGTGAAAATCCAGGATTCGTATACAGATGTAAGTATACATTTTCACAAAGATTATCTATTTGCACCATTATTAAAAAACTACGTGCTACTATGTGCTATTAAATTATTGCATTAATTATTGTAAAAAATAGATAATTTATTTTTATATTCATTAGTAATAATTAAAAAAAGTTTTTATTCATTAATAATTAAGCTTCAAATTAATTAACGGAACTTTATCTTTATATTTAAACAATAAATAATTAAACATTATATTTTAACTAAATTTATAAAACTTTATATTTTCAGTACTTATACTCGTACATCCTTCCCCAGTATAATTTTTTTATTGATTTTATTCTAAGAAAATATTTTTTAAATTATTTTTATACCAAAGAGTACTTTTTACATGTGAAAATACGTCTTTCAAAAGTTATTTAAATGTGAATTCACAACACAAAGTGATAGCAAATATAATCATATTTGTTCCTCAGTCAGTACAAATGCAAGTAGAAAACTTTCCTTGAAAATGCAACTGTAAAAGTATTAGATCAGAATAGTACTTACATAAGTGTGCGCTGTGAGATCTAACCGAAAAAACGTGTACGTGATACTGACAGGCAATTTATGTATAAAATAAATGAGACACGTTTTGAAAGTTTTCCCCGGCAGCCGAAAATATCAACAGATATCCCATGAGATGGCACGTGTAATATTACAGGCAAGCACCAATCTTTCTCCAGATCGTCCTGGCTGTTATTAATGTGTGTCTGGTTTATCGATATCGGGTTTCCTATATCAACCCTTAATGGTGCCGCTCTTCTGACAATCTACCCTTGTACGCTGAGAAAATGTCGCAGTCGCTCAAGGATATCAAATGTCATAGCCGAAGTCTCGTTATGGTAGAGCAGTTTTTCCCATCACTATATAATGTAATATCTGTGTCGGTACCTACCCTACTATCTGTGCCACCGTCGTCCAAGCTGTCTCTATAATTATCATCGTCCAGCGAGATGTCACGCAGAAAACAATAGAAAATATATAGATTTTTCTCTCGTTTAGCTTAGAAAAATAGCCGTCATTCCGTATTTATTGAAAACAACCGAAAACATTATATGTTATTTAATTCTATGTGAATAATTTTCACGTTAAAAGAATGATTTTAAAATCAACAAAATCAACAAAAGTTACACTTAATCTACAAAATACTCAATATTTAATTAATTTTATTAATTTGAAACATTTTTGAACTATTATATATTAATAGTCAAAGTAAGTTTACTTTGTTTAATTTTTGGTATGTGAATAATTAACTTCTTTATAAATTAAAAAATAATATTATAAATAAATACTTTTGAATATCCAAATATAATAAAACCTACTGCATACAGATACCTATTTTATGGCTTTTTTCAAACTTTGAATTTATAACAATGAATTTTTTTAATTCAATAAAAATATATAGAAATATTCACTTATAATGTTTTGAATAAAATACTGATCATTTAGAGAAAAAAAAATTCTTAATTTATAAGGGTATATGTATTATTGATTTGAGTATCGGCCTTTATTGTTCTCATTATTAATTATTATTATCAATCATTGTTTCGTTCATCAACAGTATCTTCCGTTTTAATATATCCCTGTCAATCAATTGTAGTTTTCTAGTCATTTGATTCACAGTTCGCGTCAATCATAAGATGGTTATATTGTTTGTGTATACGTAGGACAAACGGGAAGGGATCATTCAAAATAAGAATACACGATCACACCGGTAGTTGTTTAAACCAAAAGGATAATTCTAATTTTCGAGAAACATGTAAAATCTACAGGACCTTATCGGATTAATTTCTTAAAAAACGAGTAGGTATACAGATTATAAAATAACAGACATAAAATTATTTAAAAAAAAAATTTGTCGAGATTGGAGATTGGCTAATATTTTATTTTATTCAATACGGAAGTATCGTGAATCCTCACTATTTATTAAACAGATATTTATTTTTGAAGCAGTGTACCGTGCTTGGACACGTACGCAATAAAATGTTTCCACCAATACATGGAACTGCACAGAACATAAAATGACATTTGCAAACACGCTTTTTCGAAACGTGTCACAAAAGTTATATTTTGTTATCCGTCACTTTGTCGAGGTATAGCGAACATTTGTCAGTTCGGCCAATAGAGGAGCAATTGAATTTACCAAATCACCAATATTTAGTATTAAGCGTATATATAATAGTACTAGCTGTTAAAATACAGTGAATGATAAAAAATAACACAACAGCCTTCTAAAAAATATTTCATTATGCCATAGCAATCAATATTCACTGGAAAGAAGTTAATAAAAAAATAATAATAACAATAAAAAATAATAAATAAAAGATTATAAAAAAATTATAAAAAATAATAATAATAATCATAATAATATTAAAAATAATAATGATAATAATAAAATACTTACTATTTTAAATCTGATATTTTCGATGATCATTAAGACGTGTTTCACGTGATCATATTCGCGATATAGTCCTTCTTAACTTAAAAGCTATAAATCAGTTCAAATAATATTCGTCTTAGTCATTGGCTCCCAAGTCCTCAACTTTTAAAGTCTTTCGCCACCTACTTTAAACAAAAAACTCATAGTCCCCTTAAAAAAAGCTTACGGACTTCAGTTTTTTGACACGATTTTTAAATTCAAATAAAAAAAATTACCATTTCTTATTTTTTTAAATATTGTCTTCTGCTGTGATATTTAATGCATTGTAGAATGTATTAAATTTGTATGTAGGATCAATGAAAGTTTAATTGGATGTTTTAAAAGTATCTGTAAGAAACTTGGGTGAAAAAGTTGAAAATATGAATTATTTAAGGATAGACATAGTACACAGAGTAAGCGGCGAACAAACGTTAAGTGAGCCCGGTTAGGTGAGATAACCCGCGGTCATACTTCTCCCTGCTGGTTGAGTGATTGGAGTTTGTTTAACTTCCCTGGCCAAAGATAACCGGGGAATTTCAATTTTGTGTTTACTCTCCTTAAAAGCGAAACAGGGTAAGTTTGGACAAGTTTTATAATATCAACCCATTCCGGCGGAGATTAACAAAATCACTCGATTTGTTTCTAACATAGGTAACGGATGTGAGATATCTCAACGCTAACGTGTACATACATTTTTGTAAGTATTACTCCTTTTTATGTGAGAATTTCATTCATTATATTGTATAAAAATAATAAACATAGAATTGAAAATCTTCTCCCAAATGTAAACAAAAAATGTATTTCTTCTATACTCGCACTGTCTAGTCCGATATTAGATTTCTTCTAGTCCGATATTATATTTATTCCCCCTGTCACATAATGTTAACAATAACAATTACTAGCTGGTAAATTAAATTTTCTCCCTCTCCCCCCACCACTTTTCCATTCGTTATAGAGTATATAAGTAATAGCTCCGCGTCATTTAATTGTTAAAATTTCATCAACTATACACAGAAGAAGGGAAGTCTGTTTTCCCGAAACTTGTCTGTATATGATGTAAATACTCGTAAGTGTTGTGATAATACAAAGTTATCAACAAGTTGTTCTAAAAAATGTATATTTATTGTTTTACGAATTATAAAGTAAAACTCCCTATGAGTAGTTTTGATATTCTTGTCTTAATTTGATGATTATATTTAATTTAAATAATAAACACTCTCAAATATTATAAATAAATAAAACTTTTGGAAAACTGAAATTTACACTTGTATAAAAAACAGACATTGTGTACATTTTGAAGTTGAATTACGGAGATATTCAATATTTATTGAGATTTCTACAAGCTTCTACAAGATTGTCCTTTTTATAAAGTGTTTGCGATGTATGCTTAAAAGCATAATACATTTCATATAATAAATGTTTATTTCGTGTTTCCATATACACATGTGCACAACCTATTGTACTATACACTTAACTTGTAGATTTATTATCTTTATAAAATTATATTAATCTTATAGATTTCAAAAGAATTTCGATATTTAATACAGTACCTATAAGAATGATATAATACGTAATCAAGAATGACAGGGTGAGGGTGGCGACTATTTTTTTTTGACATTTCTTCGCCTTTAGAATTTAAACTGATGATTATCAACATGGATGATGAATGATGGGAGCCAATTGGCGGTCTACATCCCAGGAGGATGGAGATGCAACCAATAATAGGTCATCAGACCTATGGTACACAAAAAAAGAAGAAGAAAGTATTATTTAAAGTAAGTTAAGACTTTGAAACAATAACAAATATCGAATGGAGATTTAAGTTTAACACCATACTATAATAGTAAATATCCTGAATTTAAAATAGTATATTCTATTCACAATGGAATTAGCCGTGTCTGTGAAAATAAATATAAGAAAATGTTTCTTACTAGAACCGTTTTAATCTAAAAAGTAAATTCGCACACATTGAAAATATAAGTTAAACTTGTTAAATATAAGTAAATCCAGTCTGCGCCTCGCGTAGATATAGGTGTGTTACTCTGGCAGTTTGAAGTATATTACGGGGGGTTTATGCAAAGGTCACACACCGAGCGCTTTTTACATTGTTATAAATTTGACCAGGGTTGGTATTTTAATTAAAACTTTGCGCCAACAGTCTATGTAAATTTTAATAACTGTTTGTTTTGAACCATTACTTCAATAGGGAGAAAAAAACTGATCTTTTATTCCTGGAATGCTCTCAATTCAAAATGGTCTAAACTGATTAAAAAATCCCGCAGCGAAATGTTCCAAAAATTGGACAGCAAAAATATTGTAATGCTGTGAAACAATATCATTTGATTACTTTATCACTTTGCTTTAATTAGTTTTTTCACGTTCTATTGTTATTTAATTGCACGCCGTGTTCGGCCGTTTCAAGGGAATAACACTTTCATAAATATCTCATTTTAACAAAGATTACTCAATTTACAATATTTTAGAAATCAAAGACTACTTATAAATTTTATTATTTTCATATAAAGCATAAACTTTATATCACAAAAACGGCGCTTTAAAAGTACGCATATTATTATTTATATTAATATTATTTAGAAAACATAACAAACTCTTCTAGTTGGTAATTGAGTTTTAAACCATCAAAAACATTCAACACCAATTTACATTATTTGTATCAGTAATCCGTATTATGATATAATATGATGAAGATACCAGACCAAAGCGGAACATCCGGTTGTATTGAGAAGAATATTAAATAGTGTACAAATAAAACGATTTCATTTCAATTATTAATTTTTTAACACGCGCGTTTTCAAGAAGTTTTAATTTATTATATGGCAGACCATAATTTGCATTACTGGGACATTTTTAAATGTCGTTCATCAATGTTAAACACTTTGCATGGATTTTTATCAAGTAAAATAAAATTCTGTATAAAATGACAACGTCAAAATTTAATATATAAAATAATATTTCACATGAGTGACTTATCTCCCTTCCTAGCAAGACGAAACATGTCATACCTTTATAATGTAAAAATCACTACTTTCATATAGTTTATACGTAGTACTATTCCTTAAGAACAGGATGTATTTTTTTTTAATTCCCTTTTCGTAGATATTCACACACACACGCACACACACACACACACACACACACACACACACACACACACCCATACATACTTATGTTTCCACACAGTACACATCAACACGGTTTTCACACACAATGTTCGTAAAAGGGAATCGTATATTTTTGTATTTTCAGCACTTAGTATTCACCGGTACTTAGGGCACTTTACTTTGCATTAAAATCGCATAAACTTCGTTTCTGAATATCAGAGCGCGCTACTAGCATGCGTGTAACCGAGCCAGCTCTAACACGAACCCAAGGTTTTAAAGAACTTTTAAGTAAAAAGTCATAGTAAAAGCTCACGATAAAGCATCTTGTTTGAGCTTAATGCATGCCCGGCAAGGCCCCGCGGCTGGTCCCATGTAAAGTTCCATCAGAGAGCTTTTACGCGCACTTGTATTGCAGAACTTTCTTTAGGTGTGCCGAAAGCTTTCGAAAAGATAACACGGAGTTTCAAAGTGCGATTGTTCCACGAAGATTATTCCTTCACAACTGAAGTTCACTCGTTCCAGTCGACATTATGACTTCTAAAGAAAGGGTGATAACTAAATGAATTCATCGGAGACCCTGGAGGACTGAGATTAACTAACTTCTTCCTTCGGGAAACTTCTTTTTGAATAGATATGCATTGAAGAAAATCAATATACGAGTACACTTTCAGCGAGAAAAATATTTAAAAAAATATATTTTTTAAGGATTAATTATATCTCAATAGAGACGAAGATGTAAATTATTTGGAAACAGAATACGAGTATAGTAGTCGAGGCGTTTACAGGACTTATGACCTGTCATTGGTTGGGTTAAGCGATCACTTTATGTTTAACAACATTCACTATTCCACCCTTCTTACGACACCACGTCTAACAAATTTTTGGAACTTGTATACATGTTAATATTTTTTAATAACTTCACTGTTGGTAGGAATGTTGTTAAACATAAAGTGATCGCTTAACCCAACCAATGACAGGTCATAAGTCTTGTAAACGCCTCGACTACCATATTCTTCTTCCAAATAATTATAATAACATATTCGTCTCTATTGAGATACAATTAATCCTTAAAAAATTATTAACCCGCAATGGGTAAAAATCCAGTATTTATCTACAAGTATTTGTATACAAAAAAAACAAATTCTAAAAAAAATATTGTAAGTTTTATATTATACAAATGTAACAGCGTAAGCGCCAAAGACATTCCTGCCATCAACCGGTTGGAATGCGACTTTCATAATAAAGATGGTGTTAACCAGGCTGACGATTTGTTTTACAAGAATCTGTAAGCAGCATTCGATATTCGCTTTTTAAAAAACATTATTTTACAAATTGATACAAATAAGTTTCAAAACAAACACCAATACCATTGTTTTTGGAAACGAAGTAACTCTACCCTTGGTTCTCAAACGTTTCAAAGCAGTGCGCAACGAGAATTCTGTAGTTTCAACCTCCCCTGTATGGCCCATAATATAACTTCCATATAAACGTCTCGTTTCCGAAGTATACCCGGGAGGTTGAGACCAGCATCTAACAAATCCAAACCGATTTTGGCAATTTGTAATAAATAAAAAAATGAGACATGACAACCCTCACCTGATGTGCGCAAACTTACGAGTATAAGGGGTTGAGGTAGTAGTTTTATAAAACTCTTTTATTAAATTATAATAGTAAATACGATTGTTTATTGGCTTTACTTGGATTTAATTTATATAAATGATATAAATTAAATCCAAGTAAAACTACTAAATAATGGGTCTTTCGATATTGCATTGAGATTTATCGTTTACTTTCAAAACGTATGGCCCAAATGTACTAGATTTTATAATTATTCAGTTTCTTACACTATAGATATCCAACCTAAGATCAGTCCTGAGATTAGTATCACTGATGTCACCGACGCATTTTGGAAAATATTCTATCGTCCGGATTTCATTACCTCCTTATATAGTGAAGACTTTTCCAGACAACTTCTATCTTCTTTCCATTATGCATTTAGCTTACTAATATATAATACAAAAAATTCTTTCATCGTCTGATGGAAACTGATAATGTCACACTTATGTTATTTATAAAAAAATGGCAACAAGACCTCAGTTGAAATTTAGACCAGTGGCCGTACTTTGAACCTCTTGAGTCCATATTGTAGTCACACATTTAATATATCGGCAATGTGAAAATCTGCTCAATGAATCTTTTTTACGAATTTAGATCACATGAAACTAACTTAATTAACTAACTCAATAAAAAAAACCGTTATGTACACCGACTTTGAAAAAGTACTCGAAAAGGTTGACCGTGCCATTTTATCAAAAGAAATTCAAGAGTCATGGTTTGGCAATAATAATAAAAAAAATCTTATTTTATTCATTGTTTCTGATATTTCATTGTCTTTATTCAGGTTTTTTATGTAAAAAAGATGATATTTCAAATTAAAATATATCTATGTTTAACATGTTTTTTTAAATAATCCTTTGTCTGGATACTTATGATGAATCGCTAACTTTAATATAAAACTATTAAATGTCTCAATTGTGAAACACTGTTCATATACGTACTGTCGCGACAGCTATTTCGTCAACTTATATCGGCGTCATTGGATTTTATAAATAATTATTTGCAATACCCGATGATGCCAATATATGTAGTTTGGCGAAATAGCTGTTGCGAATATTTCATAAAAATAATTGTGATACGTACAATATAATCACAAAGATTTTAAATGATAACGTTTAATAGCGTTTTTGAATTAACTTTCCTCTTCATATTTTAAAAGTTTTTTCATTGAAATTTCTATAAACCTGACGTTTTTTCAGTAACGGGAACATTAAGTATACGAAAGCGTTCATACTTTCAATATAACAGAAATGTAACTTAACACCAGTGACACGAACTACTTTGCCTTTTGTCTGAGCCTGTCGATCATTGGTGAAGTATCCAATAAACTGCGGGATGCATTGTTCGGACCTTTTGACACTCGACATAATACTAATCTAACCGCCTTAGCCCTTTTTGGTTATGAGAAAAGTTTTCACTAAATATCCATTCAAATAGAAACATACGAGTACTCACTTACTAACAGCGAGGTTATTGCATTCAAAGAACAAAGAAAAAGCTAAAATCCTTCATAAACTAATCATTCTGTTTGTGAAAATGTTGAGAAAAAAATATATACATTATAGTCTTGTCATGGTGTAACAGAATTGTTTATTAGGTACAGCTTTCAGAAATATAGTGATATTCCCTGGGATTTTTCCGAGCTTACCAGGTGGCCGGTGCTCAGAATTTTTCTGGACACCTTTCACCTGTTATTCTCCTGAGGGAGGTGAAGGGATCTTCTAAGAAAACATTATTTATGTATCGCAGATCGTCATATCTGTTTTAAAAAATCCTATAAATAAAACATTAATAAATCGTTTACTTTATGAATGTCAAGTCAACATAGAATATACATTCAATCATTAAAAAAAAAAATATTTGAAATTTCATGGATGAAGTTCATTATAAATAATGAAAATAAAATGACCAAAAATAGCTTTTTTTTAGTTGTATACTTTATTAAATTCCACTAATGTTTTTGGCTTTGACCCGTTTCAGCCGCTCGCTCCCAACATCTTGTGTAATCTTTGACCAGAAAATGGCAGCGAGCTGCCGATACTGGTCAAAAAAATATGTGAAATTTAATTAATATGCATTTAAAAAAATTCCCTTTTTTTGTTTATTTTTATTATTTAATTATTTTACATAAATAGTTACTTCTTTAAGTTTGTTACTATCCCATATGCTACTTAGCTATTCTGATTAAACAAATGCAATGGACATGTGAACACTATTGTAATATATGTACATTAGGGTGTCCCTTATTTTTCAAAGTTTTTATTTTACAATGCATAGGCTATTATTTTATTCATTTGGGCCTAAAACATCCGAAAACAAGTTTTTTCCATATTCGGAACAGTGTAACCCGTGCCGACTTGCGCGCAAAGATGTCCCATACAAATTGCGTCACAGGAGCGGCGCGTTGTCGTTGTTATTATCATTTAGTCTTGGCTTGTCGGGTAGTAGCACGGATTGTTCTATATTTTGAAGATGTCAGTGGATATAAGAAGCAATTAAAAAAGTATTTTCTTGGTTGATGAAGTAAATCACCAAATAACAGGTGTAAACTGCCATCTAATCGTCAAGTTCTCGCAGTTCTATTTTTCAACATACGTGAAGTTAATTTGACTGTTAACGAAAGCGCAAATCTTGTCATTCTGTAGTGCAATATATTATGAAAAAAGGCTGGAATACCTACCAGAGCTGTTCCTAATTATGTTAAGAAGTTATAGGATTTTTATCAGGCCTGACGAGAACTGTAAAAAATAGCAAGAATATTCAGGACTTACATAGGCGCCGCGAAGAGAATTTTCAACTTGAATTAGATAATTTATTCGATATCGCACACGCTGATGCTCTTGAATGTGCTGTGATACGACAGCATATTATACAGAATGTTAGAACGGAGCTTGTGTGTAAAAACTAGAAAGAGATTAATTTGTCACTCTTTGCTTGCCGCCATCATATATTCGAACTGATGCTCAAAAGTGCGTTTGAATCGCAAAATCGATTGTACGAGATGATTATAGCGAACTCATTGAGCTTGATATTGTTTTTCTGGGTGAAGGCAATAAAAATAAAATAAAAATCATACCTGCTGGCCCAACGCATCAAGCACGATGGATGGTAAGAGCTATTTACTCCTTAAAAATACGTTTACTGCAGTTCCAGTTTAAAATGTGCGTTACAAGATGTTTGTTTATTTATTGTGGCAGTTTATGTGAAGCCCTGGCTTGGATTTGGCGATAAAAGCTCCGAATCAAGATTTTTGTTTTTTAAGGACCTTATAAGATTACGAAGAAGTTGACAATTTCCAAAGCGGCTTTAAACAAGTTCAGTCAACATTTGTGGTACTTGTCAGAGGAAATAGCCATCCTTTTAATTTTTGATGACAACGTTGATGAGCAGACCAAAGGAAACATTGTAGAATACTTACAAAAAGAAAGTTTTGGTGATTCGGGAAAGAGATGTGTTCCATCGAAGGAACAGATGTCTGGCTCTCTATATGGTACGTAAGTAGTGTTTAATCTAGTATTTAATATAGAACTTATTTGTTTTATTTATAGGTACTACAAGTATTTGTTATCTTGTTTATTGGAAATATTTGAATGATTTTGTTTCTGTCAAGAGTAAAGATTTATTTTCACGACTGAAACTTGATAGTAGTTTCCTTCAAGAAATTGGATCTTCATAGAAAGACAGCGCGGCGTTTGTGGAAGCTAAAAAGAAGGTTACTAGCTTTAAAACTGTTAATGACACAGCTGAAAGAGCTGACAATCTCATGACAGACTTTCATGGTTTGACTACCGCAGATGAAAAACATAAGCAGTTCACATTATGTTGTGTGCAAGAACATAGAAAAATTTACCCAGACTGTAAAAAAAGAGACTTCGAAGAGGAAATATCCAAGTAAATAAATATAAATTTGGATCTTTTTTGATAATTACAAGAAAAATATCTCATTAATCTTTGTGTTTATCAATATTTAACTAACACAATGGTTTTAAGTGATCATCTACAACTACATTTAAGAGACACCTAAAGCAGGTATTTTCTAAAACTTTGAGGCCAAGTCGGCACGGGTTAGAATTAACATAGGAAGTTGAAATTCTGTATTTGGGTAACTAGTAGACTATTAAACACAATTAGGGGGTATGCGTTTCAATAATCCAAAAAAAAATTTTTTTGCCCATATAAGGGACACCCTAATGTACATAGATGAATGATATGAATTTCCATTATATCTCTAGAAGGTAATTGCTGTACGGTGTATGCTGTGGCATGAGATATAAACACATCGGGATTCATTCAGGATTTAACATTTTGATATCATCGTTATCTTAGATCTAAAAAGAAACATAAAAATAGTCATAAATACTTTACGAGAACTCAATTCAAATACAAACACTAAAATAAGAGTTGACGGAGAATTGTCCAAATCCATAACAACCGAAACAGGCATAAGACGAGGAGACAGTTTGAGACCATTTCTTTTTAACCTCATTATGGACAAAATAGTAGGAGATGTCACATCACTTGGTTTGGGTTACTGCATAGGGAAGGGTGTTGTAGGGGTTATATGCCACGCGGATGATGCTGCACCGATATCAGACTCGGAAGACGAACTGAAAAGAGTTAAATAGATTCCAAACATCGGCCGCTAGCTTCAATATGATGATTTGAGTTGAAAAAAACAAAAACTATGACACTCTCAAAAGAATCCCTGGGATGCAGGTTATCCATAAATGATGGAATGCAGGAACAAGTTGCGAAATTTAGATATCTGGGAGTGGACTTATCAGTGAAATAATGGGACAAGTCAACAAGGCTTCGGCGGTATCAGGTTGTCTCAAGGAGATCATATGGAAGAACAAGTATATGAGAACTGACAGATAGTTCAGAATATACAAAACCTGCGTAAGGCCTATATTGACATATAACATTTAGACCTGAGCGGACACCACAAGAACGAAAGCTATAAATGCGGGTGGCAGAGATGCGGATGTTAAGGATGAAAGCAGGAAAGACTCTTCGAGATAGGGTAGATGATGTCATGAGTTGGGGCAGACAACGCAGAAGATAAAAGAATGCGTACGTGCAGAAAATGTATCGCTCCAGAACCCCACACTCTGTGGCGCATCAGATTCTTGCCGGTAACCGTCCCCCCGGAAGACCGCCAAAGAGATGGAGGAATAGCTGAGCTGATTACAGGAACAGGCCAAAGGTCTAAAAGAAGAAGAAGAATAAAAATAAGTATAATTTAAAACCATGTTGCATAAATTGAATAAGATCTAAAATATTCTCTGAAATTATTTAGCTACTTTTTGCTCTTGTATACATATCGCCCATTACCACACACTCACACGCACATTGTAACGTAACACTTACTATTTCTTGTTATTTTCGGTTATCCCAATATTCAGCGTTTAGCTCTAGACTCCATTCAAACCCCTAGTTCCCGTTTTTACCACCAGAGTGCTACTTTAAACTCTTGTTCCCGCGCGCTTCGCGATTTGGCGCTAAATTCACCCCGATGTGTGCGCCCTCTGCAGTTGACTCTCAGCCCCTTCTGCGCAACCCCTTCTGCGCAGCCCATTCGGCCCGACTTCACTTCGCTTTGAGCTGTCAACTTCGCGGCATCGATTGGAGGATCGCCGTTTCGACCCGCGATTTTCCCGATGGGATAATCCGCTTTCATCTAGCCTCATCCGCCATGGAATAACTTCGAGCAAGGTATTTGAGGTACTTGCCATCGTGCCCATAAAATCTGTGGCATTATTTCAGGTTTTCCGCCAACTTGTCCTGCACTATGGCGATGCCAAAAGTGCATATCCGCTCCCAGGCCGTTTGTCAAGCCCGACCTTGCTGCGGTTGATTCCTCCGCCACGGTCCGAGCCATCCTCTGCTCCCGAAATTGCCGCCCACGTGTTGTCGCACATCATGCCCCGACAACGTGGTTGACCTCACCACCATGCGGAACTGCGAGGACCACTTCACGCCGCTTCAGACAGCACCAACAGGTTAGGGAACCTCGTGTCTGCCAGGTGACGCTCTACATATTGATTTGCTGACCCACCATCTTCTGGTCAGCGTCGCTGATAACGTCTACGGACGACGTCGCCGGTCGATGTCCTGACGAGCACGCCGTCGAGGAATCGCCTCAAACAGCCTCTTCATTATTTCACCATGTGCCTTTTTTTTTGTATTCATACGACATCTCTAGCCCCTAGATAATAATTTTAACTATTGTATGTGTATTCCGTCCCCTCATGTATTCCGTCATATGTCTTTATTTACACCTTTCCCTATTCGAATGACAAACAGCCGGAAAGTATCTCACGAGAAAACCGGAGATCTAAGGGCCCGCTCTCTGCGCTAGCCGAGGTAGGGAGATACCCATTACACTGGCGCCCAAACGTGTGGCGTTCTGGCGTTGTCATTCGATGAAGGACTTGTGTGGGCTAAACATATGTCGTATATTGATTGTTAACTGTTTATTGTCGAATTGGTAGTTTGTAATTAATTGTTTATAATGGAACAAATAGTAAATGTTCCCGGGGCCCATTTCAAAACCCTTTGCAAGGCGTTGAAGGATCGCGGAATATTGCCAAAGAATACCCTCGTGGAAGTCCGTGTTCAGGCTGAGGAATTCAACTCACGGACGAGTGATGTCGTTCCACTCACCATACCCCCCACCGTCGCTGACCTGCCGATCTCCGCCCCCCTTTCAATCGTGTCCTCTTCATCGGTTTCTCTAACACGACCCCCTGTAGAGCTTCAGCCCTTGAATGTTAATTTCGCATCGTGGCCTGTGCAACATTTCACCGGCGCGGAAGATGTGCGCGAATTTTTCACCCGTCTAGAAGAAATCGCCAAATCTAGACGCTTCGACTCCCAATTGTTGCCATCTGTACTTCCCGAATTCCTCAAAGGCCGCGCTCTGACACACTATAGAGCGTATTGTACGACCTCCAGTGACTGGTTGCTCCTTAAGTCACAGTTCCTGCAGCGTTTCGAGGATGACGATTATGTCATCTCAAAGAAGCTGGAGATATGGTCCTCGCGCCAGTCTCAAAATGAATTAGCGGCAGACTACTTCGCCCGGGTAGTGAGCACCAATAATACCATTGGGGAGGACGGTCTCTCTGACCAGGAGATCCTCAAGGTATTAAGGAAGGGACTTTCGCCCAAATTAGCCCCCGTAATAATTTCAGCCAACTTCTCCTCCGTCGTGGAACTGGAGAGAGCATGCCAGACCTACGAAAGATTGATTGGTGCGTCGGACCACCCCAGCCGCTCTGAACCTAAATCCGGCCCCTACGTCCAGAAATCCCTAGCTGCCGTTCGTGAGCCTCCCAAGAGCCCCCTAAGATGTTTCTCCTGCAAAAACCTGGGCCATATCGCCAAGAATTGCAGAAAAAAAACCTTCCTGACACCTCTAGACCACCCCCCAGTTTTTTCGCAACAAAAAACTAGCAGCTAGCCAGTCTCCCGTAATCCCGCGCTCAGCGGAGTGGTTAGACTGGCTGGCTTCTGTAAAATTATTCCACGAAACCTGGTATCTCCATGCGGTAAAAATTACAAATGCCCGTGACAATCGCCCATACTTGAATTTTAAAATCCACAGTGTCCCCTTTCGCGGTCTGCTTGATTCCGGTGCAGCCATCAACATCTTAGGCGGAAATCTGTACCAATCCTTTATTAATCTCAATTATAAAATCACCCCTGGTAATTGTTCAATTCACACGGTCGATAATACCTCCCACCGTAGTATCGGAACCGTTACCTTGCCCATTCGTTATGACAATACCACCACCTGGGTATCATTCGTCCTAGTCCCTTCCCTAAACGACTGTTTCATCCTTGGAGTCCCTTTTCTTGAATCATCTGGACTCACTCCCAGGCTATTTCCTGGACATCTGGATAACAAACCAGCCAAACAGTCAAATACTCAACCCGTGTACTCAGTGAATCCCTCGCCATCTTGTCTCGTCCCTGCCGAAGAATTGAATCCTGCTCAGTCCAAGGACTTGGACCGAATTAAAAACTTGTTCGAACAAATTTCTTTCGAAAAGATAGGTCTGGGCAGGACCCACCTTGTTAATCACGAGATCGACACGGGTAACCATCCGCCGGTTAAACAGAAAACATTCCCCCAATCCCATGTTCGCCGCCAACAATTAATAGAGGAACTAGAGAGAATGATCTCGCTGGACGTAGTTGAACCCTGCAAGAGCCCGTGGCTAAATAATGTATTTATTGTCCCCAAAAAGGATGGTTCTGCACGATTCGTTCTGGATCCGCGAAAACTAAATTCGATTACCAAAGCCGACTGTTATCGCTTACCGAACATTGACCGAATTCTAAGCAACCTGCGTGACACTAAATACCTTACTGCCCTTGATTTAAGCATGGGGTTCTGGCAGATGCCCCTGACTAGAGAATCAATGATTAAAACCGCATTCTTTATTGAGGGTAGGGGTCAGTTTTGTTTCAAAGTTACTCCATTCGGGATCGCCAATATACCGAGCCAGTTGCAAAGGTTAATGGATGCTCTATTTTGTGATCTCGGTGACCATGTTTTTTGTTATCTCGATGACATTCTTATTTGCAGTCCAGATTTTGAATCTCACGTCAGCACACTCGCCCTGGTTTACGAACGTCTGCGCGAGGCCAACCTCACTATTCGTCTAGGCAAATCAGAATTCTGCAAATCTTCACTGAAGTACTTAGGCCATGTGATTGATCGTGAAGGAATAAGAACTGACCCAGATAAGATTAAGGTAATGATTGATTTCCCCCGTCCCACATCTACCAAAGAAGTTAAATCCTTCTTAGGCTGTGCCAGTTACTATCGTAAATTCATTGCACATTTTGCCGAAATTGCTGCCCCTTTATGCCGTTTAACAAGTATAAAGCTTAAAGGCACTTCCTTCCAATGGAACGAAGAGGCTGAACAATCATTTGTTGCCCTAAAAAATATTATGACTACCGCCCCTGTGTTGAAACCCCCTGATTATTCTGTACCCTACATTCTTACTTGTGATGCCAGTGGTATTAGTATTGGTAGCTTCCTTGCCCAAAAAATGCCTGACGGTTCCGAGCATGCTATAGCGTATTTTTCCCGAAAACTGACTGCTCCTGAACGTTCCTATTCTACCACTGAACGCGAACTATTGTCTATTGTGGATTCGGTACATCATTTCAGGAGTTACCTGGATGGCACACACTTTACGGTCCAAAGTGATCATGGCTGTCTCAAATATTTGAACAATCTGTCATCGCCAGGAGGCAGACTCGCCAGATGGGCTTGCCGTCTATCACAATATAGTTTCGATTTTGTATATAAAAAACCGCGAAAACAATTTAGCTGATGCCCTAAGTCGCATCGAAGTGTCCTCCCTGACCTTCCCTCCGCCCTTCACTAACGTGACTGATCAAACCTATCTAAATCTATATTCGGCATGTAAGGATAACCCGCAGTCGACAGCCAACTATCTTATCAATAACAAACACCTGTACCGTTATTCGAAATCAGGAAACTCCTCGCGCCCTGACTCCAGCAGCTACCTCTGGAAGGTTGTTGTACCCGCTAATGAAATCCCCCATGTTATATCTGACTTTCATAACAACTTCTGTCATCCCGGGATTGAAAAAACATTTAGAACCCTCTCGCAAACATTTTATTGGAGCAATATGCGTCGCACTATCAAACAATTCATAAAAACTTGCGACACCTGCAAGGCCTATAAGCATAGCACGCAGTCCCCTTTAGGTTTAATGACGGTGCCTAAACGCCTTTCTAAACCCCTCGTCTCCTTGTCTGCAGACCTCGTAGGGCCACTCCCGATGTCCAATCATCGCTTCTGTCACATTCTGACAGTAGTAGACAACTTTTCAAAATTTGTTTGGGCGTTTCCCCTTAGGACAGCCAACTCCAAAACTGTAATTAAATTACTCGAGGAGAAAATATTTCTGCCTTACTCTGTTCCCCGTACGCTTATTATCGACAACGGAAGTCAATTTGTCTCCAAGGAGTTCCGTAAGTTCACTGAAACCTATGGAATACAAGACTTGTACTACAACGCCCGCTATCATCCTCAGAACAATGTAAGCGAACGTCATAATGCAAACATCATTACCGCACTGGCAATTCTGGTAGGGAATAATCAACGGACTTGGTGTTCAAAGCTTCCACAGATCTCATCTTGCTTAAATAATACTGTCAGTATTGCTACAGGATATACCCCGTTCTTTCTTTTGCACGGCTTTGAAACTGCTCCCCACGGTTCATTTCACAATAAATTTGTTCGTGAATCAAACTCCCATAATCCATCTGACATCACCTCGGACTACGCATCTGGCCTACTTAGAATGGAAAATGTCTATGAAGAAGTTTCTTCCGCACTACTCCAAGCCTTCCAACGGAACGCTACTCGGTATAATCTAAGGCGTAAATCTTGTACCTTGCATGTCGGACAACTGGTCTGGCGCCGTGCCTTCCTTCAATCTGACGCTTCAAGGTACATATCTGCCAAACTGTGTCCCAGATTTATCAAGTGCAGGATACTCAAAAGAATTTCAGATACCATATATGAACTGTCTGATATGGCTGGAAAAAGTATCGGTACATTTCACATCAAGGACTTAGTCAAACAGGAATAGTTTCTAAGTTAAACTTAAAACTTAGTGGCGCCCAAATATATTAACCTATGACTCAAACCTTTGTCTTAATATGTATTTTTGTTCTCAAGGGACTCGCATAATTTCCATCATTTCGCGAGGACGGGTAAGCGACCCCGGGACCCTAGCCATTACTGCTATTCCTAGCATACTTTCCCCCATAGCAGTAGTGTCCTTCAATCTAACCTTGTTTCCTTCCTCATTATGCATCCTATCCCCACTATGATTGCCCCCTTCCTTGTGCCAATTTCTATCTAACTTGCGTTTGTAGTGTCAATTGTGTTATGGTATGTATGAATAAGCGCCTGATGAAGAATAAACTGCCCCCATTCACCACTTGATCTAGTTGTGTTAGGAGCGCTCTAAGAGAAGATGCCTGTATCCATCGAATGCATGAATAATTGTAAATTTCCCGAACGCTAGAGACACTTGGTAGACCTACAGATGCATTTGTATTATGGTTTGGTTATATTTTCCCTTCCTACTTGAGTGTTCCATGTTCTTGTGTGTTCTGGATGGATTAAAAACTTATTTTATTTGTGTGGAATACAAGATTGTCCATCACTTATAATATTATGAACTTTTCCATCTCAGCAGAACAGAAATTTCATTGACATACAATTTTTGTATGTGCCAATTGTCTAAATTTATAAATATTGTAACACCATTTTTTTTATACTTAGTTTTTTTTTTAATTATCTTTCATTGCTATATACATTTGTTCTTGTGTGTTCTGGATGGATTAAAAACTTATTTTATTTGTGTGGAATACAAGATTGTCCATCACTTATAATGTTATGAACTTTTCCATCTCACCAGAACAGAATTTTTCTCCACATACAATTTTTGTATGTGCCAATTGTTTAAATATATAAATATGGTAACACCATTTTCTTTATAACTTAGATTTTTTTACTTATCATCGATTGTTATATATGTTCATGTGTGTTTTGGGTCGTGAGTCGGTTAAAGGTGTTGCATATTGGATTGGTAATCACTTTTACGATTGAGTTCACTTCTCCGATTCACCTGAACAATAACGTCCATTATATGTTTTAAAATGTTGTAGGTATATATGTTGTTTCAGTCACCTGTAGAGTTTGTTTTTGTTGAGAATAGAAGGAGTCAGAACGCTATAGGTATACAGCCTTAGAATATGTAGATGTGCCTTATTTTCCGAGGCGAAAGGGAGCTAGACCCTAATACAAAGCAACACTATAGGTATATAGCCTCATAATATGTAAACGGACATGCCTCTGCTGTATGTAATTTAAATTTTTGTTTTTACTGGTGACTGAACACATAATATTGTTGTAACTGTTTTTCTTTATAATCTATCATCTAGGCTAGAGATGTCCAACAATAATTTACCTCAAGACCCTAACCCCTTCTCCTTTTAGAATCAGTGAGTGCTATTTACCTGCAAAGGAAAAAAAAAACAATTGTCTCTTTTGTGCTGTGGAAACTTTAAAACAATGATAATTTTTTGTATTTATAACTTAACTGCATTTGTGTTTTTACCTGAACTGTAATTTGTATTTTTTTAAACTTAACAATTTGTAATATGTCACACTAACTGCTACCTAAGACTTAAACCTGCCTCCCCTGTGTTTAATGATCCTTAATATTCTGAACTAAACTATGATTTGTATTTTTTAAACTAAACTGTATTTGTAAAATGTCAAACTAACTGTCACCTATGACTTAAACCTGTCTCCTCTGTGTTTAATGATCCTTAATCTTCTGAACTAAACTATAATTTGTATTTTTTTTTTCCACTTAACAATTTGTAATATGTCAAACTAACTGCCACCTTTTAGGACATAAACCTGTCTCCCATGTGTATAATAATGATCATTTTTTTTAAAATTGTGAATCTAATTTGTACTTTGAAATAAACTGTCTCTGAATTTCTCAATTGTCCAAACTGTCACCTTCTAGGATTTAATCCACGTGTAACTTTTGTATGCCATTCACTGAAGGAGCTTTTTTTTTATTATTTTTTTTTATTCCACATAAGAGCGAGTGTAACGTAACACTTACTATTTCTTGTTATTTTCGGTTATCCCAATATTCAGCGTTTAGCTCTAGACTCCATTCAAACCCCTAGTTCCCGTTTTTACCACCAGAGTGCTACTTTAAACTCTTGTTCCCGCGCGCTTCGCGATTTGGCGCTAAATTCACCCCGATGTGTGCGCCCTCTGCAGTTGACTCTCAGCCCCTTCTGCGCAACCCCTTCTGCGCAGCCCATTCGGCCCGACTTCACTTCGCTTTGAGCTGTCAACTTCGCGGCATCGATTGGAGGATCGCCGTTTCGACCCGCGATTTTCCCGATGGGATAATCCGCTTTCATCTAGCCTCATCCGCCATGGAATAACTTCGAGCAAGGTATTTGAGGTACTTGCCATCGTGCCCATAAAATCTGTGGCATTATTTCAGGTTTTCCGCCAACTTGTCCTGCACTATGGCGATGCCAAAAGTGCATATCCGCTCCCAGGCCGTTTGTCAAGCCCGACCTTGCTGCGGTTGATTCCTCCGCCACGGTCCGAGCCATCCTCTGCTCCCGAAATTGCCGCCCACGTGTTGTCGCACATCATGCCCCGACAACGTGGTTGACCTCACCACCATGCGGAACTGCGAGGACCACTTCACGCCGCTTCAGACAGCACCAACAGGTTAGGGAACCTCGTGTCTGCCAGGTGACGCTCTACATATTGATTTGCTGACCCACCATCTTCTGGTCAGCGTCGCTGATAACGTCTACGGACGACGTCGCCGGTCGATGTCCTGACGAGCACGCCGTCGAGGAATCGCCTCAAACAGCCTCTTCATTATTTCACCATGTGCCTTTTTTTTGTATTCATACGACATCTCTAGCCCCTAGATAATAATTTTAACTATTGTATGTGTATTCCGTCCCCTCATGTATTCCGTCATATGTCTTTATTTACACCTTTCCCTATTCGAATGACAAACAGCCGGAAAGTATCTCACGAGAAAACCGGAGATCTAAGGGCCCGCTCTCTGCGCTAGCCGAGGTAGGGAGATACCCATTACAACATACAACGCCTAGGAAAATGTCCTCCAAACTTCAAACAACTCTCGTTTTAATGTTCCTAAGTTGGAAAATTAATTTAATCGGCTTTTTTACTTACTTACTGAAGTAAAATGAATTCTCATCTTATACGTGTCAACATATTTTGGGACTTCCAACTCTTTGAGCTTTAGATGGAAATGTTCTACTTCAAAAGAGTACGTGGAAGGGGATTCATCGAAAATTCGTCGAATCATATGACGTTAAAAGTTGAAATTTAAAACTTTTTAATGTGCTTTATCTCACTGTTTTACAATCATATAAGTCAAATAATACAGAGATTAAGTAGACCATTTTGCATTACTTCCTTATAAATTTAATAAATAAGTATTGTTATTTTTGAAGATCAATAACATGGAATTAAGCGATACGAAATAACACAAAAAATATACGAAAATTCAGATGTTTTAATTTTCGTAGTCCCTTCAGTCTATTTTTTTAATTTTAAAATATTTTTAAAGTAACAAGAAAGCGTCATTTACTAATATAATCTATACTTATAAAATGGAGGGTCCTCTTCTTCTTTTATTCTTCCTACTCAATGGACTCGGCAACCAATTGACAAATCTTGGTGATATTTTTACTGTTCATTAATATCGCTCCATTGAAGGTACAGGATTGTCTTGGATGAATGGACCATGATACATAAAAAAATGCTCGAAGCGCGTGATCCAACTGTTCCAGATTAATGAGCGGATGCACAATCATTCAACGGAGCTTTCATTTTATTGGCAGGTTACTTCCACCAGAGTCTACCAGTAATACCAATATTAAAACCACCCGATAAATTAAATTATAAAAATCACTTTTTCCTGAAAAAAATGACAAAAGTAGTAGCGAATCAATGCAATCCACGAATAAACTGCAGGTGAATCTGTCACCTACAAATCGATTGACAGCATCAGAAATGCGGATGAGATTTTAAATCATCCAATTGAGTTTATAAATTCTTTGTATCTTCCGGATGTGCCACCGCACAATAATCAGCGCACCACTAATTGTCTTTTTCGCAACAATATACTAGAAATGGAACTAAGCTCGCTGTTCAAAAAGTGATACCAAACTCATCGAAGTTACGATTCCTAATCGCAATCGTATTGATTACACGTATTCCCATCGAAATGGCATTTCATTTCAAACATTTGTGGTTTCCCATTCGCCTTGTATTTTCAATAATCAACCACAAGGTATAAGGTCAATCGCTTCAAGTGTGTGTCGGTCGCCCAACGCGCCATGGAAAGAGCCATGCTTGGAATAACCTTGAGGGACAGATTTAGAAACGAATTTATTCGATAACAAACCAAGGTGACTGAGGTGGCTCTGAGGATAGGCGGGCTGAAGTGGCGGTGGGCTGGCCATATCTGTCGGACAACTGACAGCCGGTGGAGAAGAAGAGTTCTGAAGTGGAAGCCGCGTACAGGATTCCGTAGAGTTGGACATCCCCCTGCCCGTTGGGCCGACGATCTGAAAAGGATTGCTGGACATGGATGGATGGGAGTGGCAATGGATAGGGGGCGGTGGCGTGCTTTGGGAGAGACCTACGTTCAGCAGTGGATGACAGACGGCTGATGATGATGATGATGATGTTCGTAATATTAGAAATCGTTTAGGCAAAGTTGTTTTATGTAGTATTTTGCTACATATACACAAAATATTTAATTATTTTCATAGATAACCTTTAGCCATGTTTCTTAATCCTTTGCCGTTTGCTCCGAATACGATGAATACATGCCAATGGTCATTTTCGAAGAACGTCAAATTAATTCGATAAACTATGACGCGATGAATATGCCGCAAGGGGGCGACTCCGCAGGAACATATTTGATTACGTTTCTTACAAAAGGATTTAAACTTCAGTGTTTGCAATTGTATCTCATCCTAAAATCATTGTCTATCGCTCGCGGCACGTCAAGGACTCGTTATTAATGAAATCCGGGAAATTTGAATATGTGAAAATGCTGGATTTAATTTCATCTCATATTTCACTCGAAATGAAGAGCTGCTATAAAGGGATCAGAATACATTATTCAACATTGAAGCATCTGCGACTACCTTCATGTTTGTCTTGCCTTCTTGAGTCAATTCCCGAAATAAATTTGTTTTCATAGTATTTCATTAACTCTCTCCAAATTGTTAAATACTCGGAATTCGTAATGTTAGAATTAATTAAACGAAAGATTAAATTATAATGGAAAATCAGTATTAACGTCAATGCGTTTTACTATTGAATGTCGGCCATGTGAGAAGTCAGAGGAATCGACGCGCGTGCATGACACGATGTACGAATGTTGAGGAAGCGAGAGAAATATGTCAGGAAAGAAAAGTGTGGTAGTCCATTATTTCTGCCTACCCCTTCGGGGAGACGGCGTGATGGTTAGTTAGTTAGTTAGTTAGCGTTTTACTATATAATTTATATTATTGTACAATATATAATTTAAAATGTTACTTTGAGGAAAAATCTTCCAACAAATCTTCCTAAAGAAAATAATAAAACTTACTAACTAACCATCACGCTGTTTTACTAGAGGGCTGGGTTGAGAAGATGGACGGCCTCAATGTTCTATCCTAACTTAACTTTCACGACTTTTCTACATTCACACACTGACACGTACCCTCGTCGATTGTTCCGATTTCGAACATGTTCTCATTTTAGAAATTGATTAATTTGATCATGGCTTCTTTGGCCTTCTTCGACTTCTTTTTTTCACTAGCGCTAATTACATGTATATGTTTAACTATTATTTTATTATCCATTAGTTATATATAGCAAATCATTTTAGTGACCCTTTCTTAATTTTTTAGTGACACTTTTTTATTTATAACGCATTCATCCGTCTATAATTCCTTTCTTATTTCTTAGTCATCCATTCTATCATCCATTGTTTTTCCGCACATTATTCTAAGCAATGTATATGCGAAAATTGTATCCTTTCTTCACTTCCCTAAGCGATATTTATCCTACTGTCGTGCTTCTTCTGTCAACTCCATGCTTCACTTTAATACATAAGGGTTCTTCAATTGTTCTTCATAAAAATGCGTATTTGGAATTCAATTATTCTACAGACACTTGCCTATGTGGATCAAATGCTGACGTCTTTAAAGCATATGACAAAGTGAAATGGAAAAGGGTTTATAGTATTAAAAAAATATAAAGATTTGTAACGGTTAAAATAACAAGTTTGTGACATAGTCTGAAGGATCGAAATTCGCTTATGACTCGCTGTATGAATATGAGGAATCTAGAGAGGTATATCAAAAGAGAGTAGTGTGACGGACAATTCTATCTGCATACCCTTCCGGGGAAACGGCTTGATGGTTTGTTGTTGTTAGTATTGTAGTATTGTTACATCTTTAATATTAGATAAATAGTCATTCATTTCCAAAATCCAACGATGCTGCAAATTGTGTTTGTAAATACTAGTGCGCAGATCGCAGTGCAGCGAGGTTTTATGAACCGCGGTAAGGCCAATTACACACCCCCGCCCCCGTAGCCCGTGAAGTGCGGGAGAAGGGAGGAGAGACTGGGATGTTTAGTTAGCTTATTACGTCGTATCACGTATCCAGCTCTTGCTTATTAATCAAGTTTATTACGGTGCATGCAGCAACGTGTACAGCTGCCCGTAGAGATGCTTTGAGGTAATACTGTTATGGTACTAATTTCATAATATCGAGTGAGTTTCCACGTCGATGTGTCTATCAACATTAAAGCGATATGCACGTTATTGGCATGCCGTGACACTGCACTTTGGAGAGTCGGAAACTTCTAGTTTCAAAACAGGATCGTTTGACAAATTAATTGGCAGAACATCAATTAAAAATAGCCATCGTTAATATAATCGCTCATCAAACAAACTTCTCGGGATATATTGTTTAATCATGCTGCAAATAATTGAAAAGTCCTGTAAACGGTAAAGTGTAGATACCGAGACATAACAAGGAGTTGTGATTTTTATTTTGTAAAACTCCATTATAAATTATAATTAAAATGCGATTGTTTTATCTATAACATATTGTATGAAAATATATAGGGCTCACTCAAACACTTTTTTTTACTGATAAAGCAATCGCGTTTGCCAAGAGGGAAATCTTCGTTCTAAATACACATTATATCGTGTATTTCGATTACATATAAACATGTATTGAATAAACAATCGTAAATTAGGCTTAATTATTATAATCGCTTAAAGCAGTTCACTTTCAACGTCTAATGTCAAATAAAAATATTGAGATGCTTTACAAAACTAAGTTGTGTACGCGTAAATCTGCAATTAAACAATTGGGATTGGACGTCGTAAAACAATTATTAGGATAATATATAATAAGTTAAAATGTGAAAATAATCCATCAGCTGCAATAAGCTCCACGTAGGTGTTTTAGTAACTAAATTGTTTTGTTGATTAAACAACATATTCATTGTGCACTATTTCTAACATTTTCTTTGAGTAACAGTGATATTATTATTTTGTTTAATAACTCATCTACTAATCGTTACCACTCGGCCACAAAGTTCATCATATTAAACGACACTTAATGTTTCTAATAGGAATAAAACACTTCATTATTAATATAATTCATATAATTTCCTTTTTTTATTTTTAATTAAAGAACACTGTGCGATATTTCCGTTTTATTTATACATGAAAATAAACAATCATTTAGCATGCAAATAGTCTCTAAGTGACTTTTCATCGATAAAACAAAATATCAAATATGTGCAAAGACACCGCTAGTCGCACTAGACCATTCATTGCAAAGAGCAGAGATCTGAATATCACTTTAGGTAATTAATTTACTTGTCAGAATATTTGTCTATTCTCTAGCAATGTAGATATAACAGTGGCGACGTTACCTTGGCAACAGTTTCACCTTTTGTCTTTGACGAGGCGTAGATACTCATTCGTGTTCAAACTTGGTAATTACTAGGGATGGGGTTATTCTCAGCTAATCGAGATTACACCGAATCGAGTCGATGTAAAGAGAAAATAACTTTACATTAATGACTGAGATTAAAGATTGTTTAGAATTAGCATTACATTGTTTAGAAACAAGTGTTTTAAACGTATTTAACGGGTCAGGAAAAATAAAATAAGAAATTTAACTTTTACTCATTTGGTATTAAAAAGTAGAAAATGTTTTATCTGAATAAAATATATGGATAATGTGGTGGTAAAAGGTGAAATTTCTCAATAAACCCATTTTAAAGTTTGTTTTCATTTAAAAGAATTTATTTGGCACATCAATGATTACACTATTTTGAGATATTGATATAAAATGATATTTTCATATAATCCGAACTAATAGGCATACTAAGGTTAATAAAATAAATGAAAATTGGCCATTATAAAAGTTCATTATTACTGATATGGTAAATAATTTCAATGAAAATGTTTAACCCCAAATTTATTAGACTATTTGTTATTGAAATTACATATTTATATTTGTAACTGTAAAACTCAAAATGTGATTAAATTATAGCCGAAATATTTGTTGTCCCTTGAAAATTGTATCTGGGTGGGTTAAGAATCTTTTACCATCAAACTGCCGAAATTCGCCTGCCCATCTCTGTTAATTACATTGCGTCCAAGTCCAAAGAAAGTCAAACATTGCGCGAGGTTTATTCACAAAGCGTTTGTTAATTTGCGAAGTATTTTATTGAAAATACGCCCCTTTACTGAGTGCAATTTGTCGCCTTTGATTCATCTTCTGCCGGTGGAACGGTTACGAATAATATGAAATGAAGATATATCTCCTCTATAACTTTCTAAGTCTTTCGATCTTTTCCCGTTTATTACAACCATTATACAAATTGTATGTCAATTAAGTTTAGAAAAATTTAAACTTTGTCGTATAAAGCACAATTTGTGATGCGGAATTAGTAAAAATAATTTAAAATAAAATTGTTTAGGCTGTTTTTGTAACCCAAACGACGCTCTGGCGGGAGCGAATCCTGAGAAAATTTAGTTAAAACAAAATAAAGTGGTTGGAAAACAAGTTACGCAAGTTGTTTAAATTATTTAAAAAATTTAAAACTACTTATTGAAGATAATCAAATGAGTTTACTGAAATCCCTTGATGGAAGTTCATTTTAAATAATAATAAATTAAAACGATATTTTTTTACTGCTTCCACTTTTGTCTTTATTTCGACAGTGACCGGTTTCGAAAATAAAACGATGTTTCGAAAATAAAACGATGTTTTTAAAAAAACATCGTTTTATTTTATTATTAGTTTATAACTTCGATATATATCCTGTCACGGTGTCGTAATGGTGTTTAAAATAATATTAACTATTCAAATGCCCAAGTTAGATTCAATATACATATTGTAGTAATTAATATAATAATTAAATAAAGTGATGTTGATTTTTAATAATAACTTCCACATTTTGTCTTTATATCGATAGCAACCGGTTTCGTTAGGCAAGCTTGCAGGTCAAACTGGTGACAGTATTATAAGTTTACTCCTTTATATCATACTGATCAGGGGTGGTCAACAGGATTCTATACAAAAATTATATGAAAATAATTATTTATTTATTTTGACATAAACGCCACAAGGGCTTTTACAAAAACGACATGTTTAGTTACAAAGGTAATATACAAATTTGGGCAAATAGACAGACAACTAACATATAACGGCAAAACACAAAAACGAGAATAAGGATAACATAAGAGAAATTAGAAATTACATGAGATTGAAAAGAACATAACATGATAGAAATTAGAAATTACGAAAAAAGAACAACAGTAAAGAAACAAAGTGATGGTAATTTACCAGTCCAATATGTGACCGGATGATGTACATGTGGGGCGAGCGAATAGGAGACGAATACTAATATAAATAAAGTTTAAAATCTATGTGAATTCAAAAAAAGCATGAAGTTGCTTTTTAAAAATAGGAAGACTCTTACAAAACATGTCCAACGATTGTCCATATACATTGGCAAGTCTGTGCATTCGAGGTATTGTGGACTGCATTCGGTGATTCGTGTGAAAGTTGTCAACCCAGAAAGTGTCAGTCTGCCGAGTTCCTCGCAGAGGTACCCGTAGAGAAATAAGGCCGACAATTTCAGGACAATCAACCAACGAGTTTAAAATTTTGTCCAACAGTAGGAGGTCAAATATCGTTCTCCTGTCAGATAATCGCAATAGTCTCATTTCTGATCGTAGAAGAGCATAATCTTTTGGTTCTCTGGGAATATTAAGTTTAAAGTTTATATGAGTTAGAAATTTATTTTGTACCCTCTCCAGGGTCTTTGAATGCGAATCATGATGAGGCGACCAGACAGGAGAACAATATTCGATACGACTTGCAACAAAAGAACAGTAAAGTAGTCTGACACAATAAGCACTGTTGAATCCTCTTGTCGATCTTATCACCAAACCCAACATTTTCATTCCATCATTCGCAATTTGGTTAATATGGTTAGTAAATGAGAGTTCACGATCAAATAGAATACCCTAATCTCGGACCAGTAATGCAGATTGAAGAGCAGTTTCATTAAGATGGTAACAATGAATAATCGGCTTTTTTATTCTGTGAAATCTAACAACTTGACATTTACTATGATTTAGGTCAAGTTTATTTGCGTTGCACCAGGCATCTAATCTATCAAAGTTAGTTTGTATTGTTCTACAGTCATTACTATCCTTTATAGTTCTGAAAAGTTTCAGATCGTCTGCGAAGAGCAATACCTGGACATCGTGAAATAAATCAACGATATCATTGATAAATAAAATAAACAAGATAGGGCCAAGATGTGGATCCTGCGGGACCCCACTGGTATCTTTAAATTTATAGGAAAAGGAATTGTCAATTCTGACAGTGAGCCATCTGTTTGATAGGTAGCTGTGAAACCAATCCAAAAGAAAACCGTAGAATCCCAGCTGTTTTAGTTTATGAATGAGAATGTCATGACTTACTTTGTCGAACGCCTTGCTGAAATCTGTATAGATAGAGTCTACTTGAGTTTTATTGGTGAAAGCTTTACAGATGTAGTCTTTATATAGTGTCAGGTTTGTTAGAGTCGACCTACCAGTTACGAAACCATGTTGGTGAGTAGTTATTACTTGCTTAATTGGAACTTCAATTTTATTTAAGACAATACGTTCAAAAAGTTTAGGAATTGCTGATAGGATACATATAGGACGGTAATTAGAAATAATACTTTTGTCATCTTTCTTATAAATAGGAGTGAGAAAACTGATTTTCCAGTCATCTGGAAAAATACCGATAGAAAGAGATAAATTGAATAAATTACATATTGGGACAGCTAGACAATTTGCACAATACCTAAGAAAAATTGAAGGGATATTATCCGGACCGGAAGATTTACTATTTTTTTACATTTTTATACCAGTTACAATCTCATTTGGAAAAATGGTGATCTGAGACAGATTAAGTACATTGCTTTGTTTAATACTGGGCAAAACTTCGTTTGTAGCTTCGTCTATGCCGTACACACTACTGAAGAAGTCAGCAAATAGATTAACAATACCCTCTCTGTTATCACTCCGGGTATCATTATATTCCATTGCCCTAGGAACATTAGAACTGTCCTTCTTAAGCGACTTAGTGAACTTCCAGAAATAATTTACATCATTCAACATTGCACCCCCAACCCTATGAAATATAGTCATTATAACAAGATATTGATATTTTTTTACATTGGGATCTGATTTTTTTAAAGTTAATGTTATCCTCAGAAGTTCTAGATATTTTAAATTTAATGTGAGTATATTTTTTTCTCTTGGTTAACTTAATTAATTCTTTGGAAAACCAGACAGGGTAGGAGGATGGAGCATATTTACATAACGGAACATACTTTTCAATGGCATTATTAATGACAGAATGGAATTGTACAAGGCTTTCATTGATGTTTACATTATGTGTAAGAGACCAGTCAACAGAGTTGAAATGTTCCTCTAATAGTTTATAATCAGCTTTGTAAAAGTTTCGGCTATAATTGGGGGGCTTGGGTTGAACAACGGCTTGTGCAATTAGAGATATATCTAGAGGTGGATGATGTTTATCTACTGGAATCAATAAATCACTTGAGGTCTCAATACCCACAGTACGAGAATTTGAGAAAACTAAATCCAACGTTCGGTTATTTAAAATATACTAAATTTAATATTGATATTAATGTCATATTAAATTTTGTTTTGATGTACAGTAAATTTAAACTGATTACAGCTGACATCAACTGAAACATTTATTTTTAACATTACTAATTTAAATAAAATATTTTATTTATCTTGGTCCGCCGGTTGGCCTTCCCATTGGTTTCTCCGTCTAATAGTATGTAAAGAAAAACAAAATTTGAACAGATAATGATTCTTAAGAGTATTATGTACATATCAGGGGTGGTGAAAAGGTTTTTTTAAAATAACAAAATCAAAATAATGAGGTAAAAATTTCCGAAATAAAATATAATATTCTAGTTATCTTGGCCCACTAGTTGATCTTTCATTAGGTTTCTCCGTTTGTAAGTATGTAAATTATGTTTATGTCAAATTAAAGGTAAATAAAACACGAGGATATTTTTGTACAAAATATAATTATGATAATTCACCAGCGGTGTTCATTCCTATGTACATAATTGCATATCAAATACCGTGCCCTCAGGAACGGTGAAACTCGCCTCATTTGTACACATTGTTCCTTCCGTCGCGTCGGTTGGTCTATGTACACTTAATCCTACTGAGTATTCACTTGTGCAACAACTTACCCTACAAATGTCGTTATTTGACAATATCGCAATACCAAAAGTATCACTCGACTACGATTGCTACAAACAGTCGTTCATTTTTCATGGTTTTTGATTGTATATCGGCGATTAATATACTCGTATGTTATACATGTACGCGGGGATTAGGAATACTATTTTATCTTAGATTACGATATTAATAAAAGTAGATGAACTTCTCGAAGGGGTAGGTAGAAATATTGAACCGCAGCACTGTTATTAACTGGCATACTTCGCTTGATTCCTCTACATTCATACATCGTGTCATGCATGCACGTCCATTTCTACGACTTCTCACGCGGCCGACATTTAAAATCTGATTGATTTGATCGTGCCACATTTTCTTCTGTTTTCTTCTATTATATTTATTGTTCCGTATGCATCGTTAACATATACTTTCCTTGGCATTTTTTTTTTCATTTATCCTTTCCAAGTGTTCGAACCATCTTAATGCCCCTTTCAATATTTTGTTCGTAACACTTTCATTCGCACTACATTATATTTACGTTGAATATTCTTTACAGATAAACCAAACATTTATCTTAGAGGAAACTATCTCTTGGATCATTTTTATATTTACTTATGATGCAATCATCTGCCTTACATTTCTTACTTATTTCGTCATTCGGTATTCTATTATATTCATTTTTCTGCACATTATTCTCAATGATCTCATTTTTACTACATTTATTCTACATTCATCATTCTTTTGCCAGATCCACGCTTCACTTCCAAGAACACCATTGAGCACTGCTATCTAAGCATAATTTCGAAATAAACATATAAGAACTTATTTAATGTACATATGTTCCACTGAAATAAGTGCACAAGAAGTGTAAAATGTTAGAAGTACTGTAATTTATTTTATTTCATGTGTGGGAAGAGGGTAGGTTAACCTTGTACTTTTATACAAATATATCTATTTTATAACATGAGTGTGAGAGAGAGCAAATTTTCTGGATATTATGAATGCGAGAATCTCGTACCCTATGAATGTACCTGTATATCTCGGATGTAGTGTTTTGTATTTCTGTGTTATTATAACTTCATGTTATCATATAAATTAGGAATAAACATCGAAAATTGACCTTTTTACGTTCCGACAATACTTTACGTAATATTGCAGTACACCAATATACGAGTTGTACACATGACATTTATTCAGTGAAGTGCTACTTTTGGTTTTGCAATATAGAAATGTCCCAAAAACGTAATTTTATTCCATTAGTATGAAATAGTACCTAATACAGGGGCAATCCTATATGGAAAGATACCTAAGCAACAACGCAGGTCGCGACAGGAGATGTAATATTTAGTAAACGTATTCTACAAAATCCACTGCTCTGATAAGAAAGTTAACTCCACGAGAAACAAGAAATTTGAGAAAAGTTTGTTCGACGAAATATTGATTAAAATTTATGTTTATAATAAATAATAGTTGACCAGTTACTTAATAGCAAGTGTTTTATTTTTTACTTAATACGAATAAAATTGTCTGTTTTATAGAAGTTTTATTTTAGTTTATGGGAATGACATCCTGTGCCTTTCTAAAGCATTATCAAATATCATGAGAAGAAACAATACAAAATTTTAATGACAAAAAATCGTTTTCGCTAATTTGATACTGCTGTCTGCTTATTTTAAACGTTATATCTTTACTAGAAATTTATTAAGCAGAATATCAGGACGTTTTTGAGACATCGATTACTGACTTAGCCTGTAGGCACATTTTAAAATTAAATCGTTGTTTAAATCATAAAGTTAACATTTTTTAGGTATAAGAAATCAAACATATTTATCGATTATTTGAGTTTTCGATAAAAATAACATACAATATAATTGTTTTATTAAAGAATTTTAGATGTTCAAATTATTTATTATATGACTGGTGGAGTACCTTTGTGAAAATAAATGATTAACACATTCTTAATCTAGTTAATTTTATTACTATGTACATTATATATTATTTTTAGTTTAAAATATTTAAAAACACAATTCGTGAAATATGTCGAGAACTTCATTTTATAAAATACGTTTCTTCATAAAGAAATAGAGATATTGGAAGCTTTTTTGAAAATGATTCAAAGTACAACCGAGGCGCTTATAAAGTGATCTAAATTATTCCTTTCTGTAGTAAACGCCGTATGAAGCAGACTTGTGTGGAGATTAAATCGATTGCAAATTTTATTTTTACTTGTTTATCTACAATATAATAAATAATTTATACGTCTGATCGTTTTGTTTAAATCTGATTAAAATATCTTAAATCGTAAAATTACACTTAGCACGAACATTTTATTAACAGGCACATGTTTTATAACTAGCGTCACGTGATTTGTGTAACCGTTTGTGTGCTCCTCGTGTCGGCGCACAAAGAGAGTTCGCCTTCCCACTCACTCGCAGACAGTCGCTACGGGGCGGTGTCAATGCAGACTCCAGTCGTAGGCCGCCCCGCTGCCATCCCTGTGGTACTCCCTGTTGAAGGCGGAGCTGGAGGAGCCGAGGTGGGCCGGCTGGAACTTGGCCTGATGTCAGTAGCCCAGGTCCGCCTCGGTGGTCGATCTTTTATGGCAGCACATCTTGCACAGCACCACGAGGCAGGCGATGCCGAGGACCACTCCGCCGGCTGCGCCCATGGCGATCCCCATCCAATTCCCCGCCGCTACGCTCTCCCTGCGACTATTGCAGATTTCAGGGGACTCGTCGCTCAGCAGCTCTAACATTTTGCCATTGAGCTCCCCTGTGTAGCCGATCTTCTTCAAGTTCTCTTCAATATACGCGAGTCTCGCATCAGTATTAGCTTTCGAATAGCTGTTGTAGGATTTATCTTGGTGAGACCCTCCCGCGGTAGTGTTGGGACAGTTCACAACACCGTTGCAGACGAGTCTAGCTGGAATGCAGAGTCCGTTTTCTCCAGGACATAAAAAGTCGCAAACTTCGATACTCCTTTTATCAGTTCCATATTCCGCCTTGTATTTTTCGTCTATTGAACCACCTTCCACGAGCTTCGATGTCTGAAGGGTTCCATCTGAATTTCTCGGAAGATGGAAAAGTTCAGTCCAGGCAATTTTGAATGCGGCCCTAGTTGGAGAAGTTGCGCTTATAAACTGTATTCGAATGGCTCTGGTCTCTTCGTGGTCGAGTAAAGGATCTTCGAGGGATTCCATTCCTAGCTCACTAGCAGATAAAATTGGCAACTCTTTAGCTAATGAGACATTTTCGCCACAGATAGAAGTGTAGGGATCAATCTGGCCGGGCAAGTAAATCTCCAGTTTTCCATCGTCGCAACTTTTAGAAGCGAACTTTATCTTATCAAAATGAATCCATAAATCCCTCTCCCTATTAATCCGGAGATCCCAAATACATCTTATATCCTTTGGAGGATCAGTGTATCCTAGAGCGTCTAAAAAGGGAAATAGAATTTCCCCATCTGAGGTTGCTTCGATAGTAGCGGGACCGCACAAAGGTCCGTGAACAAATTCATAGTTGGCTTCAAAGAGTGGAGCTTGGTGCTTGAAGTAAGATGAAGCAGCATGGGCACTATCAACAATCAGCTGGAGGTTCAGCTGTTCACTGGAGGAAATCACTTGGAATGGCTTACTAACCGTGACCATTGGAGCATGCTTGGTGCAAAGGCAAGATCCAGCGCCCTTTTGCATAGCCGTGTGCAGTGGAGTAGGAGTGTAAGGCGTGATTGTTTGATTATTGACGATAGCTGGAATCGGTTCCCAAATAACCAACTTATCTGCTCTGTCTTCGTAACAATTTTGACATGGAATAGACGCGTACGGATGTTCCTGTAACAATAGTTTTTTTTTTAATTTTGCTTATTATTTTTGGGGAAAAATACAATAATCGGAATAAAAATTACCTTAAAGTTGATATTAATAATGTTCAAAATGACTCTAGCGAAGAGCCTTCTATCGGTAACAAAGCGGTATAGACAGCTGACATCTTGACCCGGGCTCTTATAGACCAGAGTATTTGGAGGACTTCTCAAGAATCCTTTAGGAGATTTCCAGGAAGCTAGAACTTCATCACATCTGGTGCCGGTTACTGCCTCTCCGTATCGAGTGTTGTTGAAGAAGTCATAATGCGCCCAGTAATACAGGGATGACCTGCAAGGGAATAAATAATGCTTCAGTCTGTTAACTTGTATATTAGTTTATAAATTATAATAGTTTCGTGATTTAGATATACGTATAAAAAATAAACGGAAAATACTTCTTACCCGCTATAGCTTCCAGTCTTGCTCTCAAACCTGACAAATAAGGAGCTTCCAGTAGAAACGAAATCATGTTTCTCCATGGCTTTTGAGAAGGTGTCGCAGAAGGTCTTGATGATGCGGGAATCGTCAGGCCAAGAAGCGTCATAGAGGGTCAAACTCTCTCCACAATCTCCATCAAACGGCAAAATAGGAGATTCGATACGATTGATGCGAAAACTATAAAAAATAATAATATCGACCATTTTAATAAAGCTGTATACCACGATTTCTTACAAATATCACAAAAGAACAACCCGATCCTAAAAGAAGTAAATGCTTTTATCGTTAAAGTCGTTTAGTTACCTCGGGAAATAGAGACGAACGATCTGATTGGGCAGGCCTTGCATCAGGTAGGTACAAGAGGTGTGCGGGGGGTACCAGTGGGCCACGGAGAGGAAGATTCCTTCAGTATCTCCCGATTTGAGCAGTGACTGGGAGGTGAGCAGCCAATCGCACGTGCCATTACGGGAGCCAGCAGTCTCCACGTGGCCAGGCCAGTTCCCAACATTGAAGTGGAAACCAGTATTCAGAAGAGGACCTGATTCAATAAAAAAATACTTTTTCAATCTGCATTCATATGTTACTTCATAATAGAGAGCAGTTTATATTGGGCTAACAGGCATGATCAATCAACCATCATTTTGACCATGGATTCTCTAAGTCGTAGGTGCTAATTTCTTCCCACTATGGAGGTATATCTTTACGAGAAAAAATAGGGGTACATGAGAAGAATAAAAAAATCCACTTCTTTACACTATTGATTCTCGTAATTGTTTGTGTTATATTTTTTTTATTATAACATTACGGATACGTAAAGCAGACAATAAGGATACAATCAATTAGCCTGCGAGAGCTTGTGTTTGAAAGATGTTTGGTTTTTAATTTTTGTTTTTAAAAAAGTGTGTGTTGTATACTAAGTACATAAAAAAGAAACATTAATCTTTCGCAACACAAAGTTACGAGGAATATAGAAAAAAAAATCAAATAAATTTATTCTGTTTTATTCATTTCAGTAGATAAAAGTAAATTCGATTGATTTTTACTACATTCAAAAATACTCTATTTAGGCGAGATATGTCACTTTCACACAAAGATAAAATCCAATAAAATCAGGCTTTATTTAAATAATAATATTAAATACATAAGAGTATTAAATTTTAAAGTTCGAAACTCAAAGTGAATTTTACCAGTGGTCTCTTTTGAGAGTAAATATCGAACAAATCGATTTGCTTTCGAATAGTTTTAAAAATAATTGAAAAGACGACCCGACCTTACATTTCACAGTCGATTCCAATTTTATCTAGAACTAAACATTTTATGAAAGTCTTGTATGAAAGGTTGGCGGTTATTTGGTAGGTATTTATTATACTTGTGAACATGCTCGCAAGTGTTTCCAAGTCGTATTCACAACCATAATGCGAGACTTAAGGGAATTTCAATAGACTGTACTTATAAAAGCCATTTGTAACTTAAAAGCTTAAGGCACACCATTGTTAATACTCCCGCGATTCAAATCACGTCATCCTTAAGCAGCATTCACACTTAACCAATTCTAAAGCCCGGCGCACGCGCACGCGCCTTATAAATCGAATCACATATTGACACATTCAACTGTAAGCCCCATAAATCCACAAGTGAAACACTCCTGAAGTTATTAATGTGTAACTTTGATTTGAGTCTTCGGCGGAATGTTCTATACGGAGGTGGGATACCGAGCACACTTCCACGCAGGGGTCGCGCACCGCTACTAATTAATCCGTTATGAAAAGTTACGCTCTTTTGTGCATAAAGCTATCGCCCTTGGGGTGGTTACATCACAAAAACGGCGCTTTAAAAGTTAACATATTATTATTATTATTATTATTATTATTATTATTATCGCGTTTAGTCTATTTCAATTTACTGGCTAACAACATATTTAAAATGAAAGCTTTTTTCTGGTAATTGTATATTAAATACTCTTTACCATCTACACCAACACAGATCCTACAATGCGTAGTACACAATATTGGAGGATTTTGTTTCATAAATTTTATTTTTATACAAAATTTAATGTAGAATTTATAGAATCTCTTAATTATTTTTGTTGTGAAATTGTCAGTTGAAAAAGTTATGACAAAACTAGTCCTGAATTCTATGAAATCAATCACGTTTTGTTGATACAATACTATTGTTGCTTCTATAATATTCAAAGAAATCTTGTATTTTAAATAATATTCGGAAATAAAAAAAATCTACAGGTCTAACCACAATGTTCTTCTAAACGAAAAAGAATTGTATTTTCAATTAGTGATAATGTGAAAATTATTATTTAATTTAATAAAGGAGTTTGCGGTAAGCAATGGACAAAAATTGTAATGAAACCACATCTATAAAAATAAAATAGTAATTTGAAAAATATGTCAAATGTGATTCCAATTCGCTATAGTATTTAAAAAAAACAAAAATCTTCGAGTAAATTTAGGGATTTATTTCAAAACATTGCTTTAATTGAATGGTGAATCAATTATCCGGATTTCTGCGTATTTAAATCACGTCTGGTACTCATTTATCCAGATGATGGTAGTCTCTTCTTCTTCTTCTTCTGCCTTATTGTAGACCTATGTGGTCTGTTCTCCAGAGTGTTGCTCCTCCTGTGAGGTAGATTTCCAGCTGTCCTTCCATCTTTTAGGAGGTCTTCCACGAGGACGAGTCCCATGAGGCTGATTATGCAATGCAATATAGGGGAGTCTGGTGGTGCTCATTCTTTGAACATGACCGTACCAGTCCCTTTTTCGCTGTCTGCTCTATCTTATAATATCCTCAACCTCACATATCTCTCTTATTCTGGTGTTCCTCGCGCGATCTCTGAGTGCCTTGCCTGCTATCGTCCTCAGTGTCTTTATTTCGGAAGTCCTTATTGATGGTAGTTTCACTGTACTTAATAAATAGTTGACGATCTCTGTATCTCTTAGAAATATAGAGCTTGAAAGCAGATGAGGGAGGTGGGTGGAAAACGAAGGGTGGGGTGGGGTAGGCTTAACAAGTTGGTTCAAGTATTAACAAGATCCACGACGGAGCGATTGAATTGTGGAATCCCCACACCTTCTACTGGCGCTGGCGGTGCGGTGCTCTCGGCCACACACCTAGCCGAGCCTCTTGAGTTCATTTTCGGTCATTTTACCACAAGCAGGGAACTTTGTGTCATTCATTCTTGCACCACAAGACACAAACCGTTCGAAACCCATATTCGTATAGCGCATTACACCGAAGACCCAGGTGTGGTCGTTAAAGGTAAGATTTTTCGGTAATATCAATTACTACTTCTACTACTACTACTACATAAAAAATAATTTGTTAAAGCCAGTACCACATAAAAAAACAAAGAGTCGAAATAAGTTTTATCCAACCCTCGTATAAATAAAAACAATATGAAACATTATAAAACAAACAACTAAGATTTTTTTTTTCGTCAAAAAATACATCATTGACAAGTCTGTTTGAATAACAATAATTCAAGGGTAAGAGAAAAAAACTAAACGTGAAAATTTTAGAATATCTTTATATGTAATATCACTGAGCAAGGACCGGGTTGTCCGAAACATGTCTGATATTAAATTTTAATTTTTTGAAAGTTAGTTTTGTAAACAGAGTACACAAAAAAGAAAAAGACAAACAAAACATCTACAACACAAAGTATGGCGAACATAGAAGAAAAGTGAAAATATTATTTGGAAATAATTAAAGTGTATATACATTCTTAAACTATAGAAAATGTTTAAATATGTAGTTAAATAATAATATACGGTAACATTATACACATCAGCAGATTAATTACACCAGTCAGGTGTTTGTTGTAGATCTAAAGCAAGGTGTTTCTTATACTTAATTTAATTTATTCAGGTATATTTTTTATCATTACTTCCAAACAGTTACCGGTGCAGATGGTTCCATTGTGCTCTAGTATGTCTATTCGCATTATTCTAAAAGCAGAGATTGTCTCCGAACAGATCGGAGGTAATACGAGATTGTGTGTATTGTGATGAGTTGTGTGTAGTTAACAATGAAACTCGTGTTATCCATCATTTGGGGACAGATAACGTGTTTTGGTTTAGAACTGTTCATAGAGAGAGAGAATAGTCGCACTATCGCTTTAATGTTTCTAGCTGAAAACAAATACTCTATTTAATTATGTTGAGAGTTTACCAACTGACAACTAAATTCCCCTCTACATGTAATTTATTATAAACACATCACTAAATACTAGATGTGATAACTGTTATCCATTATAATTTTCCCCTTTACAGGATGCGAAATTCAAATTACATATTAAATTGCGTAAGTTTAAGTCATTGTATCTGCCATTAATAATAGTCATTAAAAAACAAGGCATAACAAAAGTTGTGCCATGTTTTCCAATTAAATTAATGGCAAAACACAACTATAAATATAAGAAATATACTCACCAGCAGGAGATGAGACGAACTCCACAAAAAGATCCTGGGAAGTCCCTATAATAGAGTAGGGGAACTTGCCCATCCCGCAGAAGATGCCAATCACGGGGGAGGATTCGTCTTTACCATCGTAGATCTTGATGTGGTCGTAAGGGCAGTTAGCTTTTCCTGTCAAGGAAAATCAAAAGTTTGTACCCAAAACAAGTTAACATTATGTTTATTGTTCGTTTTTTATATAAATTATTATCTGATCATTTATCAAACAGTTCATTCAATAGAACTATGCTGAACAGGGCCCACTTCGTTCCTCAATTTGAAAATGTCTTAAGTATGATTCTGATCGGATATTTTGAAACACTAATATTGAAAATCCAATAATGTCAGAAGACATGCATAAAAAGTGAATTTAGATTCAGTTAGTTACGTTTAATTTATTTTATGTTCGCCATCACTTTTTGATTTGTTTGATACGTTTAACCTCAAAGCACACCATTAAGTAATCACAAATAATTGTTGTTTATTTTCTGCTTAAAAACTAATATATTGCTTTAACTAAAATCTAAAAATTCCAAACATAATGTAGAGATTATGTAACAATTCAAACGTATTTTTGTTATTTGATCTATGCTCATTTGTTCAAATTTTAATAATTTTCAGGAATTAAAAATAAAACCTCATTTATTTTTTATAACAATATATCAACACTCTTAAATTATTGAATAAATAAAATTCCGATTTAACAAACTTTTTTTTTCAATAATATGTAACATCGCATTCTTGTTATATTTAATTTAGTATATTAACTACTGCTTAGAAAAAAATAAACTAGTCTGGCGATGGAAACCTTGTCAAACAGTGCATTAACTGTCACTTGGGAAAACAGTTATTGTGCATCCCTTGTGGTGAAGCTGTCAGGGAAACACCCGCCCCTCACAGTAATGACTGATGGTGTCCGTTATAATGCCTGTATTCAATTAAGTGAAATCCCTCATACTCAGACAGGCAAAATGACATATTAATAAATGCACAAGTACACTCCTTCAAATGGCAAAATAATCTTCAAATAACGAAAATCTGAGAAAAGATCTGTTCCATTTATAACTTTAAATAAGTATTAAATGGATTAGTTGTTTGATCACGATGAATGCCACAACTTAATTTAATTTAATAATACACATTGTTATTATTGTATGTCTAGTTTTAATAGCAAACTTTACGAACACGATAAGCTGCTCTAAATAGAAACTAAACTTTGAAATGTGGTTCAAGCAGTTCGACTGTGAGAGGTGCGAACATTTTTGCAGTTGATATAACGTTTCTGCACTGTACACTACTATTATTGCTATCTGGGACATATACAATTGTATTTTCTAAGATATCTCACAGGATTATGCGATGGCGATTGAAAGACAACTAGGCTGCTTTGAAATCGTGCATAATTTTGTTCTATTTTCCAGCAGTCCCAGGTGTAAAATTATTTAACGGTTGTGATTCCGTCATCCAATTATTAATTAGCAAATAAAAACACAAAGTTATTGGAGTGTATGTATTTTAAAATGTAAGAAATCAAACATACAGTCTTATATTATCGTCTTATACCTAGGAAGATATCATTTAATGCGTTTTGCTATTATTTACTAGAGCATTGAGAACTGTATATCATAGATACACATGTACCTATCTACGATGAAGGATCTCGGAATCATCTATGAGAGTAGGCTGACTTTTCGTGCACATATCGAGAGGATTTGTGGCATTGCACTGAGGATGTTGGGGTTCATCGTCCGGACCGGAAGAGTTTTCAGGGATCCAAATGTGCTCAGAGTCCTATACAACGCATTGGTTCGGAGCAGGCTCGAAAGTGGTTCTGTGATATGGAGTCCTCACGAAGCGAGATATTCCGTTATGCTGGAGAGGGTTCAGAAAAAATTTCTGAGGTATCTCTACATGAGGGAGTATGGTAGTTATCCGTGGCTCTATTTCACGGCATTTCTTCTGGGAATGCTCGGAACCAATTCTTTACAGCTTCGAAGAGATGGACATCTAATAACCCATTTCTTCAGATTAATTAGGGGATACTTTGAGAACTCGGCCGTACTGGAGGATGTTGGTCTTTTTGTCCCCGATAGATATCTCCGACAGCGACAGCATAGATTGTTTTACCTACCGGCCGCCAGAACCAATCTGCCTCTGGTGACACCGGTGGGAAGGGCAATTAGTCTGCTGAACGCGGTCTCCTCGGAGATCTACGTCTTTCATGTTAGTGAAAGTACGTTCAGAGGGCAAATACTGTTGACTTTAGAAAGTATCTTGTTTTCCTAATGTCGAACCATCTCTAATGCGTTCCTGGTACTTTGTTGTATTTTTATAATATTTTACCTGTACTTAATGGATGCCTTAAACATTTTCCTGTTTGTAATGTCTATTGAGTTAATAAACTGATTTGATTTGATTAAGTACTCGAGCGAGTAAGTAATACTCAAATTGTTCAGCATAGTACATGATGATAGAGTTCCAGCATTATATCCATCTTAAATACGCATTTTTGTTACTTCAAGACTGTAAAAGCAGGCTGATAGTTTAGTATGTGTTCACGTAAATTCTTAAAATTCTTAACATTAAACATATAGTTCGTTATCAAAACTGTCTTTCTTGTGTCACACATTACTCGATTTTGTTCTTCTTTCATTATCTTTTATATTATGCCTTCATCTATACTGCATTCTCATTTGTAAATTGGAGTTTGAGATTCTAACGTACAACGCTTAAGCTAGCGTAGATAAATAACACACAAATTAATAAACATTGGAGCCACGTATCATCCAGTCGTGCCTGTGGTAGTCCTAATGTATTATATAAAGTATCTCGCATACCGTCACCGGCAGAAGTCTGGTCGTGATGTGTGAGAGCCTTCGATCTATCAGCGAGTTAAAAGGATTCTCAAAAGGGTTTTATAAAGTCATCATATCAAAGTCAAGTTCAAGTAATTTCATTCGAGCACCATTTTATGGGGGTTTAATGGTAAACGTTCCATAAAATCAATTTTATTTCCCCTTTAATGACGGTCTATCGGTACTGGGGTATACTGATGGAGGCAATTAACATGATTTGTGACAAGTTATGGAAATTTTATGGCTAAATCCACGTCTTTCTGGTACTTATTTCGTTTTAATGTTTTTTGGAATATCGAAATAAAAGATTTCGCCAATGAATAATATCGGGATCGATGACGATAAAACAAAACGAATGATTCTGGAGCTTGTTTCTACTTCACCGAACAACAAAATTCACTTTCTTCTTTATGGACATTCAACATTGTCTACTTCGATAATTAAAAAATCAATCAAATTACAATATGTAAGCATATATTAATAACTTTATGTATTGAACGTTGACGTAATGAAGCAAATGATCACGTAGCAAATGAGAGAAATAATTTTAAAACGTCTCGAAAGACAGTCTATACATTCAATATTTGATATTCTGTATCTTTGGAAAACAATATTTTACCACCTGACTCTCTGTTTATTAAAAACCCAATTCTGACGTTCCTTTTGCGATTTTATAATATTTTTAACGCAATCTATATACAATAGTTATATAGATACTAAAGTTGTCAAATTAATGTTTTACTCCTGTAAATTTTGTTAAATTTAACAGAATTTCCCATTCATAAATTAACAACTTTGACTTTCCGACATTCATCATTTGATCGTTTGACTTGGATACCTCATCAATTCTCGACACCGAGACTTGTAATTGATTCTAGTGTATAAATGTTTAAGCGATGTTTTTTAAAAAAGTTTTTGAAAGTATCAAAAAAGAGAAGGATAGATTTTTTTTAAATTTATGAAAACGATTCTGTTAAACAATTAAATAAAAGAGAGCTAATTTATAAAACTTTAAAAGGATGTGTAAATCTACTGTTAATAATTAAAAAAATTGATTACTCCATATTTTATAAAACTAAGACATTGAATCCATACACTTCAAAATATCTGCGAAAGTATTAAACATATTTGATACTTCAATAAAAAAACATAAAGGTTTTAGCCAATCGGATAAATCACGAGGTGTTAAGTGGGAGGTAAGGGAGGTTATGTTAGCTCACCCGAGGTGATGGGGCGCATGGGGCAGGTCATGATGTTCTCGCAGCGCTGGCCGTCGATGTTGAACTCCTCGTTCTCGATGTACAGCTTGATGAAGGGCAGGCGCGTGTTGAGGTGGTAGCGGCAGTGCAGGTGGCGCGGGTACACGCCGGGGTAGGCGGGCGACTGCACGTAGCATGTCTGCAGACGGCAATCCCGGAACACGCGCTCGCAGTACGACCTGATGCGGGAAGATCACACTCTTACTATTATACATACATTGTATCCAGCATTCAAATTTAGTTGAAACTGTAAATAATTAACAAATAAAACCATATTTTTTTAAATAACAGGCTAGCTGCCATCGACAGACTGGTTTGTTGATCCTAGCGTAACCGGTCACCGTCGGAATAAAGAGAGAAAGTATTTTTATTCAATTAATATTTAGAGAGAAGGGGTGTCGGACTCCTCGCCGGGGGAGAGGGGGTACCTTGCGGGGCCCCGTTCTTTCCTCTTAGATCAATTTTTTTTAAATTATACATATTCAAACGTTAGGTCCTGTCCCTAGTTTCCATGACTGTTTTCTCTATTTACTTAGGATTTAATTTTTTTTTTCATAATTCCAAGTTTTCTCACCCATCCCACACTCTGTCAAATTTTATAATAGGCCATAAAATTATGTACCATATTTTGCTTTATTTTGTTAGATTGGGATATAGAAGTGGATTGAAATTAAGCTGGATTAAATGTGGCCTAGATACCCTTTTTGTCTTGTGCTTTTTTTCTGGAATGGTGCATTCTCTAGCTAATGTAAGTCCTGCGTGGATGGCGGTGGGCCTAGGGATTGTTTGAGCGAAGCTAACGAAGGGGCGCCGCTGCGTCCTATAACAGCTTCGGGTAAGCGGCGGATAACCTTCTGTCTTTATTTAACTGCAAGTTTGTTCATTTGTATGTGTGTTAACAATCACTGTATGTTACCTTACAATAAATAAATAAATATTTAAAGTGAACTTCCATTAAGAGACTTCCCAGTTAATTCATTTTGAAACTGTTAATTGTGCTTATTACATATAATTCACGTGGTAACAAGTTGTAATGAAAAATATGAAAAAACAATTAAATCGATGGTGTAAAATAACTTGATACTCTTGCTACCGTTTTCTTCTGTTTAAAACATTTTGAAGATGTTAATCTTAAGATATGGTTAAACCCTAATAGTTATATCGGTTAATTGGAGCGAATGGGAGCCTAGTTATTCCGCCATCGTAAACAGCTTTCTCAGGATTGGGATCTGAAGATTTAATTATGGAGACCTAATTTATCAAACTCTCTTTTTAAGAAAAGCCAATTAATATCTCGTCCTTACTCGGCTATTCAAGATGGCCGCTGATCGATTGAATAATTTATAATTAATTAGTTGCCCTTAAAAGTGTTTGCAGAAAAGGGGCAGTCCCTTTTTGGGGATTACCCCAGTTGGGAGGCTTTTCACTTTCAATTAGTTTTGCTCTCATTAAAAAAACTTTATTAGCTTCTTACAAACTTGGTCCGTCCCCCAAAAGTGTCCGGAAAAATGAATTCAGAAGTTACTTTCCCGTGCCACATTATTAGACGAATCAAAAGATCAAGTTCAAATTAGTTTATTAACTCATCTATTGAGTACAGGTAACATATTATATAAACACAACATAATACCAGGAACACGTGAGAGATGGTCCGACATAAAGAAGACAAGTTACTTTCTAAAGTCAAGAGTATTTGTCTTCTGAACGTACATACTAATATATACTCGATGTACAGACAATTGAAAATGTTTCCATTAAATAAAATAACATTTTCATAAAATAAAATACTACTCCTAAAAAACTAATGTATTCACGAAAATCCAATAAATATTCTTAGCTATTATAAATGTACGAAAATTTGTTTAATACCATTAACGTATTTAAAAAAAAATTGAATATCCTTTTTTTATTTGAGTATTATTTCATTTATTCCAAATGACTTTGTATGTCTTTAATTTATATTGGCATATAATAAAAAAAAGTATTTATACATATTTCAAAGGAAGTTATGAATGTGACTATAAAAAATAAAATGGTTTGGACTTAATTGAACATCAATGCTATATTTTAAGAATTGATAAGTTGAAAATTTTTTAAAATAAATTTGCAAGGATTATTTCTTTAAAAATTTCTTCGTAAAAAGTTGACCTCTCTTGAGTATTAAAATATTTCTTTGGAACAAGTGAAGTGAAATAATAACGCTTGGAAATGCTGATATCCGCCAGGTCTACTGCATTGGCGAGGGGCTGTAACTTTCCTAATATCATTAATTGAAGTAATACGAAGTAAAAATTCAAATCGTATCTCAGAACCTGAAAACTTTCCGCGAATTTGAGCATCTGTCTCTAGCCTCCTCCTGGCGATGGGCTGACGCTTGACATTTATCTGACAGCATTTTTAATATTATATATTTTTGGATCTCCTCATGAAAAAGTCTTCCAAGGAAGCGTTTGTCAATTTACATTCGCGCGTTAATATAAAAATTTAATTTATCAATTCGTTCTTTCTTACTGTTCGCTGGACGGCGATTTTTTATTTTAATTTTCATGTGTTCCGAGTAAATTATTTTATTTTGTTAATTTACATTGAATTTTAAAGCTCGAACTATTAATTGGTCGTTGGTTTTGTGTTAAATAAACATTTGTGTAAATGAAGTTTACAATAAGATTATATTGAATTGAATTGAAGGCTTGAAATCAACGTGGACGGCAACAGAATTGAGAATGTCCAAGAATATATATAGGGGAGAACCACCATGAAGAGAACGGCCCATGAAGAGAACATTTGCATTTGCAACGATAGTAATAAACCTAGCGACATCCCGCAGCCCTTCACGTGGTCGCAGTGGTGTGACGACATCGCGCGTTAAGTTGGGCGCATGTCCGTTTTGTGTGCTTCGGACAATGGACGAGAGAAGTTTACGGGCTTAGTAAAAAAAAACGGTGCTGACTGCTTCATCTGCTGACCTTTTAATTGTAAGCTAGGAGTAAAAAGGATTTACCCGTAGTGTAACATGATTATATAGTTTTTACGTGATAAGGTTATATTGAATAATATTAAATCCATCTCGATAATTTCAATGTTTTTCTAAAATAAGTCCTAATTCCATGAAAAGAACACGCCGCAGTCCTATGAAGAGAACGTTCGCTTCATAAGTTTAGTGTTTTCTTCATGTTTTTTTTGTGTGTTTTGTTTATATATTATTTAATTTTATATTATTTAAAATTTATATAAATTTTAAATAATATAAAATTTTAAAAAATTTAATAATATTTTTTTTCAATAATTAAAATTTATAAAAAAAAAAAATCTTTTTAAAATTATCTATCACAAAAAATGTACCCAATCATACATTTTTTTAGATGCCGAAAATAAATCGTAAGACGGACGACGAATTCAAAGATGCTATAGATGCCGCCGTCGTACAAAAGAAAAGCATTCGCAGTGTAGCTAAGGAGACAGGTATAGCAACAACATTATTGTGGAAAGTTATTAAACGATCAAAGCAGGCACAAGAAGCCGGGGAGAATTTTAAATATAATCGCAATATAGGTAATCGGAAATATTTAGTGTTGACCATGAGAATTTGCTTGCATCATACCTAAGCACTGCTTCTAAAATGTGTCGCGGTCTCACTAAAGTGCAAATTGAGAACTTGCTTACCAATTCGCAGTTGTTAATGATATTAACACTCCAGCTTTTTAGAAAGATAACAAGAAATCTGGAATGTATTGGCTAGACGGATTCATGAAGAGTATGTGTAACATATGTGCCTGTTCTCTTCATGGGAACCAGTGTTCTCTTCATGGTACACTATTCCTTGAAGAGAAGATTTCCCATTTTTTATAAAATTATCCATAACCTAGAATCTGATAATTGAATTTAAAACTCACTTTAGGAATTATAGAAGGAATGAATACTCTACAAAACTTCATACTTTGTTTTTGAAATAGTGTATTGATTTTGTATTTACAGCAAGGAGATAAAAAATGTTTTCTTCATGGTGGTTCTCCCCTACCTGGGACACAATATTCGATTGGGCCGAGATAACCAGGCCGCAGAGCTAAAAAGAAGAATTGGACTAAGCTGGGCAGCTTTCGCAAACCTGAGCTACATACTTGAAAACCGGAAAATACCGATCAACCAGAAACGAAAAGTCTATGAAGCCTGCGTTCTGCCAGTTGGTACTTAAGGTCTTGAAACTGTTACATTGTCCAAAAAGAGTGCCGAGAAACTGCAAGTGACCCAAAGAGCCATGGAAAGAGCCATGTTAGGAATAAGCCTAAGAGACAGAGTCAGAAACGATACGGTGAGAGAAAAAACAAAGGTCACTGACATCATCCACCGGGTGGCGACTCTAAAATGACAATGGGCGGGTCACGTAGCCAGATGAAAAATGGACAAGAAGACTGCTGACTTGGACTTGACGTTGACGGCGATGAGAAGTGCAGGGCGACCGCAACTACGGTGGAAGGATGATCTAAACAGACACGTCGGAATAACCTGGATGCAGTCTGCACAGGACAGAATGACATGGAAGCAAATGGAGGAGGCCTTTGTCCAGGAGTGGACGGGAATAGGCTGAGGAAGAAGAAGAAGATATTTAATTAAAAGAAAGGGCATAATATAATCATTTGTACCTACGTACAAGTTCGAAAAGTGCAATCTTGATACTTTCGTTACGGATCAGTCATCAAATATAAAAAACTAGTAATACTCTGCGGGTGTGCAAAAGTTATGAGAATAAATATGTTGTCAGAATAAATGTATCGAGGTTGCCCACAAACGGCTGAATATTTTATTTCTAACGACTGCGACCGTTTTTTGGTTTGCATTTAAATTTTATGGTTTTTTGATGTCGTACTTTATATTTTACTTACGTTCAGGGTTGGATTTTGTCGTAACTTAAGTTTGGCAATATTCAGCATTTTGTTTACTATCGGATATAAATATTAAATATCTTGAATTAAACTCACCCCGCCACGACTTCGCCCCTCCTGTTTGGGTACAGTTCTGGATGCTGACCATATCTAAGATAAACTTCAAATTGTTGCTCAGCTCTGAAACAAAAGAAATACTTACAGTTAATAATTAATTATATTTTAATTAAATATACAAACAACATGAGTACTTAAATGATATTTTTTATTTTTTCGAAGAATCGATTTAAAACTTATTTTGAGAACACGCATTAAATTGAAACAATGACTATATATTTTATTGAGAAATTCGCTTGTTTCACTTGTATAAAACAAACGATTATTGAGTATTTAGTGAAGTGCTTACAAAAGGTTATATGAATAAGGTTATGTATAATACCTGGAGTCAAATGAGAAGTAAGTCTGGTCTGTAAAGTTGTCCGTGTGGAAGAGTACCTTCACGAAGCTCGTTTCTGAGATGAAGGTCTGGGGTTGCTCGGTTTCTCCGCAGAACAGCCCGGGGTCCTTTCTGTTTGATACATCAGTCTTAGCGTTACCGTCTACAATCTGAAAGAATATTATGCGGTTAACAAATGACTCTTACAAAATAGATATTTGTTAATAAGGCAAATCATCTCGAATGGATGCGGGGTGTACTCTTATGTCCATATGGCACTCGTGCACTTATACTTTCTAATGACGACTGGCTACTAATTAAGAAGATGAAAAGGAGTGTTATTAGCTGGGAACCATTATCATATTATGATTATATGATGATAGTTCCTTGCAATTATTATCATTTTGTCTTACTATGATTTATTTTTGTATAAAAAATTAATAAGAAAATGAAATTTTCATACCGATATGAACATATATTTAAATACTGGTATAAAGAGTTTGAAAGCATTGTGACATTTGTGACATGATTTGATACTGTTTTTCTACATTTAATATTGATATTTCTCACGCTTCCTCATCATTCATATATCGCGTCATGCACGCACTTCAATTTCTCCGATTCCTCACGTAGCCGACATTTGATATTTGATTTATTTGATCGTGCCACGTTTACCTCTGTCTTCGTCAATTAAAATAAATTCTTCAATGTTGAAATTGAGACCTTGAAGAAATAATTCATATTTCCAAAGGCACTTTATCCATATTAAGTAACCAATTGAACCAGATCAACGTATCTTGTTATTGAGCAATACAAGAGATCTTTTCAATATTTCCATAAAATAATAATTCGAGCCCACGTAATGCGAATATAATTACGCACCATTTGCTGGGAACATACTTCGGAATCTATGTAAGTAAATAATATAAGTGAAAGTTATTGAATGGTACATAAAGGAAATAATAATTAATTTATTCACTAAGTAAGAAAATCAACACTTGTGCTCCGCACCACCGTTTGGTGGTGATGTCTGTTTTTCAATCAATTTCTGGGAAAGCGAAATTATTGTTATTCCAATGAATATATTCAGTACACTCGGGTAGCTAACAAACCCCTAGCACATTGACACGTGTATGGAATCTGGGGTGTTTTCCAGTGACGGGCTGGGAAGATAATCTTATATTGTTATAGTACAGTCTCATTTGATTCTTATTGAGAAAAATTGTAACTTCCACTTATGTTTATTGTAACATAATTAAATATTTCTTATTTATTATTATTATTATTATTATTATTCTGATGACTTGTATTTTAAGTGCGCCGTTTCGTAAAATCAATTACTCCAAGGGCGCACTAGGAAATGACTGACCGAACAGTGCAGTATTTAGAAGTTTCTTAAATTTAATGTCACTATCCTTATACTTAATACTAATGTGGAGGCTATTCCACGCCAACGAACCCGCAATGCTGAAAGCACGATCATAGAAACTTGCTCTATTGGCTCTGACTGAAATTATTATGTTGTTTGCAGTTGTTTCTACTGATCGGAGTGAACGTTGCTTTTCCGTTGGCATGGGTGTCACGATATATACGCTGGCGCTCTCTGGTGTCGAGCCTTAAAGACTATCAAGCACAATTTATATTTTAATCGCTCTCGGATTTTAATCCAGTGAAGGTCCTTCAGGAGCAGCGTGATATGACAGTTTTTTTTTTGCCTCATAATCAATCTGGCAGCAGCATTGAATACGCTTTGTATTCTGCTTAATTGATTATTTGGCAATCCAGCGTACATTCCGTTGCAATAATCTAAACGTGACACTACAAAAGAATTTACGAGGGTTCTAGCTTCACTTATAGATAAATATCTCAATATATGCTTTAACTGTCTCAGTTGTAAGAAAGCAAATTTTATTAAATTATTAATACGAATGAAAACGTCTATTTTTTAGAAGCTTAATTTTATTTAGCGGGAATATCATGTTTTACCTTGCTAAGGATTATCAAATGATTTTTATATTTGATAATGTCTTAAAAAGGCAAAACATGTCACATCCATAAAATATAATAATTATAAAGAAAACCGACGTTTTCATTTGAATTAAACACATTATCTTAACAAATATGTTGACAGTGTTTGTCACACATACTTATGTTTCAGATTTAACATTTCAAATTAACATAACATTCTCTATGAGTCATATAAGATGAACATTGTAACTTTTCTTTACTATTATCAATAGGTAACATTAAAGTAGTAAAAATCGTAACACATTGTTTGGGAGTCATATTCGCCTCCAGTTTCAATTATTAACTTTTAAATTGAAAAAATATGTATTGTTATTTAAAATTTCGTAGTGGAAATTCTTTGTAAAATATAAAAACAAAAATAAAGTATTTTCAATATCCTTATTGAAATACTATTTCAATAATTTTATACAAAAATCAATAACAGTTGAGATATTTTTTTACACTAATAAATTATATGAAGTATCAGAAACAAGATGTTTAAAATAGAAATAAATAGTGATGCGTAAAAATAAATAACAGTTGAGATATTTTTTTTTACACTAATAAATGATATGAACTATCAGAAACAAGATGTTTTAAATATAAATAAATAGTTTTGCGTAAAAATAACTAACAAAACCGTTTGTTATTGTGGGATGGAGGTTATTTTTATTACACACATTTGAATGATATATTCCATCCGTCACTGGAGTTGCTTTCTGATTCCTCCACGCGGCGGAGTGTTTCTTTTTTCGATTGGCAATTACGTATCGTAAATGGAAAGCAAAAGTCAAATGTAGGAATAATTTTTCCCCATTCTAAGAAATACAAATAATTGAGATGAAAAAGACTTGAAAAGGCAAGCGATTTTCATCAGATTTCATTAGAAATTTGCTGTTCAAAATGCCTGTATAATTAGAAAATATGTGTTTCATATAGATCGTTTATTCACAGAATTTTTTTTTTTTAAAGATTATTGATAATTAAAAACATTCATAAACTAAGCAGTTTAATCAAATTACAATTTTGTGGGTAAAGATAATTAAATTTATTCTAAATGTACCTAATAAGCAGTGTTCTCTTGGTCTAATCCCGACATTGCTTCTCAAGAGATGCTGTCACCTTGTTGCTCCATTTTTTGTCAGAAAAGTTAGCAAATCTCTATTAGCAGGATCGAACAATCTCTATTGCTCAAGAAAGCTATCGTTTCTCCCCAATTTAAAAAAACTTCAGCTAGATTTCGAAAATCTTTGTTAACGGCCCGGCTCAAAACTTCCGTTCATCTCTAAAATTCTTGAAAAAATTTCAACCTCTCAAATTTCAACTCAAAAATATTTTGCCTCAATTACAATCCGCCAACAGACGTTTCCACTCAACGGAGACACAATTGACACAATTGGTCACTCATATCAAACGATTAGCGATCTTTAGCGAGCGAGTTTAAGAGGTAATACAATAGACTGGCTAAACTCGTATCTATCGGATCGTTCACAAGCTGTGCGGCTAGCAGGTATAAAATCTCATTTATTAATATCCAATCTGGTGTGCCAAAAGGCTCGGTACTTAGACCCCTTTTATTTATCATGTTCACGAATGACTTCGCCAAAATAAAATAATCATTTGGCCTCCCCTCACATTGCTATGCTGATAACCAGCAACTTTATTGTTTACCCGCAACCCCGTTGCCACCAAACATCTTATATCAATAACTTTCAACTACATTGATGCCATATCTAAATGAATGGTATCAAACAAACTTAAGTAAATCCATACAAAACGTAATTTTTCTGGACTTCTTCCGCAAAGCGTCAACATCTTATCGATCATTCTTCAATTTTAACAGCTGACAATGATATCATTCCCCAAAACTCACAAAGCTTCTTGGTGTTTATCTTGACGCAAATCTGTCTCTAAGATCCCAAATTAACAACACGGCTAGCGCTAGTTTCTTTCACCTAAGACGATTAAAAGCTGTCAAAAGAAGTATTCCCCATGACACTTTCAAAACTTTCGTAAATTCCTTAGTTGTATCACGACTTGACCATTGATATGGAATTTATGCAAAGATTTCCAAACAACAAGTTAACAAGTTTCAATCTGCGTTCAATGCAGCAAAAAGCCCATATAACACAACATCTCAAAGAACTTCACTGGCTTAAAAGTCTAGAAAGAATCCAATACATATATACTCTGCTGGACAGTCTCCAAAGCGCTACATGGAATGGCATCAAGTTATACTATATATCTGAACTCCTAGATAATACAGCCTAAATCTAAGGAAATCCACAATTCGCTTGACAAACTCTTCGGCAATAGGAAGATTAGTTAAGCCGAAACGTTGCCCTAATATAAATTTCGGGGATCGAGCCTTTGCGGTAGCCAGCCCATCAGCTTGGAACTCTCTCCCTTCATACCTTAGATTCATAAATGATCCGACAGATTTAAGATCTAAGCTGAGAACCCATCTTCTTCATATTCCATATCCAATTTAATACTTGTATATTTTGTTCTATTATACTTTCTAACCGATCGCAAATATCAGATACAGGGTTCATATTAAGATTTTTAGATTTAAAATATGTCTTAATGCGCCTTTGAGGTGATCACATCACAAAAACAGCGCTTTAAAAATAGCATATTATTATTAACCCTAAAGAAGCTCGAGCAAAGTTGATGACCTCTTTTATAAACAAAACTGTGGTATATACAATAATATAATGAAAATAAAAAAAAATTATTAAGAATTTTTCTATGTTTATTTTTAGTGTAAAATCAATAAGTAGATTTTACACTAAAAATAAACATAGAAAAATTCTCAATAATTTTTTTTATTTTCATTATTTACAATGAACTTCTACCAAGAAATTTCAATAAACAACATAAATACAATAATATTACAAAGAAAGGGCCTGACTAATGAAAAATAAAAAAATATTATGAAAGCTCCATGTATTTCTCTAAAGATCTTAATAGCATGTGATTAAGTATTCAAGCTTATTGCCATAATAATAAATATGTTTTCACGTGCTTCTATAAAAGTATCCAAAGGCGTCAACATAAAACGTGCTGGTGGAAGAAGCACTCTCTCTCTCTAAATGGTTAACCAGGCTACCGGGTCAACTATTTGGCAAATGCGGAGAAGTTCTAGTTCTGAAATATCCCAACCATCAAATGTAACTGACTTCAATATAATTAAGAATACTTTTTTCAGAAAATTTATACCCTTCCACGATAAAAATGTACCATTTATTTTTACTTAACACAGTCATTTGTTCACAAGTAGGAAATAAAGGGCAGATTGTAAGGTGTAAAAACTAGTGTTGGAGGCGTGGTGTAAAATTTTACACCTTGGTGGAAACAAGGTGTAAAAACTAGTGTTGGATTAAGCCAGCGTGGGGCCAAGAGGCCCTGGGTTTTGCATGATAATAAAATAAAACACAACTTTTAATAACAAACTTGTCTCTATTTAATGTGAGCAAATTCAAAAAGAACAATCAAAATCTCTAAGTTTTCATTCAATGTTCATTAATTTGAGGTTATTTCAGCTGCAGAATTGACTCAAAAATAACTTTAGTAAATGTATTAAGTAAGTTTATTACCCAGTATTGAAATATGGATTAACACTCTCTCCTACAAACCAATAATTTACCTATTTGTATATGTTTTTCTTCAAAATTGTGGTGGGCGGAGTATCGAAATACTCGAAAATTAACACTTAATATCGGAAAAAATGAAGACACTTTTCATTTCTTCCGTGCGTATGAGATTGAGCGTTAAAAGTACTCGTAGCATTTGTGTGCTGAACAAAATAATAAAAGGTATTTTTAACTACCTTTCATTATTTTGTTCACAACACTTTCATTTGCATTTATATTTTCATTTGACACTCTATTATACGCAGATTTCCTACAAATTCGTCCAAAAAATCACATTTCCACTTCGGATAGGCTTTTATTTGCTATAACAACTTTAAGTCCACCATCTTTCAATATCCCTCTCCACTAGCCCAGCCTTATTATGGAACATATTTTTATTTATCGTGAAGATATATGAATATAAGTCTCAATTTTTATATCGTAGAAAACTGAATAATATTTATTATAACTTTCAAGAAATTAATTAACAACTTGCAAATATTGAATATCTGTGCTGGGCTTCATGAGTTCTCAAAAGATGCGTTTTACGGTCTTATTACGAGACGAGTAAAGTGCATGTTATTGTAATGAAATGTTAATTACGAGTGATTGCGGTGATGTGAGTGGAGGCGAGTGGATAGTCCAGCGGTCCCGAATTATCGAGTGACTGCGGGGGTCAGCAAGCGAGGGCGAGGGCGAGGGGAGATACAAATCCAGCGGAGTGATTTAAACCAATTAGGGGCGTCCGTTTCGGGCCGAGGCCGGCGCGGCTCCCACGAGAGTTGCGCGCTATTGACAGTATCCGACGGCGTCACTGCTCTGTCACTCTTCCTATGTTCCCCGAGGACCGGTGACCGGTGACGTCACACCACTTCTGATGGAACCTTTCATGTATGCCCTATTGAACATTAAGCTCTTATATGCACACTAAATATTTCTTCAAATTATCGTTTTTTTTCAAACCTACTATCGAAAACTTATAACTTCAGAATTGAGATAAAGAAAACTCTTGGCTCTTGACAAAGGGTTTGTAGATGCGATGCCCGATCTAAGAACTTCGTTCATTTGTGATCCGTGCACGCTGATCATTACAAAGGTGCCAAGTATCAAAAAAGTCAAAAATGAGTTTGATCCCAACTGGTGTTAAGCATAGGTCAATAACTATGCAATGGTGCAAAGTGATTGATAAATAAAGTGTAGTTCAATCTTCACCCAAAAGATGTCACTCGTGGTACGTGATACACATTAACAGTTTTAACTCTTATTCCATGTTTTATGTTTATAAAAATAATTTTGACAGGTCTGGTGTAAAAATAAATTTTTCATTTGTTCCAATGACAATTTGAATAAATTCTTCAATCAAATTTTGTTGGTTATTAGTGTTGGGTTGTTTTAAGTGCCTAATTAAAATGAAAACAGTGGAATAAAAAATTAAATAAACACAAATGTCCGGATCGTCCAGCTGACGACAAGTGCACCATCTAAAAGAACATTATGTGTTAAATTATTTTTATGTGTTATTTTATTTTATATCATTGTGTTTTATAGAATTTGTTTTAGATTTATTATGTAGACATTGAATGATCGAAGTGTGCGCGGGAGATGCCCATTGGTGGCGATGAGGTTCGCAACCCATCACACCGCGTCTCTCGCGTTGGCGAAAAGAGAAGGATGGAGTGCAGCATCGATTAAAGTGTTGCAATCCGTTCTTTCTGTCTACCCTTCCGGGGAAACGGCGTGATGGTTAGTTAGTTAGTTAGTTATGTTTAAACCACTAAGCCGATTTGAAAGAACCAGTCTTAAATTATTAATTTATTTAATAAATAAAAATATATTTCCAAATACGCATAAGAATGTTTTATAACGATGTAATGGAAACGAAACCGTAGTTTTATAATATGTTTTTGTCCACGAAGTTATTTCATAATTTTAAAGCATTTCGAACTAAACTGACATATAAGCATATAACGAGAAGTTGTTTGAAACCAGGAAAGTACAAAAAAATGGCCGTATCAACAAATTGAAAAAATGGGAAAGTTTTATTTTATTTTCATTCAAGCATTAAAGATATACTCGTACAGCGCGCTGCCGTTTGAAAAATGTTCTATTTTATGTGACTAATTCTAATAGTTACCGTAAACGCTTCATTAGTATGTTTTTATAATAATTAAATGAAAATCAACAACTTGTGGTGGTAAATTTGTCATTCTTAGAATAACACGAATTGGCAACATCAAACCCATTGAAAATAAAATCATTTGAAGGCGAAGTAAAAAGGTACTAATAAAAAATAGTGAATTGGCCAAAGAGACCGAGACGGGCATTAATTTGTAACCCCGACTCCCTAGTATAAGTAAAAATGAAAACTCCCCGCTCTTTATAAGCCCGTTCCAGGATTTATATCGAAATAGGAATGCCTATGAACGCAACTGAACAAGTCGTAAAATGTAAGGATTTAATTTAAACACCAATAAAATAAAAAGGTTAAATTTCTGCTTCGATAAAGAACGACGGCGGCGGTAAAATTCTTTCCATAAAATTACTCACAAAGTGATTTTATTTCAAATTTTATGGCTGCAGATTTTTCCTTTCTTCCGAATGTCTTCCCCGTGAATGAACTGGCACCGGGAGGGCGCTGAATAGATAATAACGAAGAAATTGTCATTGTCACAACGGTTACCGGGCAGACTCCTTTTAATTGTTCTGAGTTGATCCCTTTCATACACTATCAACTATATTCTCTTTAATACAATTTGTTTGCGCTTTAATAACCTAAATAAAGATATTTTATTATTGATTGTTGTGTGTGGTAGAGACACTCATATCTCAGAACCTTATGTTCAAGTAAAGATCACAGAAAACAATATCATATTTCGAATAGCATTTATTACTTCGCGTCCATTTATATGGATTCCATGATTGAGATATTCTATAATTGTTATGAAACCATAAAAAGTTTTCAATTAAATTGAAATCGGTAAATATTATTTAAACAAATGTTGTAAAATTGACTCTGATTCAATACACTGGCAGAGATGAATGGTTATTATTAGGTTAAATTTAAATACTTCCAACAGCAAAGAAAATCCAACGTTGTTTCAGCTGGTTTTCTTTATTCTTCCGTGAAGGGCTCTTAATGTTAAAGGCAAAGATTTTCTTTAAGGAAATGGTTGCCGTTTATTTTTACGACTTTTTAAAATACTTGTTTAGCATTCTTAATGTACATTATTCGATTTGTGACGGTGTAAAATAAAAACAAACTTTTACAACACGGCGGAGGGAGCATGCGGCGGGCGGCTGTACTAAACGTTTTTTTTTTTACGAATCTGCAATGAGCATTCGGCAGAAGTACCGCTGGCGTGGCTATCACTTGTAATATAAGTCGTGGAATACAAATGAAAGCAACAGCAGCGAGCATTTTTACATGTCCATATTTCATTGTACTCTTGGTTCTACGAAAATCATTTAATTAGGTACAAAAAGCTCACATTTATTTGTAGAAATAAAATTGTCGTATTCTCAAACCAACTTTTAGTTTTTTTATAAATAAAAATAATTTAACTACATCACAATTGGAGACACAAAAAATTCAGATTTTAGAGAGGTTCGACGAGGCTTCAGAGATGATATGCAATAAATCAGCTAGTTCGCGGGTAGACAAGTAATTCATTTGACCCCGCCAGATACCGGGTCTAATGCTCCCAAACAAAGGGGCTTCTCGGTGTCCTGCGTCAATATTAGAACGTCCATATTGGGGCGCTCCTGGTTCGTTAATTTCCTGTATAAGGAATATGCTTCAATAGTTATGGATAAAAACCCCACTATTTCAAAATATTGTTCTCATAAAAGAGGAAACATTTTCTTCGCAGGTAACATTCCGGACTCATGGTCTTTACCGGGATTTCCATTTGGTTCAACCGAAGAATCTGAAGAAATCGTTTGGTGAATAGGCTGTTACGAATGGGTTCTTATACTTATTCGAGCCAGAAATTAATCTCTTCGTAATTTTCTCTTCCCAAATGTTACGGTCCATACATAACGCCGTTTCAAATAATTTGAAAGAAATAATCATAAAAAGTGCGGAACAAAATGATAAGCACACGCCCTTATAAGCCTTTTATTATTTCAACGGTCGTTATGTATAAGAAAAAAACTCTGTGATTTGTATTAAATATTTTTGACGCGGGGTGTTTTAGCTAACGGCCTCTCATTTAAAATGTGCTTCCTTCAGCAAGCTTCCTGTTGACCCCAGTAAATCATTGCTAGATATTTAATGGTCACAGCCCCAAGTGAGACTGCTTAAACACCCCAAGATAAATTTAATGTCCCAATTTAAGGTCTCCAACAATACTTAATAAATCCTCAACGTAACTCCCCTACGCACTTGTTACTGCGGCAGTTAACTTCAAGTGAGAGTATACGGGAAATTGTACACCGTGTCTCACTATTTGAATCATTTAACAAGTCTAGCATTGCATGTTCGAAAGATTTGGTGAGTACCTGCATGTATCCCATGTGGCAGGTGGAGTCGTTGACGAGCGTGCCGACCTTGAACTTCTTGAAGCGGATCCGGAGAATCCAGTCCTTGGGCGTGCCGCGGAAGGAGCGGAAGCGGTACCAGCACGTCATGGGCCGCCCGAACGTCTCGGCGTTCACCTCCGGCGAGCTCACGTCCTCGTAGATGTCCACCGTCTTGTTGCAGTGGTCCCTCTTCACCTCCGCTGGAAAAAAATCCACATCCACATTAACACATCGCCACGCTATTCTCAAGTTATTGTACTTTAAGCTGCCTGTTGCTTAGAGATTTCCTATTTTATTATGGGACTTTAGGTCTTTATTCGAAATGCTTGTTATTCTAGAAAAAATATTACTCATGTATGATAATTTTCTCGATATTAAATATTTATTATTTTTTGGTATTCACGGTCATCAAATTTTAATGACGTATTTTGACACACCACCCATATTTGGTTTTCACGGAGTCTAAAATTTGTAGCTAGGTAACGTTATAAGAGAGAAACACAATAAATGCATTTATTATGTACGTCAAATCGAAAACCGAACCCAAATTTTAAGAACCAATAAATACGTATTTCTTTTAGTAAATTTTAATATCTTTACGACTTATGGAAATCAAAAGTATCTTGTTGCAATATCACAAAAATAGTCATAAAGACATTCACTTATTTGGAAACACGACATTATCAAATACATATATATTTTTGTTGTAAATTTAAATATATTGTAGCCATGAAACGAAATGTGTCTCATTCATAAATCGTACTTTATTCCCATTTAGACTTTTTAATATCGACAATTCGGAATATCGCCGTCCTTTTGATATTTCCCGTGTGGAGCTTTTAATTTAAAAATCAATACTTTCTACTGCCAGGAGAGTGCCGAGGGACGCCTTCCTAAAGTGGGTACACAACTCCAGACAAGCAAATTACACCCATTGACGAAAAGTTTTGAGTATTTACTCTTACTTTTTGCGAATAATCTAAGTAAGGTGTAGCTTATTGCTTAATGGTGATATACTTAAATTCATTACAAGTAAAATATTGTTTACAGATGGATGTGAAAGTTCGATATAACCTGGATTGCAAAATTTAAATATAATAAATATTTTGATGTCCATTTGTACCATTGTATTTGTACATAAATTTCTGATATTTTTGTGAATTTTACACATTCACCAATAAAATTCAATTGCGATTGTGATACCTCTCCAAATAAAGTTTCAGTGGATTTATTTTAAATAGTTATACGAGTATTAAAACTCTCGTCTTACAATACTATATAGCCCCTCGAATTCAAAGTGCGAAGTCCGCGGATTTTTTTTCGTTTCGGATCAGTGGCATTTTTTCTTTAAGAATGAGCAAAACTTTAAATGTTAATAGACAGATGTTAAGCAGTTTGCATTGTGGCAGACAGAGCACTGATCGAATACATTCTGGTCTCATTCATCCATGTTAAGAAAATATCCAGACTAGACAGGAAAAAATCACAGTTTAAGTCAAATGATATAATGACAATACAAAAAGTCATTGAAAAGACAAATATATTTCTTAAAGAACGATTCGGCTACCTTAATTAATTCCAGAGTTATATAAATAACAGATTGACAGCTTCGCGTAACAGTGAACAAGCCCACGCAGTCTCTTTCACTGCCCATAGACGTTGTCCCCCAAAAATACCCTCAGCCCGGCAGACGACTCAACCCACCCTCCTCCCTTTTTATTCTGAACTTTCATAATCTTTAGATCTTATATCAGACTTTTATCTTAGTTATTATTTAATAGAAGAATGAACCATTTTGATATAATATTATATTTCACACAACGACATATATTTAAACAAGGACATTTTCTAAACATAAAAAATAATAATTTTTACTGATTAATAAAGTAAATTAAAAATGAGCTAAACATATTAAAGGAAATACCTTATTTATCTTATTTCTAGATTGCTGAACTAATTTATGTACATTACTATAGGCCACAGTACAATATGGGATATGGGATCTGATATCACATAAAAGGAGCTGTATTAATTAATGGTAGTGGGATGAAGCAATAAGATAAATTTGGTACATACGCAACGAATCTCTTAGCTTGATTAAAACGGAATTAAAACAACGATGTCCATTCCTCTTCCAGCGGACCTTTTCTAACTAATATTATACCGTTTTAAAACGTTAAACAAAATTTATGTCCCACCTCATGCGGCGGATGTGCCCCGCTTCGCCTAACTTTGCAGGTACGCCTGTGCCTGTAGCCGTTAAGTGATTTCGTTAATTATTTACAATACAATTCGCTGTTAGCTAAACACATTCGTTCTGTATTCATGCCGGCAATATGTAACATTAACATGCACAGAATAAGCCACATTTAATATTGAAAGCTAAGGTTATGATGCCAAATATTTGCTCTAGAAAGGTACAAAAATGTTAGAAGCAGTAAAATAGCAGCAGCAGCGCCCGAGTTGCCGTCACACGGCTCAAGCATCCAGAAGCGAGTACCAGCTGACCGACTTCTGGGCCAATGATATAATATATAGACCCTACTTCTACCATTGGCACAAGGATGAAGACGATTCAAAAATTCTTTGAAGAAGAAAGGAAGAATTATTTGAAGGTTTGTGACTTCAGAAAAAACAAAAAAACATTAAATATAACAGTTTTGGTAATTAAACCCAATTCTGTCGAACATAAAAATTTTATATAAAAAAAACACATTTTTTCATTATAATGAATTGCTGCTTATTAAATTTGCCGCCAGATTTATTTTCGGCATTGAAAAATTCTGTATTATTATTTAATTTTTATCGTTTAAAGCCAACTTCTCGTGCAATATATCGATACAATAACGGTATGGGATTTTTATAGGTTTATTCTAATAATTCAAAATCTGAAACTTAAATATACGTTTTATATTACGTGATGTGACATAACATTAAAATTCAACTTTAAATATATTCAACACCAAATTTTGGAACCATATCATTTTAATCTGTACACGTAGTCCAAAACAAAACAAATATTTAGGATCAAAGTACCACGAGCTTGAATGTTGATAACAGTAATAACTTTCTCTATCACTGTAGGAGGACATGGTTGTAGAAAATCTTAAAGTCAATAATTAATACGAATGAAAACGTCCGTTTCTTGAAGCTTTGATATAGTTTGTTTTATTTTATGGGAATGAAATATTTTCTAAGTCATTGTTCGTTCGATAAAATCTTTGAAAGGTGTAACATGTCATTCCCATAAACTGTAATAAGATTTGTATAAAACAGACGTTTTTATTCATAGTAATGATTTAATACTTTTTTTTTTAATTTTTAAGATAAATAATGAAAACAACAAAAATTTAAATAAAATTTCTTTATTATTATGTATTTAGTGTACTTCCACTTGTGTTTATGTTCGACCGGTTTCGGCAGCTTGCTGCCATCTTCTGGGAGAAGAAGATGGCAGCAAGATGCCGAAACCTGTCGAGCATAAGCACAAGTGGAAGCACACTAAATACATAATAAAGAAATTTTGTATCAACATTTTTTTGGTGTACGAGTACATTATATACAATATATACAATACGTATGAAAGGATTTGAAGAATATAAGAATTATAATATTGTGCTTAGCAAAGTACTCATAAGTAAATATAGAAGGTACTCCCACCATTGCAGTCGCAAAGCTCCGCGCTCCGTGGCCGGGCAGGGCCGGCGATTGCCCTCCCCCAACCCCTCAGCCCCTCAGCCCCACAGCCCCCAGCCCGCCTGCCGGCCTCCTATTTACATAAATTGTTTTCCCGACAAATGGCACGTGAGAGAGCGGACTTAATCGGGCCGGGTGCTCCGCAGGTAAATTTACAGCAGCCGGTAGATTTGTTAGCTTACAGTTGTAGTAATCTTTAAAGCTGTTTTGGTACAAGCTGCGAAGGTGCGTAATGCGGAGCGGACGCAAAAATATCGATATTCAGTCTCGCGGCTGCAACCCACCGAGTGGCTGATAGATCATATTGCGCCGGGCGGTGTCCGTTGTACGTACTATTACATCAACGATATGTAGATCCTTTGCAATCGTAACATTCCTTTGGAGGTATTTTATTTTACTGAAATTTTGTTCTACTTTGAAAACTCTCTATTCTTTCATTAAAATACAATCTATAAATATATCTCACTTTTCATTTATATCACAATGATATTAAACTCCATATTCAATGTCAGCTATAATCAGTTTAAATTCCATCGTACTTAAAAACTAAATTAAAGTGGCGTTTATATCAATATTTCAATTCAGTTAATTTCACATAGGTAATTATTTTTGTACAGAATCTTGTTTAATACCCCTGATCTGTGTCTACACAAAGGAGTACATTTATAATAGTATCACCAGTCTTTAGGTTTCAGCTAGCCTTGGGTAACCGGTAGCTGTCAAAATAAAGACAAATGTGGAAGTAGTTTAGAAAAAAAATCAGTTCGTTTAATTATTAGTCCACATTTAGTAGTTAGGATTGTTCAAAACATTACACAACAAACAAATAGTTGACCATAACTTAAAATCAAAAAGAATGTACGTTACAAGAAATTTCTAAAATTACTCAGCATTTGGTTAAGTGGTGAGAGTATTAAATTCAAGAGAAAATCTTACTCAATACGCCCCGCTCCTAATTAATGAATGGTGGTTTATCGGAAAATTATTCATTTATGTATTTATTGGATTTCTCCCAAATTATTGAATATGTACATTTACCAAAATTCCATTGAATGTACACAAATAATTTATTCGCAGAATTATTTTGAATTTTAATTAAATTACCGTATTTATGATTGATTCAATAATGAAAAGATATATATTCTTTCAATAATGAAAAGATATATAATAAATTTGCTTTACGTTACAAGAAATTGTAATATTGGATGAAAATGCGGGTTGAAATTAATTTAACTACTTGGCAGTTTAACATATTCACAAAAAATACGTCATTTTAGCACTCACTTTGTGGTTAAACATTTTTAACTAATACCTGTATATATAAAATAGTAAAACACTTAATATTTGACCACGGTACGTGCATACTGTGGTTAAATACAAAGTGTTTTTTTTATTTTACATCTATAAATTTAAGCATTTTACTATTAAGTACTGTAATTTGAAAATAGGAGAAGTGATTGTGATTTTTAATTGCTTCAAAGAATAATGGCAGTTTGTTGGAAATGGTAGAATGATTTTTTTTTTAATTCTTGAAAGGGTTGAACTCTTTTCAGAAAAACAGTGAGATTTTAACTATATAATAATGATAATAATCATTGGAAAAAGCGTAGCTTTTTAAAGTTTGAATATAAATTCATAACTTTTTCTAATTGCGTGTCTCAGAGTCATGAACTAACTTTTAAGTACTCTCCTACATATCACATTAAAAATAAAACGTTTTCCTATTGAACAGCATGTTCCTCACACAATAATCAAAAGCTTTGAAGAGCGATTAGGATTCAAACGTCATAATTACGGTTGAATAATTACTTTGTGAAACCCTATAATTCCATTCCTGACAAATTTTTGTTCGGAATTGCAAGGTTAAATTTAGCATTAGTAGGCACGCAAATAACCGCTCCGGAGGGGGCGACCATGCCAACACCCGCGACCATCGCGTGCCCCGCGGGCCTCGCGTGATACTCGGCTAAATTATATTTTAATTGCCATATAAATTTAGCGTTATACTGTTTCGGCTTCAACAAGCCCGAGATTCGATATCTGAACTTAATCTATGTCAGTTTAAAAATTCCTATAGCGTTCATCCCGAAACCCTGCTCCAAAACATTTAATATAGCACTAAATTAAAACTTTAATATGTTTCGAGTGTCACAGTATTTACGAGATTTTGTCATGGTTTCCAGTTATAATATAATATATTTATTGTACTATCTGTAAATGATACATTCGATGATGAAGCATCGTGGTAGGTGATGAACATTTATTTAGAATCATCGACGGAAGAATTCGCGACTCTTTGATATACTGAATAATATAACAAACTACACATTGTTTTATTTTGGCAACCTATCGTTTAATTTATCGTGAGCCTACTTGATGGTTAGTACCACATTTTGGCTTATACTCTCACAATAAATCCAGCTACAAATTAGGAACGAAAACCAAAAATGGAAAACTCAATTCCCCCGCAACATCAATAAAGCATGAACAATCTTGAAATTTTTCAACCTTTCACACAAGAGCGTCGGAGCTTTCTCTATAATTTAAATCTGGGAAATTTTGGAGCATAATTTAATAGCGGCTGCTCTCTAGAATGGAAGCTGTGTTTCTTTTTTTGGCAAATACTCCGTAATCATATTTCTGGGCATGGAGTTCCCATGTAAGTTGAAAACGGAAAATTATTTCAGCTGTAAGGTCGGCGAGTAATTTTAATAAAAAAGCCGGCACCCCATTTTAGTACCTCGTAGAGTTCTAATGCAGGCAACATTCGGCTTTTATTGCAACTTATATGTGGCATTTATTTTCTCGAGAAACACCTTACTTCAAGTAAAGGAAAGTTGGACGTACGTAGTTTTCTGGAATAAGTATCATATCAATAATTAATAATTATAATAACTTCATGTTTTATTAGAAGGTATTGTTATGAGAAAACTTTCAAAAAAATAATTCAAATGTACAATATAACAACATATTTAATGTTTCTAAATTATCTCAAATGAAATATAATATAAAACTATACAGCACGTTAAATATTATTGTTGGTTATTGAGATGTTTTAATAGAAGTTAATCACTCATTACATTGGGTAACGTGGTATGACTTCAATCTCCACTTTATTAGAAAGTTGTATAATTGATTTCAGACGATGGTAGCGAGCAGTTAAAACAGATTAAAACAAGAATAACGAGTGTATTAAACTAAATATATAACGACTATTATTCTATAAATATATTCATATTTCATTATTTACATTCACAAATTAATAACATTGAATTAATGAGAATATTGATAAACATATATTAAGCATTAATTTTAAGTAACTATTACAATTTTCCCCTTCACAATAATAATACCCCCTTCACAATTTAAAATTTTTATTTGTAAATGCATAATTGCTTCTTATTTTGAAGCAATTTTGAGTTTATTTCATAGACTACAATATATTTCCATATTACTAGAAGAGGAAGACCGAGGAAAACGTTGCACGATCAAATACCTTAAATATTCAAATCAAATCAAATCAAATCAGTTTATTTTCTCAAAAGACATTACAAACATTTTTTATAGTTTAAGGCATCTATTGAGAACAGGTAAAACATAAGGAATATATAATACCAGGAACGCATGAGAGATGGTTCGACATTAGGAATACAAAATACTCTCCAAAGTCAAGAGTATTTGTCTTCTGAATGTACTTTCACGAATATGAAAGACATCGATCTCCGAAGCGATCATGTTCAGCAGTTTGATTGCTCTCCCCACCGGCATCACCAGAGGCAGGTTGGTTCTGCATGCTGGGAGATAAAACAGTCTGTGATGACGCTGTCGAAGATAGCCATCCGGAACATAAAGATGGATAGCCTCCAAGATGACGGAGTTCTCAAAGAATCCCCTGATAAGTCTGAAGAAATGGGTAAGTGTGCACCCATCCCTTTTTATCTGTAAACTATTGGTCCCCAGCATGCCCAAGAGGAACGCAGTGGGATAAAGCCACGGATAGCTACCAAACTCCCTCATATAGAGATATCTCAGAAATCTTTTCTGAACCCTCTCTAACATGAGCGAGTATCTCGCCTCGTGGGGACTCCATATCACCGAGCCACACTCGAGCCGGCTCCGGACCAATGAGTTGTACAAAATTCGCAAAACATAGGGATTCTTGAAAACTCTACCAGTTCGGAGAATAAATCCCAACATTTTCAGTGCAACTCCACATATTCTCTCGATGTGAGCATGGAAAGTCAGCCTACTTTCATAAACGATACCAAGATCCTTTATCGTTGAAACACGCTTAAGTTGCTGGTTATCCATTGTGTATCTGTAATAAACAGTACGCAATGCTCTCGTAAAAGATAAAATTACGCATTTAGAGATATTGAAATAAATTTGATTGGTTTTACTCCAGCGGACGATATTATTTATATCTGACTGGAGATGGAGGCAATCTTCGGGGCTTTTTATCTCAAGGAATAATTTAAGATCATCTGCAAATAAAAGAAATCGCGAAAATTGTATAACCCTCGCGACATCATTAATGAAGATGGTGAAGAGGAGTGGACCAAGGTTTGAGCCCTGTGGCACTCCGGAATATACGGGAAAAAGTGCAGATTGAAATATACCGTATGAGGCAAACTGTTTCCTCTCCCTCAGGTAGCTAATAAAAAATAAAATCAACTTAGAAGAGAAACCAATTTCTGACAGCTTTCGCAGAAGTACATCATGGTTGACGGTATCAAAGGCTTTAGAAAAGTCATTATAAGAGCAGTCAACCTGGTGACCATTGTCCAAAGCCCTTGTCACATATTCTGTGAAAATCATAAGATTGGTTTCAGTAGAGCGCCCCTTCCTGAATCCGTGTTGTTCTGAAATTATGAAGGGTTCAACTCTAGGGAGAATCATTTTATAAATAATAGATTCGAAGAGTTTGGCCGGAGCAGACAGTATTGCTACAGATCTGTAGTTTTCAACTGATTCTCTCGGGCCGCTCTTGAAGATGGGACTGATCTTGGAGATTTTCCACAAATCGGGAAAGGTATCAGTATTTACTGACAGGTTGAAAATGAAGTGGAGAGGAGGTACCAAAAATTCAGAGCATCCTTTTAAAAAGAAGATAGGAAGAAAATCAGGGCCAATTGAATGCGAATTTTTCATGGCTTGAATTGAAATTTTTATGTCTGAGATGTCAATTTGACTGACACCATTGAAGCTATGAGTAGTATCGGCACTCGAATTGGTCACATCGTTATGATTTAGCCGCGGGGGAATATTGCTATAGACAGATAGGAAGTGCTTAGCGAATGCATTCGCTATATCGGCACCTCGAACCTCTCTATCCCCATGCATCATGGTGTTTATCATGCCACCATCTTTGCGTAAGCTTTTGACGTAGTTCCAAAAAGATTTGGGATCGTCCATGAGATTACCCTCAATGGTGCCCACATATGTTCGAAAGGCCAATCGGACACTGCGAACCACCATCGAGCGGTAGTGACTGAATTGTTCATACTCACCACGAGAGCCAGTAGCTTTCCACTTCTTATGATGAGCATTAAATATTAAATGTCGGCCACGTTGGGAGTCAGAGAAATCGACGCACGTACATGACACGATGTATGAATGTTGAGGAATCGTGAGAAATACGCCAGAAAAGAAAAGTGTGGCAGTCCATTATTTCTGACTACCCCTTCGGGGAGACGGCGGGATGCTTAGTTAGTTAGTTATATATTTCCATAACACGAATTACTGATGTGACGAAAATAGAGAACATAAGACATTGTCCTAGTTTATTTCAGAAAGTAGATATTTAGTTAAAACAATATTCAAGTTCGATTCATTGAGGACACGAATTGGATATAAAACTCAATAATTTAAGATCTTCAGTAGTTTAAAGACGAGCCATTAAACATAGCGAAGGTTTTTCCAAACTGGGACACAGAACGCGAGCTGTGCCGAGATTAGCGTCTGACTTTATAAGACATAAAGTGTTCCAGATATGCCTCAAGCTATCATCGTAAAACATAAAAACCGGCGCACTTATTTAACCTTCCGCACGTTCCTTAATACTTCACATTGGCCACATTTCGTCGTTAAGCTTCGTAGAGTTACTCCGCTCGCTGAAATTCCACCCTTCTAATTTGTTAAAATTGATCAGCGAGATTGTTAAATGTTGACTTTTCATAGGCAGCACTCGAGACAGACTAGCTATGAAATTTTGTTTGCCTTTAAGGCAACCGCTACAAAGAGGGGCCTATTTTTTTTTGTCATGAAAATCTTATTTATATTTTTACAAAGATACTTAATACAGCAATTCTATTTTAAGCAATTACATTACATATTATATATATTTAAAAAATCACATAAATATACAACACCCCTTAAAAAAAATAACTGATATATGCACAATGTATCCATGCGTTGTAAAAAAGGTTTGCAATTACTTTTTTTTTATACATAACCATACGTCTAACAGAATTTTTAGCCGTAAATTTTTTTTCATATCGTTGTTAATTTTAACTTAATAACTTAGACTCAAACCTCTTTAATATTATTATATTTATATTTTATATGAAATATGTTATTATTTTTCTATATGCAATTACAGGAAAATAATTTTAAATGTACAGGAGAAATTTATTTGCGCTAAGTTAGTTGGGTCTTTTAAGACATCTAATTGAAATGAGTCGGAATCGAAAATGATCCCGTTTAATACCCTCGCGATGGCGTAGCCCGAAATGGTTTAATCTCTTATTTTTAGAATTTCTCTATCAAAAGTATGTACCCCGTTAAAGGGTTAGACCTCTCAATACGTTTACTCAAAATCTGGGTTACTAAAGCACCCCGCGATACATCAATTTAATGGTCAATTCATAATATAGCGCCATACTCGTATATCCCAGGCGTATTGGCCTGTCCACATATTCTGGAATTGGCTATTCGCGCATTTCATAACTCTCTTCGGCCATAAAGCGGATCATAATATCAGATTGTCTGTCCAGGATATACAAATCGACATCGCATTATATTTGTTTATAAATGTTTTCCTTTGGGCTTCTTTATTGGTAAATGTCACTTTGATCAATCTTTCTTTTATAAAAGGCTTCTAAAAGCTCACTGAGCTTAGCTATCGTGAGGATTGTTGAATGTTAAAAATAACGTTATTATTTTTTAGAATTATCTAATCGTTAGAATTATTTATATTAACGATTAGAATTATTCTTACTGCACTTAGTTATCATATTGTTTAAAATTGTATGACCAGTTTCGATACTATCGACATTATCGGTTGGCAATAAATTGTGTTAATCACGTAATAAAATGTTCCATAAGGTGTTTAAAACAGTAATTACTATTAATATCAACAAAACAATTATTTCAAACTAATTAGCCATCACGCCATCTGAAAAGAAATTTTAACATTCATACGTCGATTTCTCAGACTCCTCAGGTGAATGTCGCGACGTTTAATATTTGATTGAGTGCCAAGTTTTCTTCATATTTTTTAACGAAATTTTTTATTCGTATATTCCATGTGTGCAAACCATCTGGGAAGCAACGTGCTCGTCGTGGGGTGCATTTTCCACAATCCTCCAAACACCAGGAGTAGCGAGTATGCATGCCTTGCGTGGAATAGATCCAAATTCGCTGAGCAGATGGATGTAGCGCTGAACACAACATGCCGCCTCGTCATGGAATGCCTAAATCCAACACCAGTAAATAAGATGTTTACCATTGCCCCTTAAAAATTAGGAGTAACATCGCCAGTAACGTGGAAAAGGCGAACCAGCAGAATGAAACCAGGCATTCGTTATATAACTACCAATATCCAGTCTTAAGATTTAAATTTAATTTCAGTCCTGTTGATAGATGGCGAAAATTGAGAATGTCTAAATGGGTAGATACCAAGGGAGATCCTACCGCCAGGATACGATTTACTGTGGAAATATATTTTAAATATAATACATTTTACTCGAATATCGATTCTACAATCGTCTCTGCCGCTAGAGAGCATTTCAGAACGCAAGTGAAAAACATCGTTCTTCTTGAATCTGTATTATAATCGATCGCGTTTATTTTTCGTTTTTTGTTTATTTGAAAATTGTTTTTTTAGATTTTATAAAATCTTCAAATAGGGTTAACTTATTCAATTGCAGTGATGAAAACTTATATGTGTACTGGTTTGAAGCAAAGTGTAATATTTTTAATAGCAAAGTGTAGTTCTTGGGATACTTAGATATTTTAATAGGATAATTTCTCGTTGCCTTCCTCATTTTTGTATTTCACAGGTTATTTGAATCCAATTACTGCATAAATTTGATTAGTTATTGATTTTCTTGACATGTGGTAGATAAAAAGTCTATAGCCATTTCAATTATCACGTGAATCAATGACAGAGTGAGACTTTTCACACTGTCATTTTCGGAAATGGAACTTTTAAGTAATACTATAAGTAATATTTTAATACTATAAGTAATATTGTAATATTATACTATAAGTAATATTGTATGTACGTAGGGTAACACTATTGAAGGAATATTTCTTACCATATGAAGACGAAACCATGAGGCACGGATACATCAAGATGTTCGTTGTTTGATATAAATGGAATATTTTTCAATTAGAAATTTTATATATATATCGACAATTGCAAAATATTTCTTGATGCAATGAAGTTCAAAAGTCATTATTTAAACATACCATAACAGCAAACAGACATGCAATGGCAAATAAAAAATATACTACGATTGTGTCCTTTAAGGAACATATAGGTACATACCACAACTGTTAAATATTGTTTTATTTTATTTTAATTGTTTTATTTTAAAATGTATGTAAAATGCATGCAAAATTTATGTTAATTATATACAGTAATAGGGTCATAAAAACCTGTTGTATACAAAAAAAAAATCACAAATAATAAAGTCCTTATCACAGTAACATGTGACCACGTGGCCTCACGACTAACAACTAAAGAAAACAGTTTATTCTCACACGAACGGTGACTCACATAGGTTATTTTGTGTTGCCCTATTGTTTCTTTATTCATGGGTGAAAGTATAAGTTGACTACCTTACATAAATTTACCGAACGATCCCGAATGGCTCCGAGAGGTCCCGAGCGTCCCCGAATACATCCAAGATAGGAGGGAAACGGCCGAAGTCCTATTAAACCCCAATTTATCTCATTTTCCTTTGGTCGTGCGGTCGAAATTCGTTTAATGAAACCCCCTTTGTTTCGTGATTCGGACGAAATGTATGCAATTCCGGGAAGAGTGTCGTATAAAAGGGCTAAGGAAGTCGTAATATCATTTTATCTATCTTTATTGGGCAATAGAACAACGGGAAGCACAGCGTTTAACAAGAAAACAATGCCATGGACTTGGTTGTCTGCGTCAGCTCTAGCCTCTAGCCACTAAAGATACAAACTGCGCCTCGAGGATAGCGGGATGGCGCACGGCGTGGAGTAGAGTGATTTATCACGATTCGGCCATTTAGGAATTATTCAACAATATACTATCAAACATCATATTACCAGGTTTTAAAAAAAATAATGGTTTGAAGCACGGAATCAAATAATTTTACCAAAACTAAATTGTCTTCACAGACAAAATTAATGGCAAGTATATGTGAAAATTAAAAAAAAAACACTAATTGGCCTTTGAGAATTAAAGGTTTGGTTTACAATATCAAGATGATAAAATCAATTATGTATAATACAGATCTCCATTGCTCAAAAAAATCCTTCTGTACATAAAAATTCGAGGTTTTAATATATTTCGCTGAGTCAGGCTTTCGAAATTAAATTTCAACTTCAAACATTTATTATAAATGTTGTTGGTACATGCGTGTTTTGCTTAAACAAGCACATTCATGAAAATAATCCATAATACTCAACTTCTTAGAACAAATGACAATAGCTCCCGAAGATTCTATCTTTTCTGATAATTTAATTCCGTTGATTTCTGCCCCCTACCTACGGTTCAAAAAGCCGTTGCTAAGGATACATGCCGCGGCCGGTAACACCCGTAATCTCATACGTCCATCAAGTCGAAATCTCCCCTCTTCTTATTCTTTTGGACCTCATATTTATATTTCTCGAATCCAGCGCTTCTAAAATATATCTCCTCTCTAGCACCGAATTATAAATAAACGAACGAAAGTCTCACCTGTACCCTTTGTACATTCACAATTTTTGTGAAAAACATAACGCTTGATAATTTAATATACGAATATGTTTTTAAAGTCTTCTTATTTCTGATGACTTACATATAAGGGATATGATATTATTTAACAATATGTTAACTGATTTAAGATATGTACATAATAATATTCATATGATTATTTCTTAAAACAACCAAATTATATGTTAGTTAATTAATATATGTATATGTTTTTATAAAGTTATTAGATAAATGAATGTAGTATTAAATGTGCGATGTCATGAGAACGTATATGATGGTGCTCCGTCATTACGCGAGTTATGGGTCGGGGACTATCGGGGTGGTAATGGCGGCTTAGCGGCGACTGCCTCCAGGACATGTGCTGAAAAGGATTAAGGAAACCAATAATGCGCTCAGCGGGTGGCCCACGTACTACCTCATTAGGGATTTGTATTGCCAGCCGGAATAAATACTCAAGAGGTACGCCATACGCACACCGCATGTTTAACAGCCCACACATGTTTCAGTTTACACCGTTACATTCTTTCAAAATAGGAAACTGACAAGACGTGTATCCCAAAATATATATTACGTGAAAAAAATATTGGTACGGCGGTAATTTGGAAGACAATTAACAAATGTATTTTTTGATCAGAAAATACTGCAAATCTCTATTGAAGTTAATTGATCCGACAATTAGCAATCCACATCGGATGGGATTATGTTTCACACACCCTCATAATTTATGAACATCTATATTATACGTCGGAAAAAAATGTTGTGTTTTTTTTAAATCGATATTAACATTTCGGAGCATTTCCCAAAGCTGAAAGTAAATAAGTGTGACCGCTTGACCTACTTCAGCTGCGGCGGTTGTGCAACAATTACGTCAGAACCAACGATTTTAGGACTATTGACGGGGATGATTTAGTGGATAATCACTCGAAGTTATTCAATTTTCAAAGGCATATTGAGAGAATTTTTCAATATCACATCTAGTGCATAAAAATACAATACATATATGAAACTGAAAATCAATGCTCGAGTATATTAGGTGTTGGCTTATTTATATAATTTAATTTAAGATATTTTGAAGAATCTTTAAAAAGGAATACAATGCACGGAGTGTTATTTATGAATGGCCATCAAAGCCGTCATTATAGTTTTCGTAAGACATCTTATCTAAAGTTAAAAACAAAAAAAAAAATCTAAATAATTATTTAATGTATGAAATACCTTATCATTGGTAATTAAATTAAATTCAATATACCGGCAACATTATAAGGTAAACACAATAGTTCGTAATTTTACATATACATAAAAATTATTCGTTTATAAATAGTCTATTTTCTAGAAGTTTTGTTATAATTTATGGGAATAACATGTTTCGCCTGTCTAAGGCATTATCAAATATTCACGCCTTATCATCACATTTGATAATGATTAGACATACGAAACATGTCATTTCCATAAATGATAATGAAACTAGTATAAAACGTACGTTTTCATATTAATTATGTAATAAGTAGTTTTATGTCAATGTTTAAGAAACAATACTCATCACTCTATATATAACTCATTGAGTGTTTCTATGGCAATGATATTCAACTCCATTTTAAGTGTAATTATGTTTATTTTTGTCTGGTTCCAGAAATAGTAATGTGTGGGAGTGACATGTTTTAATAATGTCCCAGCGAGGCAAAATGAGCGCTTCCGTATATAACACTTCTAAAATTTATAATAAACAGTATCTGGAGTAAGCAGACCTAGTTTGACGTAAAGTACTTATGTGGGTTGATTTTTTATGATTGATTTCGTTACATTTTTTGTGATAGTGGGTATGACAATATCTGTTTCTTTTTTTAGTTTTCGACTGACGTGCGACGATTTAAAGATCATCGGAACGCTCGCTGTTGTCTGCCACGGACATACTATATACATACTACAAGATGTGTAATGAAGTATGTTTATTATAAAAAGTTGACAACGTATTATACTCATAAATAAATAAAATAATCAACTGTTGATTTATGGGTTATTAAAAAAATGACAACTTTTCTTATCGTACATCAAATTTAATAAAAGTCCTTGTTAATTTCTCGAACAATATTTTTTGTTTATCAGTTAAATTTTTTTTTAAAAATGTTATGTTATTTTTGTATATTTTTTTATTATACTCCTATTTCACATTTACTCAGAGTATAAATTAGTCAGTTTTTGATAAATTTAAGTTGGTTTCCCGTGAAAATCATTAATAATATTTTTTTAATAAAAAAACACAATTTATTACACTTTTAAGTTTTTTTTTCTTGATATGTTGGAATCTTTATACCTACGTTATCGATGAATGATAAAATTCTAACCAAAAATATTTTAACTGAAATACTATGTAAAGTACCAGGGATATAAAATTGCGAGAATGAGAAGTGTTTAGTAGGTTTATACGTTTTGTTTTGGAAAGATTTTTTGAATGGGAGTATTTGGGTGATTTATATGACTAAAGATATTGATTAAATATTTTTTTTTTTTTAAGAATTTAAGACACGTAGCAAATGGCGTTGGTGCGAATGGCGAAAAAAACAAATACTGTCGATTTAGCGTCAAGTCAGGTTACTTTGGGGAAAAAATTAATATTTTTCTCAAATCATCCTGTGGATATGGTGAGAACCCTTCTTTCTGTAAAATCATTCTTTGGTATTTTTTGCAATAGGCAAATAGATGTTACAATGCTTTGAATACTGACAAAGAGGTATATAAATATGTAGCAATACGCAAACTGAAATACAAATAATTTCAAGTTGGATTTATTTCATATTTTAATTTTAGAACAATGTTATATTTAGATGGCTATTTTGACATTTTAATTTTATCCGTGAACCAAACATTATTTTTGACTATCGTGGTTTAGTGAAATCTTTATGGCACGTTATAAAGTAAACATTATTAGGTAATTATATAATAGTACCCATGTATAATTTTTTTTCTGAAATACATTAAAGCAATAGCATTGTTTGTGCGATGACACATTAAAAACTGTTCGGTGATTATAAAAAAATAATTAATAAAAAATGCAGTTTCAATTATCCGTTTAGTTTCCATAGTTTCTTCTAAAACAGTTTTTGATAAAATTGTTAAGGGTATTAATAAATTAGCCCTCTACTTTCTTCCGGGGTAAGAAAAATACTCGGTTAATAAACTAAATAGAAATAAGATAGGGTTGCTCAAATATTCCTTTCTAGGCCATCATCAACAATTTGAATTGTAAATCTTTACACGAAAATCAAACTCTTTTAAAATGAGAATTGCAATACATATATAACCTAGATTGCACGGGCAACGCTGCACAAATGTTATATTGATTGCCGTGAGCTGCGCCTGATATCATTTTCAATTTGAAATTATTTTGACATACCTATATGATAGAAGTGCACTTTTAAGCTAAAAAATAGTTCTAAGGTTTATTATAACTTTTTTACACTAAAATATGGTTAAATCTTTTGGATGATTTCAATAATTTCAATATAATATTATAATTTTTTGTAAAAAATGTAATATGATTTTAGTATAATATGAGTTATTTCCGCGTATTCATTGGTCTCCTCCGTCCTAGGCATGCAACTCACTTCTCTTACTTGACGGATTGGAGCTGACGGGGACCACTGCGGCCAGCAGGAGCAGGATGCACATCGCCCTCGCGGCTCTGGTGACCCATTTCCCACACAGTCTCTCACTCAAGTTCGCCATTTTCTTCAGTCAATGCACGACTGTTTATTGTCCGGCCATCACACTTACAACCTGCGAGGGACACACACTTCGTCGTCACAACACTGACTTATTTTGTATCGCGCGTTGAGTGCCACATTTTTTAAGAAACTTATACTTTAATTCATCAATGTTTATTACTCATAACTAGCCCGACAGGAATATAAAGAAAGTTCTTTGAGAACTTACAAATTAAGTAAACTTATAGCATTTTGAGATTAGAATAATTCGATCCAATTGTATTTTTAAAGCTTTATTAACCATTTCAACATTTTTTTAAATTTAAACATTAGCATATAAAATTCATATAACAATAAATTTACAATTATGAAATGAAATCCGCAGAAACACTCACGTAGAAATATAATCCATCATTTTCGTATTTTTCATATAAAACTACCACCAAATACCACACGCGATCACCCTAATCGTCAAATCGGCTCCATTGTGCATGTTCTGTAATGATCGTAAGCTCTAAAATGAGTTCGGGAGCTTTAAGGTTTTACCACGCGCCAGACAATCTGTCGCCCGGAGTATCTGAGCGAAGCACCGCGCGGCGCAGCACAACCGTTCCACACGGCTTCTCGCGCCGACTGGCGGAGGTAGGGGAGCCCCGATCTCCCCCCTCCCCAGCCCGAGCCTGTATGCTGTTTACACCGCTGTTGTATTGCGCCAGGGTAGTTAAATAAGGGATGCTTTTTATAGTGGGGCCCTGTGGAAATTTACCTTCAGTTCCTTAATCAATTTTATTCTTTTTTTACGAGGAAATTATTTGTTCATTTTTATTCAATGCCAACCTATGCCCATATTCATATGGAACTACACAATTTTGAGATACGTACATGCTGCATTCCTTTATTTCTTAAGTATAAATACGTCACAAAATCAATATTATATTTCATTTTACAATTACATACGAGTATGTCTGAAATAGTTTTACAAGAGGAATAAGTAAGTAAAATCGCTCGTGTTGTTGATTTAAATTGAATATTTTATTGAATATGAATTAAAATTTCATGGCAGTGATATATTTTAGCTTGCAAAGAATGATCAAATGTTAAAAATTTTAATAGAAGTGACGAGGTAATCCTTAAATACAGAACGCGGGAAGTAAGTGTTATAATAAAGGCAGAAGTTATTGGAAATAAGAAAAATAATATGTTAAATGTTATAATTTTAAAATACAGGTTTCCACAAATGTTATTTTCTAGAATGACAGTACTAAACTGAGCAATATTTCAAGTAACAGGCGACCTTCTCAAGTTCGGCCAAGGATTTTCACACAATCAATTCCATTTAATTATTCCAGAAAAGAAATGTTTTAAAATGACTTTGCCTAAATATTTTTTTTATGAAATACTTCAATTTAATGCTTTTTACTACACCTGTGAATAATACTAATTGATAAAATACCAGGCTAAGCCGATTTAAGTGACTTCACAATATTCATTCACTGGCATTTATATTGTAGATTCAAATTAACTACTCAACTGTGAATATTCAACAGATATATACACAAGCCTATTGACTCGCAAGGACTTACTGGTATAATCAGAACTGATTGTCGTTCTATCATTTCCTGGAATGATTCTTAAAATGGAGTCAATATCGTCAAGTAACGTACCTACACTTAAATAATAATACTAAAGTCATCTCCAATACAACTGTAAAATGTTGCATTGGATTCTAAAGTAATACACTAACTATGCACAAGTATGTATTATAATTGTTTCCGTACCCAAACTACAGAGATCAGCATATTTCTTATTACGAATTCATTAAATTATCTTAGAACTGTAAACGTAATATAATACGCATTATATACTCGTAATACAACACGCGGTGTATTGAAGACACTGAATGTGTGTGGCGCAAGGAGGTCTCGCGCCCTGCAGGATTACTTTTGTATTTTGGAAAGAATGTCGGTCGCAGTCGAGTAGAGTCGCCCCCGATGTGAATCGGATTTTGTTCTACGAATAGCCCCTCTATTCTTGCCAAAACATCTAAAGACAAATTGCCTCGCCAAGGAAAGTTTCCCCAGAAATGGTCTTCCCGAGTATTGTGACTCCATCAACACGGTACTGAAACCAGAATTGGACTATTTTGCCAGAAAATTTGTAAAGCCACGAATTATTCATAGGCCTAATCTAGTTTTTGTTTTCGTTTATGTAGGTTTCATGTGTGCCAGTCTCTAATTTTATGTATGATATTTGTTTGTGAAAACCACCTCTTCTATACAATTATTTGACTTTAGCTCTATGCGATATTTATTTACTAAGTCATTAAAATTTTGTTAATATTGAAAATAAATACGTGCGTGCGTGTATGGTACGATATATGAATGTAGAGGAAGCCCGAGAGGTATGCCAGTTGTGGCGATTCATTCTCTCTGCTTACTCCTCCGGGGAAATGGCGTGATGGTTAGTTAGTTAGTTAGTTTTGAAAATAATTAAAAAACTATATTAAAAAAATCTTCGTAATATAAGATATTCAGTTTTATTTCACTTGTTCTGTAGTTTAAATCGATTTCGGCGGTTTGTTGCCATTTTCTCTTCTAACCAATATTTAAATAAATAAATACAATTTTCTCTTCTTATTTTCTCAACACTTTACTTTTCTTTTTACATACAAGTTTCAGTTTGTAAAATTACTTTTCTGAAATATGAATTTTAGCTTAACAAATATATTTTTTTAAGTATTGGAAAAATACAAACCATTCAATTTCCACAACTCAAAGACAAGTCAAATATAGAGGAGATAACATATACTTAAAAAATATATAAATTATAATCCCATTTAGATTTAGAATTTAATAGAACTTTATTATTAGTAGTGAATGTCAACGCATCAATTAGTTATTTGAAATAAAGGTGTAACATTTAATCTGTTAATTCCGTGAATTTTAAGTTTATCTAATTTTTAAATTTCATTAATCAATATTAACTATTTGATATTACGATTCGTATTCATTTACTTACTTCAAAGGGGTTGTACAACTCCAAAAGAGTTACGTTAGGCTTCCTTCCAAACAATTAGATATTAAACCTCTTATTTTCAGCAGTCCATTTCACCCGGTTTAGCCAGAATATTATCAATTTAACACTGTATAATTTAATTCTTAGAAGTCTTACTCTGGTCGGTTTTGACAGGTACCGGGTTTTGATTGCTCTAGCCACTACATATCAGGCCGACCGGCTTTGACGGTGAACGTTTTACTCGTAAGTAGCTGTTGAGTCGCTGAGCTGATTTATTGGTTGCAAGTTTCCACTTCAAGATCAACTAATCGTACCTGTAGATATGTTGATGTTCTTTGAAAGTCCAATGTGTGAAAAATCATACTCTCATAGACAAAAGCCTCTTCCATTCGCTTCCATGTCACTGTCTGTTCAGATCCTCCTTCCATGGTCTCCAAGTCAGCAGCTACGTGACCTGCCCATTGCTATTTTAGAGTCGCCACTAGGTGGATTATGTCAGTGACCTTTGTTTTTTCTCTCACCGTATCGTTTCTGACTCTGTCTCTTAGGCTTATTCCTAACATGGCTCTATTCATGGCTCTTTGGGTCATTCGTAGTTTCTCGGCACTCTGTTTGGACAATGTAACAGTTTCAAGACCATAAGTACCAATTGGCAGAACGCAGGCTTCATAGACTTTTCGTTTCAGGTTGATCGGTATTCTCCTGTTTTTAAGGATGTAACACATATTTCCAAAACCTGCCCAGATTAGTCCAATTTTGTTTTTAGCTCTGCGGTTTTGTTATCTCGGCCCAATCGAATATTGTGTCCCAGGTATGTATATTCTTGGACATTCTAATTTCTGTTGCCGTTCACGTTGATTTCAAACCTTTCCGTGCCCATCACCTTGGTCTTTGCCAGGTTCATATGCAAACCTACAGATTTGGATACATCGTTAGTTCTTGCAGCATTTCAGCTATTTCTTCCGGAGTGTTTCTCACGAGTACGATGTCGTCGGCAAAGCGTAGATGGTTCAAATATTTTCCATCAATTCGGATTCCTTTAGTTTCTGAAAATGGGCTAATGTGAACAGTTTTGGGGATATTGTGTCTCCCTGTCGGATTCTCCTTATCCATATTACCTGTTAAAAAAGGGAAAATATGTGTCCTACATATGATCATTCTTAAATTTTCTGTATCAAATAATTAATCAATGTGTTAAAAAAAAACAACAAACGGAATATTCCTTAAGATATTTTATGGGTAGACATATTTTTTGCATATATTTTCATTTTCTCTCGGTTCCTACTGTGGTAACCAATCATGGATGCAAATGTGTTTGCGGTACACGAACTGAACCCAACAAGTAAACTTTGGAGATAAGATAACTTTTATTACTTTCTTACGAGGATAAATACAACATCTCTAAATATAAAATTTTTCAACTGAAAATTGTTCCACGACTACGCGCATACTGAAATATATCCCAGATCTCATAAAAATACTCAAAGTTATTGCATGCCATATGAACAGTAATATACATGTTAATAATAAATTTAAGAAATATACAACAAAACGAGTTTTTCTCAATTACTTGAAATGTTATTTTACCTCCTTTATAGGTATTTTACCTCCTTTTAGTTAATAAAAGAAAACTAATTGTGGAATTTGAGATAATCTATTATACAATTCAATTGAATTTATACTACGATCAAACAAAACAAAGTTATCTATTTAACAATAATCAACAAATCAGCGTTGTACGAATTAAGTTTACTTTACATTAATTTATATTAGAATTATTGAATATTACAATTGATCGTCGACCACATTTATTAAAATAATTTCATTGGTTCCAACAATACCAAAACCTAAAAGTATAAGAATCATTCATCTGCAAGATACTTGCACACTTTAAAAGAAGTGTTAAAAATCTGTGTGAAATTAATAACTTTGAATTGCCTTTTTGAACGCATCTAAAAAATATTCACGCTCCAGACGGAGACAGGGTCGGAGGCTAGGGGAGAGAAATTGAGAAACAAATTATAATAATGTGAAGGGAAATAATGTGTTTTCACCTTGAAGGTGGAAACGGTCGAGATTATTACGGCCCGAATTTTCTTATCCCCTAAAATCCGGCATGATTTTCCTTTACAAGATAAAAGTGGAATATTTTCACACAGATCATGTTTTCCCCATTTCCCCAGGGAGATGACTTTTTATTCCAAACTCAATATTCACAAAATGGCGAGCGGATACAGTCGGGTTCTCTCATTGGCGGACTAAGTACACTATTTGCCAATATTTAAGATGTCACAAATGTGCTTTGACGTAACAATTAGCCTTAATATTGTTTTAAGAGAATAAAACAGAAACGATTGACGGCAAATAACTTTCGTTGACATGATTTGCCAAATTTACAATATTTCTCAAATTCGGGTATATGTGGTTTTCCCATTTTTAAATGAGGATTAGAACAGTAATATAAGGATATTGTTTTAAATATTATATAAGAAACAGATAAGTTAAATTTTGAGTTCATTTATTCTACACTCACAAGAAACTCACGAATGGCGGCTTTGATGGCACAGTATTGAGGTTAAGATTCGATTTTGGACTGACGAATCTCTGATATTTGTCGATAAATATAACTCAAGTCAGGTATTTATTGTCATGCAATGTATTACTGTGCGGGTTGACGTTGTCTCGGTTATGACTCGGACTGTGCCGAAACAAGCTCCACCTTTGTATCAAACGATATCCTCCTGAGATTAGGGAAGGAACAACGTCTAAAGAATATGGAATATTTGCTGTGAATTCTCCGAGAAAAACATGTAAAAGAGTGCTCCCAAGTTGCGACGTCATAATGAAATTCCTTCTGAAAGGCCGCGATACTTTCAGCTTTGCAAAATGCCAATAACAAATTTGTTGCATAGCAAAATTACTCGCATATTCTATTTACTCGTAGCATTAACTTAATCAACTCTTCATTTTTGTGGCCGTGCGGTACTTTTAATACATCGTGAATTAAAAATACTAACAATAAGTTTAAAAAAAGTTTATTTTTATTGTATAAATTTATTTGAATGTGCGTGATTCAACACTTGTGACAGTACGCATTTCGTCTACGTAGACACCAATCGCGAAGAACAATATTAACACTCACGAAATTGACAAAACTGTCAAATAACCTTATACGATATGAACCTCGTATATGAACATTATTTTATTTATTTCATGTAAAAATCATATTTAGGTGACAAATAATAGCTTTATTATATTTTTATTAGAATGACATGTTTTGCGTCGCTCGAGGCATTAATTATAAATAATATAATACATTTGATAATGCCCATGTTAAGTGAAGAAAATACGAAATATAAATACTTACTGTAAACAATTTCCTTAAAATGAAATACAAGTACAATAAGATATAATATTCCAGTTATTAACTATAATGGTTTAAAGCAGACAACTGATTATTTGTTTTAACGCTCTGCCACCACATTTTACTTGGAGTTACACATTTAATAATTCTATGTAAATTAAATAAAATAAGTAATTAATTTAAATTAATACAATAGTTATTAAAAAATTTCCCGGGTTATACGAAACTTTTTGAAAACTGACATGACAGTTTACTAAAAGCGTGTAATTGCGATATTTTTGGTGTTTTAACGAGTGCCACATTAAGAGCGGTAGATCCGAGCCTCTACGACCGAACAAAATAATTTATATGGCGCAATGAATCAACTTTATCGTTTTGCGATAAAGCATCGAATCTAAAAGTTAATCAAAGAGTGGCGGGGATGGACGCTTGTAACATAACTTCAATAAAATAGCGGTTATCCGAGAAGGAAGTGCCACCTATCGAGATAAACATGAAATACTTGTGGCTATAAAATGCAGCTCTCACAGAGTACGAGCGGACCGAGAGAAGTGGCGGAGTAGTACAGATACGCAAAAGTTTTATTTGTTTATTATTCTTGTGACGTTCTCTCACCGAGGATAATGGCTTCTAGGATCAGGTATTTTAGCCATGAGTTTTGACGTCTCTTCCTCGTCATCTTTTTACTGCCTTTCGACTTCCCTCCCAAGATATCAACCAACTGCCGCACATCGTATGTTTTGTGTACACAATTTTTTTCTTCCTTTATTGGTTTCAATTACAATATTTGATCCGTGCAGGTGTTTATCTCAAGGATATTATTACAAGTGTTTATAAAATTTCTTTCTATATTATGTATCTTTCTATATATATATATATATATATATTCTATATATATATATATATATATATATATATATATATATATATATATATATATATATATATATATATATATATATATATATATATATATATATATATATATATATATATATATATATATATATATATATATATATATATATATATATATATATATATATATATATATATATATATATATATATATATATATATATATATATATATATATATATATATATATATATATATATATATATATATATATATATATATATATATATATATCAAGCTTTGGGATCTATGGGCAAACTACATATATACAGGGTCTGTCGCAAAACTATCGAGAAAAAAATTCCTGACTGCGCTAGAAGAGGTAACGGGATGCGCCAAGTGATGAAGATGGAAGGGGGGAGTCTTAGCTACCAAACTCGCCGCTGCTCAGTCCTCTCCGAGCAACGGTTAAGCTAGCACAGTGATCCGCGCAGAGTGTGTTTTGTCGTCGCGTCGGAAATCAAGATGCAACGTTTGCTGGAGCAGCGGACAGCCATATTTGGGAAGCCTTCGGAGATGAAGCCATGTCACAGGCAAGAGTTTACGAATGGCACAAATAATTCCAAAAGGCCGGCAATCAATTGAAGACGACGTGCGCGTTGGACGACCGTCAACTTCCAAAACTGATGACAACGTCACGAAAGTGAGTTGGGGGGAGTGTTACAGTCTGATCGTCGTCTTAGTGTCCACTTAATAGCGGAGAAGTGCAACATGACAAAAGACACAGTTCACCGCATTGTGACGGGTGATTTGCGAATGCAGAGTATCTGTGCCAAAATGGTACCAAAAGTGTTAACTGATGAACAAGGGGAAACTCGGGTTCGGATTTCTCAGGACGTCCTAAAACGCAGTGAAAGCACCACCGGACTTTTGTTGTTCCCCCGCATCAAGAGAAGCTAAAAAGGACGCCATTTGGAGACGTTGGATGCGGTAAAAACCACTTCGACGCAGTGCCTTAAGGGGGTTCCGTCTTCTGCCTTCCAGGGTGCCTTCCAAGAGCGGAAGAAACGCTACCAAAAGTGTATTGACGCCCAAGGGGCGTATTTTGAAGAATATTTAGTGTTTGTACGTTTATTGGCAATAAATTGTCCGAAAAAAAAAATCTCGATACTTTTGCGACAGACCCTATATGTTCCAACATTCGCCTACAGCTGAGGAAACCATAGAAAACCTCAACCGGTGTGTACCTTATTTGCAATCTGAATTGTCTTTTAACACATACTATTTTATTATTTGAGAATTATCGTTTATATAATAATAACAATACACCATTTAAAAAAATATCATATTTAGAACGGTGTTTATATTATGGTAAGAATATTAATTTTTTTAAGTCAACGAAATTAAAAAGTTCCTCTATTAGACTTGTACTGCGATATCTGCATAGCTCACAAGGGTTGCAGCCTCCGTGGGAAGCATAACCAACCGATCACTTGCATATCAGCGTTGTGCTGGCTACAATATATTTTCCTCGTCTAACCAAATCAACCTTTATATCGCACCCTGAGTGTAAAACCGAGATAAGTGCAAATATAAATTTTGGAGATATGGGAGTTTAAAGACTTCATATTGCTTGGAAAAACTGATTTTGTTTTTTAATAAACCAATGATTTTTGGTTTATAGTAATATACCTTTAAACCTAAAATCATTGGTTTATTTTAAAAAAAAAATGTTTTTCCAAGCAATATGAAGTCTTTAAACTCCCATATCTCCAAAATTTATATTTGCAGTTATCTTGGTTTTACAATCATGGTGCGATATAATTGTCCATAAAATGAATTATGGGGTACCGTACATATTATTTAATCCAATTTTATAATATATTGTGACGCCTATGCCATTCTCCGATACAATAATTTTACTTTTAATAAATATGTCCGCCTTGTCCTGTGGCGGCGGCCATTTGGTATCAGAAGGACAATTCGCAAACCACTCCTATTCTGGAGCGGAAGGTGCCTCGGCCACACCGCCTAGTACTTTCGTGTATCCCACCTTTCCCTTTCTTCGGAAGTTTCACGATCCACTCCTATCTTGCTACACATCAATTCTAAAAAATATTTTAATATCCCAGTTTATTAAATTGTAATCTTTTTTGAAATTTGCTATTTATATATGTATACTCGTAAAAATATGTTTAATATTAAGATTTTTGTAAGTCACGCTTAGTGTTTATACCTTATTTTAAAGAAAACCTCACATTGTAATGATAAAATAATGCAAAACGTGTTGACGCACGTATTCAAAGAGTTTGGAATATTTAAATCGAGGTATTGTAAATCATTATTTTATTTAACAGCCATGCTTAGTCACATATATTTGTCACGAAAACGGAAACCCAATTTGAAAACAGGTCCCTAATACAGCGAGCCCGATACAGGAGCACGAGATGGAGATTACCTCAAATAAACGGCCAGTTTTATGTGATTTTAAAGCGAAGGGGAAATATTGGAATTTAAAATTTTATCGATTTTCAAGTAGAAATTTCCTCTGCTAACTGAATGAATGAAATAAATTATTTAACGAATAAACGACAGCGTCCATTCAAATTTATCTGAATGAGAAAAACACATTCTATGCTTTTAAAAAAATATATGTTAAAAATATATAATTTTAGTACTGAGGAATTTTGTAATTTAAGAAATTTTATATAAAAAAAATAATAATGCTATTAAATTGTTATGATTTATTACTCTAAATATATTTTTTTACTGTTGAGTATATTTGTATCTGCGTGTTTTGATGGTTAATATCAAATAAACTTGGCAGTGAAGAAAAAAATATATTGTATTTTAATTTACATATAAACTTTAACAACTGTCGGTCGACCCCGATGCTCTCACGCACCTGACACAGCGCCCAGTAGTGGCCACCCTCGGTGCGACCCCGCAGCTATAGGAAATGATCAAAGCTATCTCCCAACTTAAAAACCACAAGGCTGCTGGCGAAGACGGAATCCCGGCTGAAATATTTAAAAATGGAGGAGAAAACCTGCATAGCCACCTTTTCCTTCTCATAAAACGAATATGGGAAGAGGAAGTTATTCCGGAAGACTTCAAAAACGCCACAATTGTAACTATCTTCAAGAAGGGAGATAAATCTGACTGCGGCAACTACAAGGGCATATCACTACTGAGCTCAGCAGGAAAGATCATATCCAGGATAATATCAAACCGACTAAACTCACTTGCGGAGAACATTCTCCCAGAAACACAATGTGGCTTTAGGCCTGCAAGAGGCTCAAATGATATGATCTTCTCTCTGAGACTTATCTAAGAAAAAAGTCTGGAACAAAACCAACCTCTATATATGGTATTTTTTGACATTGTAAAGGCATTCGACACAGTAGACCGTGAAATTCTGTGGAGGATACTCCTGAAATTTGGATGCCCCGAAAAATTTGTTAACATAATACGGCTTCTTCATGACGGAATGAAGGCAACAGTCTTAAGTAATGGGGCATTAACCGACCCTTTTGATGTCAGGACTGGAGTGAAACAGGGCTGCGTTATTGCACCAACACTGTTCTCTCTGTACTTAGCCGCCATGCTGGAAATAATAACGCACAAACTACCAACTGGTATCCACCTCTCATACCGCATCGAGAGAGGTTTCTTTAATCTTAGAAGGCTCCAATCCAAAAGGAACACGCATACTCTGCCCGCTACCGAACTACAGTACGCAGATGACACCGTTGTCTGTTCCAACACTGAGGAGGGTCTTCAGGATATCATTAATGTGTTTGTGGAGGGGTACGAGATGATGGATCTTAAGGTTAACATTGGAAAAACCAAAGTCCTCTATCAAAAAGAACCCAAATCGTCAAATATCGCCCCACCACTAATATATGTAAAGGACACCCCACTCGGGGCTGTCTCATACTACCAATACCTGGGTAGCCACATATCCCAAAAAGTACACATTGACGAAGAGGTCCATCACCGCATAAAGTCGGCCAGCGCAGCCTTCGGGCGGATGAGAAGGAGAATATTTGACAACCACGACCTCAGAAAGGACACCAAAGTGCTTGTTTACAAGTCCGTTGTCCTGCCAACACTCCTGTATGCCTCGGAAACATGGACCCCATACAGAAGACATATAAAAGCCCTGGAGCGATATCACCAACGCTGCCTACGTAGGATCCTAAAAGTGAAATGGCAGGACAAACGGACAAATGACAGCATACTTGCTGAGGTCAATATGACAAGTATTGAGGCTGCCATCATCCAAAAACAACTGCGCTGGGCTGGTCACGTCGTCAGAATGCCTGAGGCAAGACTCCCAAGAAAGATTATGTACTCTCAGCTTACCCAAAGAAAACGCTCACACGGTGGCCAGAGGAAGCGCTTTAGGGACTCCCTTAAAGGAAACCTACAAAAGACTGGCATCGACTTGATTGCTGGGAAAAGACTGCAGAGGACAGACCTAGGTGGAGAACAGCAGTACATAAAGGCACACAAGACTCTGAAGCACAGCGCAGAGACGACGCCGCTGAGAGAAGGAGGAGGAGAAAGGAGAGATCACTGGGAGACGGTGATGGCTCCACTACAGGCGCCTTCCCCTGCCCCAGATGCCCCGAAATATGTGGGTCCAGGATCGGGCTCTTCAGCCACATGCGGACCCACAACCGTGAAGGACAGTCTTCCTCGGACACGAAGGACAGCCGATGATGATGATGAAACTTTAACAACTGTAAAGTTATTATTATACTATTGTAGAAAAATTTGTTTACTTATTATGAATTTAATAATTTGTTCGTGTGATTTCTTTTGTTCTTCTGCGTTCATTTCAATACTTTTTTTTATTTCTTATATATTTACACTTATATTTTATCATTTTGTGTTGTTGATTCACATTTGAATAACTTTTGAAAAACATTGTTTTACTTGTAACACCTTTTGCACCTTTCAGAAACATGTTTTGGGTTACAGTTGCTCTCCTTTAGAATATTTATTTAACGATAAAAATTACTTCAACAAATGTAATTTATTGTTTCTTGAACAATGATGTAAAACTCCATATAAATTTAAAAAAAAAACTAGAATGTACATTTATGAATCTAAATAGTACAAATAAAGTTTTATTGTTGTTAATTGAAATTTCTTGAGAGAATTTAATTGTATGTAATTAAATAAATAAATATATATAGTATTATATATATTTAGTTGGCGATGAGGTTCGCAACCCATCACACCGCGTCTCCCGCGGGGCGAAAAGAGAAGGATGGAGTGCCGCATCAGTAAAAGTGTGACAGTCCATTCTTTCTGCCTACCTTTTCGGGGAGACGGCATGATGGTGAGTTAGTTAGTATATTTAGTTTTATTCTTATATATTTTTTTAATTTCGACCGTTTCCGGCAGATTTCTACCATTTTTTGGTATAAATAAGGAGGAAACAAGTGGCTGAAACTGATGTTCTTCTTCATTGTACACATAGAATAATTGTAAAAATAGTATGATTTTCAACAGTTATTCAAATCACGAATATTTAATGCCTCGAATCTCTATAAATATAAGTGAGAGACTTAGTACAGGATTAGGGTAATTAGATGATTGACAGCTAACAAGGGAATGCTTTTAAACTCTTCAATTATTCCCAGAGCAGGAAATAAACGGATAGGGTTTGATTCCAGGATAAAATTGTATTTCGGAGAAAGACCATTATTTAAATCAGTTGTCAGAGTGATCCCGGCCTTTTAAAAGGACGAAGGACATCATGTGGATTTTAAAATTGCTCCGAACATTTTATTCTTCTCCTCAATTCGTTTCATGTGCATAAATTGTGTTGTGAAAAACGAAAATAAAACAATGACGTTTGTTTTTCAAGATAAAAAAGTATGGTTTGAATATAATATATAATAGTATTTATTTATCCATTCGTTCCCTATGTCTAATAAATCTTGGTTGTTATTTCAAAATATGATTCATGACTTCTTAATATGATATTTTTACTTCATATATCAAAGCTCCCAAAAACCAATGCATTGTCCTGAAAATTTCTGTGTTTTTATTTATATAATGATCTATCGAATACTATTTTTAACATTGTGCAATGTAGCCCAACAACCACGTGAAGGATTTTGCCTACATTTTGAAAGGTTTTTCTTTAAAGCTTTATAAGAGACTAACGAAACGGATTTTTTGTATTTATTGCTCCTGATAAAATTTATAAAAATCGTTAAAAACAAAAATAGTGAAAGTTTCGAAAAAAACTTTTTTTTTGTATATATTTTTTTCTCGGTCAGTCTATTGTTTTTACTCATTAAACAATTCCTGTGTCTGCTACATTGTAAGGCATATTTTGCAGAGACGATATTGAATACTGTTAAAAATATGTTTAAAATGTTAAAAAATAAAAAATTATGAATCATTATGTAAATAAAAGCAAGAAAAATTCTGAAAATTTTATTGTTTCTTTCCTGAGATACAGGCTTTTTTGTAAATAGGTAGTTGATAGGTATTGAGGGCCTTAAGAATACTAAAACGCATATTCTACGATAGAAAACGGAATATCTCTTGACATATAATAATAATTAACAAAACGCATTATGATATGATAAGATGGTTTACAATCATTATTAATTGTTTGTTAAACAATGCTGTAAAGCACCATATTGGATATTGAAGAAAACAGACGTTTTCAGAATTGTTAAGCATAATTAATAATCGTTTTTGATTGATACCAGATTAATTTGATTATTTATTTGGAAATTATCATTCAATATTTATCGTTGTGTACATACATAAACCATACCAGAGAAATCGACGCGCGTGCATGACACGATGTATGAATGTTGAGGAAGCGAGAGAAATATGTCAGGAAAGAAAAATATGGCAGTCCATTCCATCTGCCTACCCCTTCGGGGAGACGGCGTGATGGTAAGTTAAGTTAAGTTTTAAACCATGTCCATTAAAAAAACGACAAAATGCCACGGACGCCATGGAAGCGATCAACACTTGTTTCCTAAAAGAATATTCGGTCTCATATTTTATTTGTAGGAGATCTTTAAATTAAATGTCTACCTGACAGGCATATTGGGTACTGCGGGCGATATCATATTTCATCCGTCCCCTGTGTCTCGCGGCCTGAATATCAAATATTCTCAAGAAAAGAAGCTTTATTCTAACTCTAATATTTCCTTGGTGTGCCCACTTGCCTTCTGCGTGTCACTGTGATCTTTACAATCGCGTGGAACCTAGAAAGCTTACATAATCATTCTTCATACTATAATACATTTTTAATGATAGGATTTATCAAATATTTGTTTCCTAGTCGTATAAATATTCACCAATTTAAGTCGCATTGTATGCTTTCTCTTCTTTTACACTGCGATAGTTTTTTCCCTTTTTCTATAAACATGAATATTGATGATGCTAACTTGATTCGATTGTTGCAACACATTTTATATTTGTTCTTTTTACCTTCCCATTTACATGATATGCCAATTAGAAAATATTAAATTCTAAAGTAAACGTTGATTGAGTTTCATTCAGTTTATGTTTATATTTATCCTTTTATATTGTATAAACGTTAACTTAATGTAATTTTAAGAGCGCCTTCCGAGGAACGTCGAGTGTAAATTTAGTCGGCATAAAAATGCGTTTATTTGACATTCGATGTAATTAATTAGATTCTCGAGAACGTGATTAGGATTGTCAAGTATTTTTCATTGGTTCAAATAACGACGACAATATAAATAAGGATTATTTTAGAATTTAATTCAAACACTTAACCAAACACCAACGTTTGTATCAATGTCAATGTCATAAAATATTTAGATTTATAGAAGAAAATAAAATATATGTATTCATATTATATGATAATATCTATTCAGTTTTATTTCACTTATTTTCTTAGTTTCAACCGGTTTCGGCAGCGTATCAGCGTAGCTCGCTCCCATCTTCTGGTACATACAAAAAAGTTTGATAGGTGTATATTTTTAATTATATATGTAATGCCAATGGTAGGGGTTGAAATTTAATGTTTCTATATACAGAGATTCTAAAAGTATTATTTTGTAAACAATTATTATTGGTTTCTTTACTAAAATATCAATTAAAAGTGAGAATATTCAGAATGATGATATAAAATATAAAAATTCAAATGGATTGGTTTATTTGAGGCGAATGTAATTATATGGAGGGCCCTGCGATCTTTGAGTTAGTACATGCATGGCCTTATATAATATTAGATAAATAGTAAATTTTAGAAATTAACAAATAAAACACATAAGTAAATTTTAAATGAACAACCGATGCATGCACATTCACCAAAGTAACATTCATCGAAAACAAAAAAACTATTTTCTATTTTTAATTTAAACAAAAGTCTCCTTATAAAGTATATAAAATCTGCCGGCAATATTGCATATATTTCAAAATTCTTCGATGGTACAAAAAATGTGTACTTCCAGATACTATAAACCGGTTAACAAGATATTTGAAATAATTCAATTCGCCGAAAATCAACTAATCCTTTAAAAATATATATATTAAACACTTTTTTAAAGACTTAGTACAAAACCACTTTATTTTGGGTAAAGAGCGCCAACCGGTTTCACTCTATAACGAGCTTCATCAGGGCTATACACAAACTTTGTGTATAATCCTAGTTTGTGTATAGCCCTGATGAAGCTCGTTACAAAGTGAAACCGGTTTGCGCTCCTTATTCAAAATAAAGTGGTTTTATACAAAGTCTTTTGTACTCATTACATCATTTAATATCGACTTCATGGAAGGTCGAAAATTGGATGATGCTAGGATCGCTGATTGAGAAAATGATAGTATAACACATCATTAAACGATTTAGATAGCGCGAAACTCGACTCCAAACTTTAAACGCATTTTTTCCAAAACTTACTTTTTTAGATACGGTTTGCATGATATCTCAAGTTCTATTTCATCGATTTACTTGAAATTTTGTACAGAGCTTTTAATATATACAAATATGATTATCGCATTACGTAGGTTTTTTTTGAAAAATTACTTTCTTACTATTTTGGTTGAAAAAAAATAGAGCGAAAGTGTATTATTTTTTTTCTATTGACCGCTATTTTGCATTTATTTTTTCAAATTTTCCCTACGTAGGGCGATAACTACATCTTTTTTCTTTAATTACATTCAATATTTATTCTTCAAACCTCTGGAAGGACTGAAATCCTGTCAACTAGGACGTACAATTTTTTTGTGAGCCCCCACATTACCTCTTTGGATTTTTTTTATAAATGCACTATATTATATTGTTGAAATATACATAAATATTATATGAAAAACAAGATGGTAAAAATATATACTGTTTTTTTATAGTGCCCGAAATAGACGTAAAATTCTGGCGTTTAGACTAGAATACCCCCTCAACTTTTGATAATGCCTTTGAAAGCTAAAACATACCATTCCCATAAAATGTAATAAACTTCTAGAAATTAGACGCTCTATAGACTGTCCTTTTTATTCATTATTCCTCAAAAACTTACAAACCTTGATGTAAATAAGCAGCAAGCTGTGAGAATCGGTTGATATCAAAACATCAGTGAAATAAAACTCGATAGGTACGTATTGTAAAAATAATATAGACATTTTATACATATTATTTTTTCAATACACTTTTTTTCCTGAAATGGCCAACCAATGTATCGATTCTGAACATTGTTTTGACAAAAATAAACAACATTTCAACACAAAGTTAACAACAGCAAATCCTCAAGTCGGTAAAATTGGGAAAAACATAATCATCAGATTCCTACATTTACTCCTTTCTACTTGAATACCCTTACTATTTTTAGTCTTCATCTAGGCAAATTATGTTTATTCAAATGAATGTTTTTTCAAAATTTTATATCATCACTTATAAATATTATACAGTTAAAAATAATTATTAGTTCTTAAAGTAATTAGTGAAGGTAATTTTTTTTTAATTCAAATGTATTGTTCCTTTGTGTTATATCTAACTAACTAACCATCATGCCGTCTTTCCGAAGGAGTAGGCAGAAATAATGGACTGCCATACTTCAAAACGTTTTATATTGACTTTTAAATGCGTTTTAATAAGTCTTTATTTGTATAGTTTTTGATATATATTTACACCTAAAGATGGAGGTCTCCTCCGAAACATATCGTGGTATTTATTATTTAAGTGGAAAATAAACAGCTTTAATTTTCAATTACAACGTGTATTCGATTGGAATTCAACAGTGTTAATACCTTAACTAAAAAAAAAAAAATTCATGCATTTTTTATTATTAAGTGAGTTATTAGCATTACAAAAATTGCATTAGTATTAGATTTGATGTTATAACACTTTGATTTAAACAATTATTTACTTTTAGTTCTAAGTATTTTAAATAAATGATTAGCTGCTGAATATGGCTAATCATAAATTCTTTATAAAAACTGTTTTACTTTGTAGAGAAATACTGTAAATTCTGAATGTGATATTGTACAAAATTCCGTAGTGCAAATCGAGCGCCACAATCATATATAACTTGTATCTTGTCTTATATAATTGGAATTGCAGTGAAAAATTTATAAGGTATTTTCCGTATTTCTGTAAGATTATCTCGTACCAAATACTTCAACAGAAGTCTTGGAAATGCAGAGGGTGTGTGTTAATCTAAAAGTTTCAGTACTAAGAGTGCTCAGTCTGGCGATAAAACTTTAAGTATATGAATGGACAGAACCCTTCAGCCGAGCGAGGATCTGTTTTGTCTTCTGCCTGCTAAAGCCCAACTTTCTCTTTCCCATTAAACCCTTCTCTATTGTTCGCATCGCGTGACGCCGCCTCCCGTCCTCGCGCGTCCCCAAAGCGGCGCGCGGCACGCACGGCTGATAGATTATTCAGTACTTTGATTTTGGGAATCGGTCAATCCATTTCACGCCGTCCTCCACCCCTTCCCTATGTAGTGTACTGCTAATGGCAATAGCGTATGCCTTATAAATAAACTATTTCAATGAAAGCTGTTAATTTTACACGTCGATCGTCGAAAGTGCTTTATTGAATTTGTATACCTGTAAAAATGTGCAATATGAATAATTAACTGAAAGAATATTATTTGTATTTTTTTTATGTACAAAACAGGTCGTTTGAACCCAATTACTGTATACAATTAAATTTTTAGCTATTATATTGATTCTCGTGACACGTGATAGGTACCCAATCTATCGCCATTTTATTGTCACGTGAATTCTACACCAGACCAAAGACAGTGTGACAATCACATGATGTTAGATTAATGCTTCTATTCTGAAGTAAATAATCTCTTCATCACTAATGGATACGATATTGATATCTACAATAGAAGAGATATCTTGGAAACTTGTATAAATAGTATAATATATTGCCTGACGCGGGGAAAGTTGTCTTTTACGTTGATGTTATAAAACGTCCTTCTTAAGAATCTCTTTTTGAAAAAATAAAATAAATTACTAAGTTGATCTTTTATTGATGAATCTTGGTAATAAGTGTGGTATTAAAATGAAAGGAGAAATAATGCCACTTGAAATTTATTTTTTTCAAATATTTTCTTCAAATATGGCTCATTTTATAATTATTTAATCAAACATTAGATCCATTATTTATTTTTGACTTTATAAAATGCATTTACTTATCTGGGCGGTGATTGAGTGATACAGTCGGAGCTTCTAATTGAAATGGCTCATATAATATAACGACATTGATACCAATCCATATTGTTGTTGAAGAGCACAGTTTACATCTTACACGCAAATTTTAATATCATTCAATAAAACCCAACCATTACCTGGCCGGCATAAACTATGAGCTCACATTACAAATAAACATTTTATTTTGCTATGGAAAATTTGTTAATATGAAAGAATCCTGGAGAATGTACATTGAAATGTTTTACAAAGAAAATACAAGTTATGTCTTGAAAAAGAAATATAAAAGTGGTTTCCTTACAAAGGACATCTCGGTGGAGCATTACAAAGTAAGAAATGGTAACAAAAAGGGTCGGTACCGTGTTCTATCTGGATCTCCTTAGCCGAGCCGGGCGCGAGGAGATTTCTGCGATAAGTATCTCGATTATAGTAATGCGACTTCATAATAGATCGTATAAAACAATATAAAATGTAACGTTCATACGTAGATGATGCGATCTGATATATAACTCTTGAATTCTTTTATCAGATGAAGTGTACATTTCAGATTTTTCCTCGTTTCTGATACAACAAAAAATAAATAATGGAGAAGTTCAGACCGTTTTCAACGATTCAACAACATAACAACAAATTGTATAATATTATATTTTTTAATACTTTCTTCTTATATATAAAATAAAAACATGAATCTTGGTAATAAGTGTGGTATTAAAATGAAAGGAGAAATAATGCCACTTGAAATTTATTTTTTTCAAATATTTTGAAGAAATTTGAATGGCTCATTTTATAATTATTTAATCAAACTTTAGATCCATTATTTAATTTTGACTTTATAAAATGCATTTACTTATCTGGGCGGTGACAGGCGGCACATAATTTTGTTTGTTATACCTTTATGTGGGTTCTGTGAAAAACAATCATTGTACAAGAGATTAGTACAACTACCGTGGGTTTCACACGGAATGCACAGCCTAACAATTTTATGGAAGCTTCGTTTTAAATATTCGAAATTTATTTTTTGTTTATAAATTATTTGTAGTTATATTTCAGATATTCTTCCTGCTCGGATTGGTCTCGGCATCTTCTAGTGTAGTGTTCAGCGAGCTGCCGAAATCAGTCGAAAGCAGAAGAACTGTTGAAATAAAATTGAATATATTAGGTCCTTACATATGAAATTGGCGTTTTGCCGTACTGGCAACTTTGATCTCAAATATCTTCTCTTTGGTTAGGAATTCCAAATTCAAATTTATACAGCTATTTACTCAAGTATTTGTGTTTCGAAAATTATAATTCATTTGTTTTTTCCTCAATTGTTTTTTTTCTTTGCGTCACTCAGTTTACAAAATGGAAAACTTGAAATATCGCGTTATTTACGAGTACGAGTTCCACCGTGGCACCAGTGCTGCAGAAACGGCTCGAAGGATTAATGATGTGTATGGCGACAGTGCCGCAAAAGAAAACACAGTGCGTTTATGGTTCCAACGTTTTCGTTCTGGAAATTTCGACCTGCAGAACAAGCCCCGTGGACGGCCGGAGACCAAAGTTGATAATGAAGAATTGAAGGCTATTGTGGAAGCGGATCCATCGCAAACCACGTCCGAGTTAGCTGCAGGCTGCGGTGTTAGTGATAAAACTGTTTTAATCCACTTGAAGCAAATTGGGAAGGTGAAAGAGCTTGAAAGGTGGGTACCTCACGAATTGAGTGAAGCAAATCAACAAACGCGCGTTGACTGCTGCGTTGCATTACTCAACCGGTACAATAATGAAGGGATTTTGAATCGAATCATTACCTGTGATGAAAAGTGGATCCTGTATGATAATCGGAAGCGCTCATCGCAATGGCTGAACCCTGCCGAACCAGCCAAACCATGCCCCAAGCGAAAATTGACTCCAAAAAAGTTACTTGTGAGCGTTTGGTGGACTAGTGCTGGTGTCGTTCACTACAGCTTTCTTAAATCTGGCCAGACGATTACGGCAGATGTCTATTGTCAGTAACTGCAAACCATGATGGAAAAGCTAGCTGCTAAACAACCGAGGCTGGTTAATCGCTCTAGGCCACTGCTGCTTCATGATAACGCTAGACCACACACTGCACAACAGACGGCTACCAAATTAGAAGAGCTTCAATTGGAATGTCTAAGACATCCACCGTACTCTCCGGACCTTGCCCCAACAGATTACTATTTTTTCGAAATTTGGATAACTTCTTGCAAGGGAAAAAATTCAACTCAGATGGGGCAGTCCAAACCGACTTCAAAGATTTTATTGATTCCCGTCCGAATGGTTTTTTTAGTAAAGGGATCGATGAACTACTTATGAGATGGCAAAAGTGCATAGATAGCAATGGTACATACTTTGATTAAATGAATATATTAAATTTAAAAAAAATCAACTTTATGTTCCTCCCATACAAAACGCCAATTTCATATGTAAGGACCTAATATTAGGAAACTTTTCATTATTAACTCAATACATATCTGTATATGTATATATCTACAATACTAAAATTTTTCAACAATCGACATAAAATATTAAGGTTAGTTTTTTTGTGTTTTGGATCTCTTCTATATAAAGAGTGATCCATCTACAAGGAGATGGCTTCAAGTATCGATATTATTTTGCATTATTTTTTGGGCATCAATTATTTCCCGGGGAACAAACGATAAATTATTAATTCTAAGTGTTCTCAGTCTATATACCATTACTTGTACATCCATTTTTGTATTAACTGGTGAATTATATATTTTTATTTAGAAGTGATAAAAAAAAACAATTATATAAGTCACGTGTATGGTATAGTTATGTATACATTTGAATGATTGTAGGCAAATCTTATTTGAGAACAATTCAGAACAATTTGGTGCAGTGAGGTATACGTTTGTGAAAGCGGGGACGGAAACAGTATGAAAAGAGACCTTGAGAGCTCCATCTCATCAGTCAGATATAGTACCCCCTTGTAGCTGTAGGTAGCACCAGCACACTTCATAAAAGTACTCATATAAAATGTATGAACCGTATTTTATTACCGAACTACTTCCATCTTCCTCCAGGGACAGACCCTCAACTTTCTACAATATGTATGCAACTTGCTTTAATTCTAAATTAAAATTAATATGTATTTGGCAATTGAAATGTTTTAATGAGTAAAAGCGTTTAAACTGAATATGAAAATAAAATAAAGTTTAAAAAAAATAGCCCCCTCTTTTTCTAACTTTTTTTAGAAAACTTTTGTTAAAAAAATACATTTTCTTAAAAACATTGATTTAGAAATTTTCTTGGAGGATAACGGTATTCAAACATATTTTTATTAAATACTTACCGCTACTGCCGCTCCACACCCCCCCATAACACAATGTACCCTTAAAAGCTTTCGGTATTACGCCCTGAAAGCGTTAAGAATTTTAGAAAAAAAACTTTACTCAACTTTTTCATAAAATTCGTCTGTTTTAAGTTAAAGCAGCCATATTTTATAATTAAAAGTGGCCGAACGCAGCGATAAAGGAAATTGCTATAATTTCATTCTTTTTCAGCAACAGACCTTCACCTTAAGGCATGCCCTGTATTCAGAGCAGCGTGACAGGCTGAGGGAGGCATATTCGTACAATCGGCTTAAGATCCATTTCTCACTTCAATAAAGACATTCACCAGTTTATTCGTAGTTATTGTAAAGAAAAAGCATGTTGTTCTTATTGTATTTATATTCTTTCTCTATATATTATTAGATTAGTTATTTTATTTTTTTAATTATTCGTTTAAACGTTATTTTTATATTATTTTATTTCAACATTTTACTAAACTTTTTTACGCGCGTTAGGATTAATCATTATATTTTTTATTTAGATATTTAGCATAAATTGGTCGTCATTAAAATTATTAAATAGTTCGTTATGGACAAAAATGATTTTTTTTATCGTTTAATAACCAATGTCCTTAAAGTTGTAGAAGGCATGTAATAAACATTTCTTTCTTCAGTGTAGACCCTGAAATCCTATTATTGCCATCTTTAAAATCGTATTCTATAAAAAACTTTGTGAATATGAATATCTTATGGAAGTTATTTTATAATTTTCGTGTTAGTAAGAAATACTGCCGTGCAAATGTTAGTCAAGACGGAATCCTCGATGTACTCGTATGGTATAAAGTTAGTCTCTGAAATAATGATGCGGCTGAGAATTGATCTCACAGCAATAAAATCACGATTGTATCAGGACGCGAACGCCCTCCATAAAATAGATAAAACATGTGTATTATTAGTTCCGTCTAAATACTCGTAGTATATTCGGTAGCGTTTATACCACATGTCGTAAATGTATAAATTAGTACAATAAACGTCCGAGTTGCGGCCGTAAGTCGGCCTATTTGTGGGCTCGAGGCCTATCAGGACCCGGACGGTAACCGACTCGAAAACAAATACAAAGCTGTTCGCAACCCAATCGCCCGAAATGACATCAGGCCGGACCCAATATGAAGATGTCCAATAAACTAAGTGGAAAATCCCACGGAGCTAGCACGCTGCGGTGGTATCGGCCGTTATGTTACACTATACTACCCATAGGAGAGCTCCGAGATTGTTTTTGCTTCTTTAGACATCAAATAGTCTTGGTATTTTTATGCATGAAGCAAGTTAAAAATTAAATATGTTCAAATATCCACTCTACAATTCCAGATTTTACTTTTTCTTCTTCTTCTTCTCCTTATAGACCTTTGGTCTGTTCCTGAAATCAGGCTGGCCTCTCTTGGGAGGTTGACTCCCAACTATCTCTCCATCTCTTCGGCGGTCTTCCGGGGGGGACGGCAGCCGGCAGGAATCTGATGCGCCACAGCGTGTGGGATTCTGGTGGGATCCATCCTCTGCACGTGCGCATTCCAGTATCTTCTGCGTTGTCTGCCCCATCTCACGACATCCTACACCTTGCTCTATCTCGAACAGTCCTTCCTGTTATCATCCTCAGCGTCCTCATCTCTGCCACCCGTACTTTAGCTTTCGTTCTTGTTGTATCCGCTCTGGTCTCAATGCTATACGAGTATGTCAGTATTGGCCTTACGCAAGTTTTATATATTCTGACCTTAGTGTCAGTTCTCATATACCAGATTTTTTAATACTCCACATACCTCCAGTATACGTTCGAAAATTTTCATCTGATTATTATGACTAACCTAATCATCAAGCCGTTTCTCTGAAAGGATAGGCAGGACATTCAATATTTGATTTACTTCTTGACCATGCCACGTTTTTCTCGGTTTTCCTTATTTTCTAGTTCCATATAAATCACTTTTTTCCATTATGTTTTCATTCATTCTTTCCATCTTAATGATCCTTTCATTATTTTGTTCATAACACTTTTATTCGCATGGCATTAAGTTGTTCTATATTTTCATTCGACACTCTATCATACACATATTTTTCACACATTCGTCTAATAGATCTTATTTATTCTACTTTTATCCTTCTTTTGCCAGTTCCATGCTTAGCTTCCATACATAAGGGTCGGTACAAGAACACCATTGTGCACTACCATTTTAGCATTTTTGGATAGGCTTTTGTTTGCGATTACAGCTTTAAAGCTACTTAAGTACACAAATCATTTTGTTGCCTGCCTTAACCCTTCTTTCAATATCCTTTTCCACTCTCCCATCCCTTGTCAACATACTACCTCAAACTTGCTTCAGATTTTCACCATTCACGCTAATGCTGTAGACTGTCATGATCTCTTCGTTTTCGAAAATCATTACCTTTAACTTATTCACATTTATCATCAGATCATTTCGCATGCATACCTCATACATTAGGACTAGTGTCACCAAGACTTGCAGTTCATGCTTGTTGTCTGCGAGTAGGACAGAGTCATCCGCATACAAAAGATAGCTTACTGACATTCCGCTCATTTTGGTCTCGATTCCAATGGTTTAAGTTCTTTCTTTGGATTAATTTTAATTAATTAATTTAAAATAATAAATAAATAAAATAGATACTAGATTGTTGTGACATGTCACTCAATCGGTTGTATCTGTAATGTTAAATAGATGTTGAAATTTTAAAACTTCAACATGTTTAGTGGCCACTACATAAAACCTCGATTTTAGTATGAATGCCGTCCCAAACTTTACGATTCTAAATAGTGCTAACATATTAGACCAGCATATCTTGCAGTTAAAGTTTAGCTCATATAAATAATATAAAATACACACAATTATAAAAATTCTATGTAATCAATTTTCATTTTCTGGTTTTTGCTTTTCCAAAAATAAAATAAAGCCTATGTTATGTAAACAATACGTCCCGTACCAAATCTCTTACACTGTTTGTATTCATCATCATCATTTCTCGGCGCTACATCCCGGTATGGGACTTGGCCACCTCTACAACGGTCCTCCACTGACTTCTATCTCTGACCATTTCTCTCCATTCCCCAGCTCCTTCCATTTCGTCTCAATCTTCTTCCACGCAATCCGCTCATATTTTCCTCGGTCTGCTGCCTCTTGGTCTCTTTTCGCGGGTGTTAATAATTTGTGGTGTTCTACCCTCTGGCATTCTTTCCACATGGCCAGCCCACCGTAGGCGTTGAGACTTACAGATTCTCACTACTGTTTCATGGTGAATCAGTTCTCCCAGTTCAAGGTTTCTTTTAATTCTGTAAGTCCCATCCTCCAGCGTGGGTCCAAAATTTGTGTTAATACACTGTTTGTATTAAAACATTTAAAAAGAAAATATAAGAGATGGGGAACCGTCAAATGGCATATACTCGTACGAGTATACTAAATCCACAATACATCAAACAAACGCAAAGTAATTTGAAAGCCGTTCACACCAAACAAATAGTGTATATCTTCTTCTTCTTCTTCTTCAGCCGTCTCTCCACTGCTGGATGTAGGCCTCTTCTAATTTCTTCCATTTTTCTCTTCTTTGGGCTTCTCTTATCCACCTGCTACCCGCGATAGGGACAATATCATCGGCCCAACGTTTCTGAGGCCGGCCTATTCCTCTTTTCATGTCTCATGGTCTCCATCCTAGGACTCTGGGTGCCCATCTGTCTGTTCCCTGTCTGGCAACATGACCTGCCCATTGCCACTTTAGCCTGGCAATACGATCCACCACGTCGACAACCTTTGTCCGGCGTCTGATTTCTTCATTTCTGATTCTATCTCTCAGACTTATGCCTAACATTTGTCTCTCCATAGATCGCTGTGTACATTTTAATTTATATATGGTCCTCGCAGTTAAGGTGATAGTTTCCAGACCATATGTAAGCACAGGGAGGATACATGTTTCAAACACTTTTCTTTTTAAATTCATGGGAATATCCTTGTTTTTAAGGATATGATTGAGTTTCCCAAAGGCTGCCCAACCTAGTCCAATTCTTCTGGGCACTTCCGCTGTCTGATTTTCCTTCCCTAATTTGATCTTATGTCCAAGATAAATATACTCTTCAACAGGTTCAATTTTCTTATTATCGATTGTGATACTGCTGTTGGATGGACTCATGATTTTGGTTTTATTTATGTTCATCTGTAGACCAACTTTTAGGGAGGCATCGTGGAGCTCTTTTATCATGGTATGAAGTTCTTCCAGATCATCACTGATGAGTACTATGTCATCTGCGAAGCGGAGGTGACTCAGATATGTTCCGTTAATTTTTATCCCTTTATGTTCCCAGTTTAATGTTTTAAAGATATATACAAGTAATTAATCGGCGAGGAAATAGACAGGAACGAATAAAATCTTTATTAAAGGCAGCTAGAAAAATTGTGGCCCTAACATTCGTAGGCTGGTGGCCATAATTCCCGAGTCGGGCGGCATTACTGTCGCGTTCCTTGATTTAATTACAGTGTGTGAAGTTACCGTGGCCGGGCGGGGTGGGACGGGCAGGCAGGGGGGGAAGGTAGGAATTAATTCACCACTAAATTCCCTCTCGACCCGCCGACACCTGCCGGAAAAACCCGGACGCTTTCGTTTGCCGTCCCACTGCGTCTAAGATTTGTCCCCAAATAGATGAGAAAATGTCGCAGTAATGAAAAAAATCATGCAATTGTATTTCTCTTGTTTGCGGCCAAAACATAACAAGGGTTCACTGTTAATCCTGCCGTGGCGTGGGTGAACATTTAATATATTTTTTTCTAAAACCGTGACTACGCTGTAGAGTGACGCGATGAAACAAAAATATTAACGTTCTTTATAGAACTTTCTTGATCTCTCGCTGCCATTTGCTGGTGCTTGCTCATTGACCAGAATATGGAAGCGAGCTCCAAAGAAGTGGTATAATATTTCAAATATATAACGACAAAATATACACTACTTTCGTTTCATCATAAGTGACATGTTTCGCCTTGTTAGAGGATCAAATGTTTGATCTACCCATCGAGGCGAAACATGTAACTTCCAAAAAATCTTATAAATCTTTTAGAAAACAGAAGTTTTCAGTAATATGAAATAAATAATGTGTTACGTTATGTAAGTCTGGTGCGCTGCCATATTATTTAAACAATTTTTGATCAATTATTTGATACTACGAGTACTTTAGAACGTTAGATATGGGATATTTGATTTTCGATAATGCCTTAACAAGACGAAATATGTTAATATATCTAAAAAAATCTAATAAAACTTGTAAACTGCGTAAGTTTTCATTAACACTTAGTTATTAATTTGAAGATTTACTTATTTGTTAAAACAGTGTTCTATTTCTCATGATAAAATTCAAAAACATTTAAATAAAATGTATATCAAGAAGCTAAATATAAATAAATAAATACGTATTTTTTTATTATCTGAAATTTTGTATATTAGAACAGAGATTTGATTATAGAAAATGTTGGTTCATTATATCGGGCGTATATTTTCAACGCAGAATAAAACGGTTTCTATCCCCAGCCTCGAGCTTTGTTTTTCTTGACAGAAGATCCTTTAATTGGATTGGACCGTCACTGGAAGGGACCTACACACCGGTAAACTATTACACCCGTTCACTAAACGCGTAATTGCGAGACGGTAAACTGCACTCACCCAAAAGTCGAAGCTATTCACTTACGTTATATAATACAATATATTTTCTGTTCAGGTATACAAACATATACGAGGTATGTTCAAAAAGTATCGCGAATTTTGAATTTCCGCCGGTTACGTATATTCGATTTTTGATTTTTTTGTGGCGTTATGTTGGTACTCATGTCTCTCATTTATGCCAATAAGTTCGGCCAGTTTGAATGTTCAGTTAATTTTTGAGAGCCACTTTGCTTGCACGTGTTTTGGCTCGTCTTCGATTTTTGCCCACTCCAAAAAAATGGATCAAAGAATCTGTATCAAATTTTGAGTGAAAAACAAAATTAAGTCCCCGGACGCATTCCGAATGTTGACTGTGGCATATGGTGAAGCTATTTTGGACCAAAGCAACGTTTATCGGTGGTACAAAATGTTCTCAGAGGACCGAGAAGATGTGAACGAAAAAGAGCCTGCCGGACGCCCGAGCACGTCAACAACAGACGAAAACATTGATGAAGTGAATAACATAGTATTGGCCAATCGTCGAATCACCGCTAGAGAAGTTGCTGAGGACTTAAACATATCGCTTGGCTCGTGCCATTCGATTTTTACCAATGATTTGGGCATGAGATCGGTCGCCGCGAAATTCGTACCAAAATTGCTCAATTTCGCATCTGCTTGTGCGCGAATTTTTGGCCAAAACAACACACCAATAATGCCGCAGCCACCGTATTCCCCAGATCTGACCCCCTGTGACTTTTTCTTGTTCCCGAAACTGAAGAGGCCCATGAAAGGACGACGCTAGGCTATGATTGAGGAGATAAAGACGGCATCGAAGGAGGAGCTGAACAAGATCACAAAAAATGATTTTTTGGGGTGCTTCGAGGATTGAAAAAAACGTTGGCACAAGTGTATAATATCTGGTTGGGATCACTTTGAAGGGGACAAAATAGAAATTCATGAATATATAAATAATTTTTGAAAAAACACAAAATTCGCGATACTTTTTGAACGGACCTCGTATCTATGATTAAAGTGTATCTATTATTTTTTAAACACTGGATTAAAATCCACGTAAATCACAAATAGTGATTACAGTAAAAATTCTCTATAGGAGAAACATTTTAATATTTTTTTATTCTTAAAAAGACCAATACCAAGGTGTTTTTATATAATTTATTCGACGATTTCCAAATTAAAAAGAAAAAGCTTGTTATTATGAATAAGAAATTTTATCGTTTCCAGGCTTGAACGCAAGTCCTCTGTATCTGAAGGCAAGAGTTCTGTTCCCTAGACCACTATTAGACCTACATATTTGTTTTCGCCTTGCTATGGTTATGTCAAATGCCATTCCCATAAATTAAAACAAAATCTATTAAACACATGTTTTCATCAATTATAAATCACCAAGATAAGCTGTATATTTCTATAGTAATGCATAGTTTCCCAAAATAAATCCAAAAACACATATAAAATAATAGATTAATCTTAAAAAATTAATTAGTACAATCAAATCTACATAGATGGCTAACTGGAACTGCCACGTGAAGATATGTATGGATTTGGAGTATATATACAACTTCCAAAAATGTATCATACATGATCATAATAACAATGGTGGAATGGGGAATGTTGAAATTACATAAAGCGTGCGCTTAACCCAACCAATGACAGGTCATAAGTCCTGTAAACACCTTGATCATCCATATTCAGTTTCCAGTTTGTTTCTTCGTCTCTATTGAGATACAATTAAAAAAAAAAAATAGTGTAAGTAAGTTCATTACAAGACAGGCAAGGGATCTCAATATGACAACAAATGGTCTATGGGGTGAAAAGTTTGGGAAACTATGATACGAGTATGTATAAACTATGATGCATGTAATAATTCAATTGAATCCAATACTACCGTCCACTCCTGGACAAAGGTCTCCTCTATTCGCTTTTATGTCACTATGTCTTGTGCAGACTGCATCCAGGTTATTCCCACATGTCTAGTCAGATCATCCATCCACCGTAGTTGCGGTCGTCCTACAATTCTGTTTGCCGTCCACGGTCTTCTTGTCCATTTTTCGTCTGAGCTTTTGCCTGCCCATTGCCATTTTAGTGTCGCCACCCGGTGGATGATGTCAGTGACCTTTGTTTTTTCTTTCACCGTATCGTTTCTGACTCTGTCTCTTTAAAATGGCTCTTTGGGTCACTCGTAGTTTCTCGGCACTTTGTTTAGACAATGTTATAGTTTCAAGACCATAAGTACCAACTGGCAGAACACAGGCTTCATAAACTTTTCGTTTCAGGTTGATTGGTATTTTTCAGTTTTTAAGAATGTAACCCATTTTCCCGAAAGCTGCCGCTTAGTCCAATTCTTCTCTTGACCTCCGCGGTTTGGTTCTCTCGGCCCAATCGAATATTGTGTTCCAGGTATGTATATTCTTGGACATTTGTTATCGATGTTTTGAAAATGTCATTGTCACATTTTTAACAGGACACACCCAACACGTTTAAGAGAATATAAAAACCATAAATTAACAATCATATAAACACCAAAATAATTTACTAATTTACTAAACATATCAGTTTTATGGGTGAACCACGCAAACCAAACCACACTGTTACCGTTAACTTAAAATAAAACTACCCCTTACCAATTGTTGTTTTATTTTACCTTGCAAAGCCATCATTATCCAACGCAATATAATATAACTTCTAGAAAACGGACATGTTCATCAGTATTATGAAATGTTGTGTTTATTTTAATAGAGAAAACTGCTTAACTCGATAAAAACAGATAATATTTTCTGTTCTTCATATAAAGCACTCACTTTGTGGATAGACATTTTAAATAATTATATAAATAAAACAACTTTGTATTTAACCACGGTAGGGTTATTATATTGATGCCAACTAGTTTTGCTTGGACCCAAGCTTCATCAGGGCAGTATAATAACCAAACAAACATAAAATTCTTAAGTGTATATATAATAACAAACAGTAAAATCAGAGTAGGGGGTGCGAGAAGGAAAGGGATAATTGGAACAAATGTTTACCTTTGAAATAGCAAAATTCTAAGAAATACAAATTAGGAGGGGAACAATAGATAAATGGATAAGTAAATAAAAATGTTCGAAAATAGCAAATTAGTCGGAAATATACATTAACATTATAAGGTCTATGAGGTATACGTGGATAACAATGAACACAACAAAAATATGTTTGTTTTAACAAAAATTTATGTTTGTTTAGTTATTATACTGCCCTGATGAAGCTTGGGTCCAAGCGAAACTAGTTGGCATCAATATAATAACCCTACCGTGGTTAAATACAAAGTTGTTTTATTTATATAATTATTTAATATTTTCTGTATTGAATTAAAACTAAACTCGCCAAAATCACCGACAACGAGTGAAATAATAAATGAAATTCTAAAGTGATTATTTTCCCAAACATATACAATAATATATTTGTAATTCGGGTGAAATGACAAATAATATGTCCCCTCTGCCGCGCCGTGTGAAACATCCTCCATCCCCGTCCAGAGATCGGACCAGTTTCAATGGCGCCGGAATATTCCTTATTAATGACACGCTCGACGGATAAATATGACGACATTATCACTCCTTTCATTTCATTGTCTTTTGTTGAGTACACGAACTGATTAATTATTACTGCCTTTATTTATAAATCAAATTCATTTCTAATTAATTGACGGTTTTTGTGATTGTGTAAACTTTTAAAATAAGAAGTGAATGCGGTGCGAACGATGGTGTCATGAACAAAATAATGAAAGGATCGTTAAGATGGTTTGGACATATGGAAAGAATGAATGAAGAAAGAATGGTAAAAAAAAATTATTTTAACGATGTAAATGGAACCAGAAATAGAGAAAGACCGAGGAAAACGTGGCACGATCAAATAAATCAAATATTGAATGTCGGCCATGTGAGGAGTCAGAGAAATCGACGCGCGTGCATGGCGCGATGTATGAATGTTGAGGAAGCGAGAGAAATATGTCAGGAAAGAAAAGTGTGGCAGTCCATTCTTTCTGCCTACCCCTTCGGGGAGACGGCGTGATGGTTAGTTAGTTAGTTCAAATTCATTTCTACACGAAAAGTTTTTAAAACAAATTCCATTTCCATAATATGAAACAATACAAAATAAAAACTAAAGTGCTCTTCTTGGAGTATCATGATCAGCCGCTCAGTTCCAGAAGCTGAAAGGAAATGTGAGACGGCAAAAGTTTACACAATCACAAAAAGCGTCAATTAATTGAACTCAGAAAACATGATTATACATCGAATAACATACATAGTTGGTCAAGCACCAAATTGTATATCATAAAAATATGGCAAAGGATCATGAACAATACTAACTTCAGATGTTTATTGTTTAATAACTCTTATTTAAGTTTTTTAAATTATGCAAATGTCCGTTTTCTAGAAGTTTTATTTATTATTTTATTTATAAAATATCTGATACACATATTATTTTATATTAAAACTCGTCGCCTATGTACAGAACATTCCATGGGACCTGATTTTCGTATACTTGCTGCCAGGTGGTCCGTGACTAAAACTTTAATATTCATATTAATAAAGATCTAAAGTGTTAAGTAAATAACGAAAGAAAAATTTTCCACAAGTGCGTTTTTATTAAAACTAATTATGTTATTTAGAATATGTTCGTATCAACCAACCAACATGAATATTGTTTTTTTATGGATAGTGTTCCATCAGAGGTTCTTCCTAAAGTGAATAGTTCTCCGCAATCGTAAAATGAAAAGAAACCTCGTCACGACGGCGGCATCTAATTCGTGTCAGTGTACAATCTGGATGGGCGCCATTGTGAGCGTTCATTTGTTTTCCGGTAACGTATATCATATCCGCTTTATTCCTCTTTCTCTCAAGAACCGGAAGTTCTTTGTTTTTCTTTTCTGCGGTTGGGGTGCTGTTTTTATGTATAATATCTCGCTCCAAGGAGACGGAGACGAGGAATTATGATCAAATGCGGTGCCGTAAATCAAGCAGGCTTTGCGTCTCACTTACACGATACTCGTACTTGGAAGGCGCATTTCTCAAAAACTGCTCAAAATTGATTTTTAGAAAATCAATTAATAGAAAACCTCCAATATCCTCTTCTGGCTTATAAAAGTAGTGTACCAATTACAACATTTTCCGAAGAATTAAAATATTTGTAATGTGGTTTTCTAATCTTTGTACTACTTAATAATGAGTATTGCTCAGATAACATCTTAATTTTTTAAATTTTGTATGAACATTAAATATTTCGATACTTATTTGGCATAAGGTCCCAGATGCGTATTTTTGTGAAATTGAGTTAAATATACCATCAGTATTATTTTTGCACACTTTATGTTTTGACAAAACGTTAGAACTCTACTTATTTATTACATTTTTTACGTACAATTGCATTCAACCCCTATTTTTTTTTAAATATATATAATTTTTTGAATTTAATTACTGATGTATCTTGTAGATAACGTTATGGAACAAAAATAACATATTTATAAATAATCAAAATAATTTTAAAATCTTATTTTTGCTCAACTGTAAAATTCATAAAAAAGCAGTTGGGACCTTTTGCCAAGTAGGTACCGATTTGTATATTATTCATGAGATACATAAATTGTTTACTTTAATATGGGTTTTCGACATTATCATCGGTGTTAAAGAGTACAAATTGTAGAAGAAAATTCTGAATTTAAGCTTTTTACTGGTGTACTAAAACACTAAATTTATTCTGTATCCTCCGGAAAATTTATGCGCGGCGTTCTTCGTCTCGGACGCCACGCGCCCTACACACACGTATCGAACTGGACTTAGTCCAAAAATTGGTTTCGTTTTTCCTGTAAGTACTTTTTTTAGACAAAAATGTATATTTTTTAAACAATGCTTTAAAAAAACATTTTCTACAGCATACTTTTTAATAGGATCGTCCATGTCAACATGTGCAACATCGAAAAAAACATTGTGTGTTAAATATAATACATTATGTGCTAAATTTAAAAACGGTGGATTCGTGGAACATAAATTAAATAGACAATATGTGCACCATTTAAAAAAAACATTTTGTGTTAAATTATTTTTATTTTGTTATTTTATTTTATATCATTGTATTTTATATTATTTGTTTTAGATTTATTTTGTGGGTGTTGGATGATCGAAGTGTGCGCGGGAGATGCCTATTGCCGGCAATGAGGTTCGCAACCCATCACACCGCGTCTCCCGCGGAGCGAAAAGAGAAGGATGGAGTGCCGCATCAGTAAAAGTGTGACAGTCCATTCTTTCTGCTTACCCTTTCGGGGAGACGGCGTGATGGTTAGTTAGTTAGTTTTATTTCCAATTCACGAGCATTATTGTTGGTAGTCATTATAAGTGATATTAAAAATGAAATCAAATATTCCAATAGCCTTTTGTTTAACATTGGTGAAAACTTTTGATTTATAAAAGCTTTAATGTGTTTTATGGGAGTGACAGCTTTCCCTTTGCTTATATCAATTGATAATGCCCCAACAATGCTGGTCAATAATTAAATTTAAGAACGTTTTATAGAGTTTTTTTTTAATTGCACTTTGTATTAAAAATCTTATGATATCTGCTCAAACTGACCACATTCATGAAAAAATTGTTTAAATATTTATAACACTGATGAAGGGCTTCTGTGTCAGAATTATGTTTGTTTTTTAATTTTATATAATTGTTCAATAAACTAAAATCCATTCCTTTGTTGGCAATATTAAATTCAGGTGTTTTTCCTGAGAAAGTTTTATGTTCCTTAAAGTAGCGAGGTATCGTAGGCTCGACATCAATCATTGGAAATAATTAGTGCAAAGTGTGATACTCCCGTACAATGAGATAGTAAACGGCCGATGTGGTTTCAGTTAAATCGTTGTGCTTTGGCTCTGTGTTTTCATCCCAGTCTGTTATCCGAGTTAAACCTCGCACCGTCAGCAATCGTCGATTTATGTTAATCGTGAACATTGTTAGGTACACAAAGCCGGCGATACTGCCGACTCGTCACTGGAGGAATAGATTACTGTTTCAGCTATCGGAGGATCTGTCGGCGCGGTTAGCGGGCGGGCGGTGGCAGCCTGACTCTGCGGTCAGGACTGGTCCCCCCTGTACTCCGTCTATATAGCAGAGTATATATATATATGTTATATATATATATATATATATATATATATATATATATAGCATATAGCAGCAGCAGCAGCATATATATATATATATATATATATATATATATATATATATATATATATATATATATATATATATATATATATATATATATATATATATATATATATACAGCAGCAGGCATAGCATATTAGCTGGTTGCTGTTGCTGGCTGTTATAGCAGCATATATATATATAGCATATATATGTTGTTGCTGGTTATTATATATATATATAGTTATATATATATATATATATATATATATATATATATATATATATATATATATATATATATATATATATATATATATATATATATATCTTGTTAACGTTATACATTTTTGTGATAACACATTATATACAATTCCTGGGCACGCATTTAGACAGAATAAAGATTATAGCATGGCACATGTAAAATGGAATTTTAATATTAATATAACACGAGAGAGCTCCAATCCCGAGGATTGGGATAAAAATATAGCAAACTCATTTTCATTTTTATTAAAATGGCCACCTCCAGTGTTTTCTGCGTAAACACGTGCTATGTACCATTCTTGTTGATATTAAGAATAAAATAAGAAAAGGGAGAACAAAGAATTACAAAGAAGAAGCTGTGTAAATATAGGAAGCTGGGTGTCCACGAAAAATCACAGATGAAAGGCGCGGGGAAAGAGCGATGAACTTAGGTTTCTGAAAATATAATACAGGCAACACGAGGAAGTAAACCAAAACGTTTTGATTACAGACAATTGTACACTGTTCCACGACCAAATCCACTCCCTAGTGCGTGCATGGACAAGTTGCTATATATAAACTATAAAACAGTTTTTGGTTTGTTGCTTCGATTGCCGATTTTTTTATAATAGTAGTACTTTATATTTACTTTAAGGAAATTATATACTTTTGAGATATTCTGAAAATGGATAGACGATGAAATAATGATAACTAAAGGTAGGAAATATTAAATGAAATTATTTTGAGACCTTGATCATTATGAAGTTGCACCCCTCAGACGATAATATAAGAAATAAAGAATCGAGAGAATTCCTGTGTCAAGACGAAATCCAATAATATCTTTTTTATTGACTTAAGACATCGAGAAGTTATTGGCTCGAGGCGATAGGAATCTGGAGTATGATTCAATCTAGAGGCAAATACAGCTTCAATTGTATCAATACAACTGATTTTTGTTTATTTGCCTTTCGAATTGAATGAACTGTTGATTTTACGAATTCGTTTATTTCTCTTCCGCGCAAACATCATTTATTCATGGACAAATGTTTGCTCTGGGCTGGCAGCGGATGTCATTATATTCATTTCATTTCAATTATTATTTCGCACGTCTTACCAGCACAACGATTTCATGGAATATCCCATTCTTGATATAATTGACGCTTTGTTATATTAACAAATTAACATGCCTTAACGTAACTAATTGAACCAGTATGGTATCTACCACGTACAATAATTTAAAATAACTAAGGACAAGTAAAATTAAAAAGTTCTGTCATGTAATATTGTAGCATACCCTTTATTAGTCCCATCTCATCTAAGTAATATTTGATTCTGTAGATGTCTGTGTCATCCTCAAATTCCCTTTGAGTAACCTTTACACAATTACTTAGCGTTAATTAGAACATTTGTGCTTGCGCACGTGGAGTCAACATCCAATCATCCCTAATGAATTAACGTAAGCCCGTCCTGTCCTAATCCAGTGCCCGTGGTACGGCGTTCTGTGCATTGTCCGATGAGTGTCTCCTTGGAGCAAAGATAACACGCACGAGTATGTATTATATTGGATATAGTTTTGTATATACAATTAATAAATTAGCTGAATGGTCGTCCTGCAATGTACAGCACAGTGTCGATTTGAAATGTTAATTTCTATAAAAATCTAATAGTAAACTTCTTTATAATGCACTTTACTTTAAACGATACGTAAAGTTTCAAGAAATTATTAATAATAATTTTCAGATTGAGTAAAACAAAAGTTTAAACGATATTAATATAAATATGTCCATTACGAATTTTCACGTAAATATAATACGCATTTGCACTCAATTTAAATCTTTAAAATATGTTTTATTATGCATCGAAGTTTTTAGCGATACTTAATAGTCTAGACTTTCGAGATGAAGTATTAATCAAGTACCCGATCAAATTATAAATGCAATTATTTTTTTAAATGACTGCCTCCTCTGCAAGCAAACTGACAACCAGCTACGGCTCACTTCAATATTCGATCCTACGATCCATTATCAATATTCGATCCTACGATCGTAATTCTGCAAACATTTGTTTCGGCCCTTAATTGCACTATATAAATTATATAACAAGCTATAATCACGAGCATTCAGAGTCAAATTTTCAATAATCTGTTTTAATTATAATCTTAATTTTAATTGCTAAAAATGCTTCTCTGTTATTCAAGTAAAATAGAGAAATAATAAATATTTAATTTTACGGGTGGTAAATTTTGTTTTACTAAGAACTAAGTAAAGTTTGTATGCTTATAATGAAGTCCAAGACTACGCCGTTTTCTCTGAAGAGCTTAAATTTTAATTAAAGTGATTTACTCAAATACATATAATAATAATATTATAATTCGACTACAGCGCAGTTTTATTTGACTTGACGAATGAAACAACTGTTATCATAATATTTATTTCAACAGATAGAATCTCTATTTTTTATATGTAACTGTACAATACTTCTGAATTACGAAGCCTCCCGCTGTATGGTGGATATTGTATGTGGATTGGCAATATTTCATCTATCCGGTGTCCGCCACTCCCCTCCCTGCCGACCGCGGCGGTTAAAGATTCCCGCGCACTCTCTGTGCACCATTTTGTGACTTCAACGGCTAATGTTTATCTGATACACATAACAAGATGGCGGATGAAAGATTTTTTGGCGGGAAACTGCGGAGGATCTATTTCACAACCGTTTTCAAACTTGCGCTGCGTTTTTCAAACCCATTGTTCAGCTTGGGCATTTGGGACATTTTTATTTTGGGACATTTACAAATACATTTTGAAATATGACAATATTTACAGTATATCATTTCAATAGTTTAATTCTTTGTTTCTGGACAAAAAAAATCCATTTAAATTATAATATTTAAATCCTGCGAAATTCGTTTCTGGAAAATAATTTTCAAATAGATTACACCCCTCGTTATAGTAAATTAAGTGGATGAAACACGTTTCGTTTATTTGTGACTAGCCATCTCCATATGATTTGATACTTTCTTCACAACGCCTTTTAAATTCAGTTTACTAATATATTAACATTTCAATATATGAACTAAGTGAAATAATATTTTTTATTTGAATAAAAAAATTTACATTTTGTATTTTTACAACACTTAATTATTTTTTTCTTAAAACCACGTTTCGGTTAAAACCTAACCTTTATCGATTTACAAATTTCAAACAACAAAAAAATATTAATTTTAAAATTCTTGCATCGATAATGGTTGTGTCACAACCGAAACGTATCTGCGAAAAGTAAATAAATATTTTGAGGAAGCGAGAGAAGTATCTCAGAAATGAAGAGTGAGGCGATCCATTCTTTCTATTCATCCCTTTGCTTCGGCGAGACGGCGCGGTAGTTAGTTAAATATTTTATTTTAAAAGAAAAAAAAAACTGTTTAAAGATACAACTTGAGAGAGTACTCCGAGTGTCCTGGAATCATGCGTGTCAATAGATGATTTTTTACAAAAAAATAAATAATCAGCTTGTGAAATAAGAAGTTCCTTTTTAATATGTATTTAGTTTTATACCACTTAATTTTTAGTTTCGACCATCTTCTGGTATCTGCATCAGACCAGAAGATGGGTGCAAGCTGCCGAAACCAGCGAATAACATATGTCAAGTAGAATAAATTTAATTTCATATAATAAAGATTTTTTTATAATTTTTCTTTATTTACATGAGTGAACTTTTACCAATAAATTTCAATTAATAACATTTATATTTTGAAGCTGTTAATTTGAATTAAAATTGAAATAAAACCATTTTTGTAATAGGGTACGAAAAATATGTAACATAAAACTTCATGTCTCGTGTATTAATCTCTTTTTTGTAGTAACAAACCAAAAATCAATAAGTCAGCGTACCTTGCCGATTCCACGTCCTGTAATCTCTGTACAATCTCTTCTCTTTCACCAACTCCGAGCAAATGCCATCCGGCGATATGTATCTAATTCGCTCACGAAATCTGCGATACTTGAGCAACTGTAGTCTTTTAAAAGTAATTGTAAAAAAATACAACCATTTGTAGGAGCTTTAAGAAAGCTAGTTAAGTAGAAAAAATCGTTTTGTCTAATTCTCTTCATATTATTCGATGGAAACTTTTTTGTTTGAGACTTTTAGGATTACGAGAGCGATTTTCTCTGGTGGTGAAAAGATATAAATTTAATTAAGCGATTTATATCGAGACAATTTAGTCATGAATCAATGGAGCAAAGTTTGTGAACCATTTTCTGTCAATTAGGAGAGAAATGTACAAATTGTAAGATTATCAAAGTTCGGCGAGAACAATGCTCCAGTTGGGCTCTCAGTTCATTTCAACTGAAATATATATTGTAACAGATCAGATATCGAAAGGAGCACAATAAACGTCATTCACAATTTTATAAATCATAATTTCAGTAGTAAAGATACATAATTTTTATTTCATTTTTATTGGGGGTAACAAACAGCGATTTTAATATACAAATACAAACACATAGGAACAACAAAACAAGGCCGATTACATGCTACCACAAATATTGTACAGCAACTGACATACGTATATAAATATATAACTAATAAAGTAGCATAATATTTTAATGAGTCAAAGGGAATAAAAGTAATACTTATAATATTGAATAAATCAAGGTGAAATAAAATATTAAAATATCATAATAAAAAAATTAATAAAATAAAAACTGGGGTAACATAGTTTCATCCGCCCCGAAGGGTTGCTCCAACCATTTTATAAAAATCACTTTCATTAATATGGAACACATCGATGTTATTAAAGCACTTATTGTAGATGTCGCATATCCGGTACATTGGCGCGCTCTGAGCGTAGTTGGTCCGATAAGCAGGAAGGTGGGATATTTGGTTCGCAGTGTGTCTTGTGCGAGGCTTAGGGATATTCGTAATAATTTGCTAAGAAGTTCGGAGAATTTTGAATGAAATCATATCGATAATTGTTCTACTATTTTTGAGAGAGTCCAAGGAATAAAATGTTTAAAACGACTTGAACATTTTAAAATCGATGTGTTTAATGAAAGTTTTTTGGACTCTTTTAATGCGTTGAATATGCGCTGCATAGTAAGGAAACCAAACGGGAGATACGTATTTGAGTAGTGAGCGACCCATGGTTATATAAAAATCTTTGAGGGCCGTGATGTTTTGAAAGGGTTTGCATGTACGTAATACGTATCCTAATGTTCGATAAAATTTGTCTAATATATCATCAATGTGACTCACGAAAGTGAGTTTCGAGTCCCTTATGACTCCGAGATCGCGCATGTGAGATGACGCCGTATTTATAAAAATTCATAAGCGTATTTTAATTCACAACTGTTAAGTTATTTCATTCAATGATGCTCATTTTTGTTTTATTTTATAACATTTTAATACACTAAGTATGCACGTGATCACTTCCTTACTAGCTCAGAGAAAACTGAAGCTTTTTTATCTGTGGCATATTAACATGAAACAATAGCACCCTATTGTCTAATCAGCGTGCTTACTTTTACATTTTACTAATTGCTGGGCACCTGATAGAACCGTAGTTAAAGTACTGTCTATTTGAGACATCAAATCAACATGATTAGTATATACTGGGACCGACACTCTCGTGATGTTGATATTCCGAGTACAGTCGAGTCCAAAGAGAGCTAGAGAGACCTAGTGCAGGTATATTGTATTTCAAACATCATCTCCAGTTCGGCTGACCACAAACCTTTGTGCGAAATTACGTGCAGTCCATATTCCTTGAATTCCACGAGTCCGCATTGTTTGAGCGCCGCCCTCCCCTCCCACTATTTGCGGATAAATGTATATCTGAAAAGCCATTTCCTTTCACCAACAATGATATTGGCGTAAAATATCCGGTCCGGTTTCAAATATTGCGGGACACAGACCCCACATTGTTCTAGGGCAGATTCTACACGAGTATGCTACTTTATGTTTATAACAAACTATTTTCATTTCGGAATGGTAAGTGACAAGTTTCTCCAAATTGAACTTAATTAATTTAGTATTGTATAATACTTGTGTGCCTATTTTGTTTTGTCGAACCAATCGATTTTGCTCCCGCCTGAGCTTCTCAGGGTTACAAAAATAAAGTGACCTTTGTTATGAACACTTGCTAATTTATTAATACTGAATTTGGACGCAATATTGACTTTATCTCGTATCTTCGCTTTACAGGCCATTATGGCTGCACATATCTACTCGGAAATATCTTAAGGTCATCATTATTACTCCACAGTGATATCATGAACTACAGGAGCACCTTGTAGGTTGTCTAGCTATAATTGCGACGTCATCTGCATAAAAAAATGACGCTTATACCCGGTCCCGGTCCCAATAAAATAGTAGACTGGAACTTCTCTAGACAATTTGTTGTCAACCATAATTTTTGTTTTAAATTTTTTATACAGATCTTGGAAAATCTGTACCTATCTGTTATTTATCCCCCTTTTCTGTAATATTCTTACAATGTCCTCTAGCAACAGCAGCCTGAGGTGTTACAGAAAAACAAAGGTAGCGTATTTTGGAAAAAAAAACTTCGATTATCAAAAATGTACTTATAGTAAGAGTTAAATTGCCCATTAGAGATTAAAAAAACCTTTTTTATTTCAAATTTCTTACGTAGAAAGTTAAATACTTTTTCAATATTTTTTTAATAGGAGTCAATATGCAATATGAAATTCAACGGTCATTTTATGTTATACGTGTTATCTTACGATTAAATATTCTACTCTTTACCATAAACATGTATTATCATGCTCCAAACCTCTTGATAAATGTTGGTTGTGCTCTAGTATATGTCTTCATTAACAAGAGAAAGTTATATACTAATCCAGGAAGTGAGGATGTGACGCAGTTACTTCCCGTTTCAGTTTTGTATAATGTTCAGAATGAACAATACTTACAGCAAATTAATTGCTTTGTTTTATCAAAAATAGAATATTTTTTCATACGAAAATAAACATTATCCCAAAACAGTTTTCACCGTGGTTTATTTATGTTATTATTAATAATATATAAAATCAAGTACAAAATCACCGAACCACGAAAAACTTGGTAAAACTTCGAAACATTTGTTAGTAATACGTAAAATCCACATTTTTCTAATAGTAAAATTTCCTACCAACTAGTGAATATTATACATTGGGCATAGCTTACGTTTTTTTTTCAAATATGATAGATTCAATGAGGAATTTTGTTTTTCAAAGGATTGGTTTTGTGTAGTGGAGTGCTATTATTTATTCACGTAATTTTAGAAATAAAATTGATCCCAGCATGCCATGGGATGATGAATGGTTTAAACAAACCCATATTACATTTGTAAATATTTAAATGATCGTCTTAAATGATCCACATGCATCTCGGGTAGATAGGGCGTAGTCACCTGTCTAAACTGTTTCTAGTCAGTATTGCGCACACCGTCTCCTCTATAGTGGATATTCACAGAATCCTCCGTATCAGTCAAATCTTTCTCGGTGCATTGACTGTAAATGGAATCCGAATAAGCCATTGTTCCATTCGCCATTGTTTACCCGGCGCGCCTGAGGAAAACCATTGTAAGAAAACAATTGTTTCCAAATGTACGAAAATCTAGCCACTCCCCGTCACGCTCGGAGCTCGGGTCGACGTGGAGGCGAGTGTAAAAACCGCAACTTTCTTATTTCAAATACTTGAGAAAAATATTGTTTATCCAACATGTAATATAACATTGTGCTCCATATGTTAATGGCGAAAACCAGAATGATAAACAGCTCCTCAACGCTTTTGAAGCCAGCCTAGTTCTCTATGTTGCGGAGTCAGGAGACTCAAATAATAAAGCAGCTGTAGCATTTCACAATTCTCAGTCGAAGCTTCAATTTACAGTTGTCATCACAGAAAACACTTATTTAAGACTGCACGAAACACTTATATTTCCGTTATATAATACGAGTATTTATATAAAGTAATATTGTTTTCAATAACTAGACTATTTCTTATGTAATAGTTTCATCCTTAACAGTATAATTGTAAGATTTTCACCATGATGATGTTTAATAGAATTAGTACAATGTATTTGAGGTGGTGGAGTCATATCCATCATAATGCGGAGAACATTAATCTTAGTTTACGGGCACAATAATAATAATACTAGTGTGCATGCCTCCCACCCCCCTCAAACTCCACCCCCGGTTCAGAAACACATTCCTCTTACATATTTAGCGGAGCATTTACTGGAGAAACCCTACGGAAACTTGAATAATTGGCGTTGCGTTATGTTTAGTGATGGGATGTTGTCGAGAACGTCATTTGAAAGATCTTTCTTAAAGATTTCAATCAGTGAATATTCATTTTAGAAAATATATCGTTTCACTGTTGTTCACCCTACTTGTAATTGAAAATGATCCGGAATTATGTTTGTGATTTTTATTCAAATAAAATCTACGACTATATCGTTAAACTAATAATAAAAAATTTATCACATAAAAAAATACTATATTATTCCTGCTTTTTAAATATAATAACTGAGCTTGCTTGAGAATATGTCGTTTAGGTTTGTGACCCACCTCGAATATCGTACTAAATACCATAATGGGCAACTAACCTAAAATATAAGGAATTCTCCGTTCCCCTTCTTACAGCACGATTGTCGTGTTCTCCCCTCACATCACTAGCCGTATCCGATAATTCCGCTCCGTTCCCGACGCCGACAATCGGGAGCTGAAAATTTAATTAAGAAATTGCTCTTCTATTAAAATAAATATCCCCGGGCAGCGAGCAACGAGCGGCCGCTCTCGAATCACGCGCGTGTAATTTTATTATTGCCTTTGCCCTCCCCGCTAGTTAGGCACCATTGTTTTAGCGATGTTTTTCGCGATCTGTCGAAGAAAACGTCCTCTTACTTCAAGTCAGAATTTAATATTTTCTTCATAATAATATTTTTGGATCAATTTAGTCCCGAAATATTTGATTTGAATAATTTATTGACGTTTTTAGTTAAAATTGATAAAGCCTCAATTACTTAACATTAAATAATTTGTTAAATTCGATGTTCATATGATACATAAAAAAATTCATCATGATACATCTAAGAGCTGGTTAAATTTGATGCTGACAAATACTTGCATCGCTTCTTAATGGTTTCTTGAATAATCGATATAAATGAAAACTGTTATATGAGAATGTCACATTTCGCCCAAGGCAATATATCAAGTATGAATATTTGATGATGCAAGGCGAAACAAGCAATTCTAATATAATACAAAACATCGAGAATACAGAAGTTTCCATTCAAATTAATTACTCATATTGCTTAAAACTGAATCTTTCATTACTTATTTAGTAACATCTGTATACCTGTCTCATCAGTGCAATGTTTACAGTGCATAATAGATAAGAATATATAGAGAACAGCGAAAAACTGAAACAGTCTATAAAATAAAACTAATATATTTCATACATATCGTTTGAGCATATGCGCCTAAGAAGAAACAGCGCTCACCGCTAGATCAACAAATGTGGTATCGAGCTGTATTGGTAAACCAGTCCAAGGCGGGATGTACCGAGTACAGTGGGGGGGGGGGGGGAGGATATTGGGCGGCCCGCACATCCGCTGAAACAGAGCGACAGTCATATCCTGAATCGAGGATTGGATTTCGATGACAATCTGTGACGCGCGGCCGATTTGTGAGTCAATGTTGCTCCGAATATATTAAATAATTTAGCTATATGTGTTATTACACGAACAATATCATTTATGACACGAACTTTTCTTAAGAAATTAATTTTTCAAAATAACAGCATATTTCCGTCTTTTTACAAAGTTTTGTCTTCATTGTTAATGTGTATATCTATATCTTGAACTAATAAATGGAGGGCACGACATAGTAAATTAACAACGAAATGGGATTTTGCAGGATTTTAGTACCCCCTAAGAGCCGTCTATATTAAAAGTAAGAAAATGCAATAGTCAACCTATTTCTAGAAAAAATACTTCGAAGTTTATATACTCGTTTTACTTAAATATTAAAAATAAAGCAGAAAATAATACTCGTAAGAGCATGACGCTGGATTTAAAAGAGAACCAAGTCGATCAACGGAATAGGGAAGGAAGGAAAGCTGCCCCCTGAGCCATATAAATGTTGAAGCCAGTGGCAAAATTTGGTATATAATATATAAATTTCTAAAATAATAGGAGCGGTGGATAAAAGGTTCATAATGATGGTTTGAACACATTGAAAGAATGAATGAAGAAATAATTGTAAATAAAGTACATGTTGATAACAGTGTATACGGAACTAGAAAAAGAAAAAGATAAAATGAAAACATGGCACGATCAAATAAATCAAATATTGTCACCCACGTGAGGAATCGGAGAAATCGGTGATAAGATGATGAATGTTGAGAAAGCGAGAGAAATATATCAAAAAAACATTCTTTCGCTTACCCCTTCTGGGAGACGGCGTGATGGTTAGTTAGTTGTTAAGAACGGAAATTTTAAAGGCTCTTGAGAAATTGGCTGGTTATAGCGCTTTCTTACTTTGACTATGGACGACTCTTTGGGGGTACTTTAATCCTAAAATATCCCATCCCGTCCCATCTCGTCAATTTTCTATGTCGTACCTTCCTCTTATAAGTATACCAGGAGTCCGTGGGCGCCTGGTATACTTGCAATCGGCGAAACGCACCCATGGACATTTCTATTCTACTCGTATGTACTTCAGAATCACAACAAATTCATTAGTCTAATATGATATTGTTAATAATATTATATAACTAGCTGACCCGACGAACTTCGTACCGCCTCAGAATCAATAAATGTTGTGTTAACTTATTAGCTAAATTTAATTCACCTTTTTATTGAATTACAATTAATACTTAAAATGAATTAAGTTCATGAAATGTGCAAATGTCAAAATTAAAAATATTAATTACAATGGAATATAATTCACGTGGAAGCCTGCATTAATACTTAAAATGAATTATAAATTGTTAATTAAAAACTTTGTTTTATGTATCACAATTGTTTTTTATTTTTTCGCGACAATATATTCAACCAAAGTGGAATCTACCAGATTAATTGTGAGGATTGTGATGCCGTGTATATTGGAAAGACGGGTCGATCATTTTGAAGAGGTTATATGAACACAACATTCAATACAAAAACAGAATCATTGTGTGAATTTTGACCATCATTTCAATTCCAAAAACACATTTTTTTTGCATATAGCAAACAATTTTAAAAATTTTTGATAAATTAGAAAATTTAGAAATTTTTAAAGCAAAGGCACGTGAATTGAATGTTATAAATAACCAAATTCCAGCTTATTCCCCCTTAGTATATATGTAGTACATTAAAAACTTTTCCTTTATACAATCTACCAAAAAAATATTAATACTACCTTCCATTTTTGTCCCTTTCTTACTAATGTAATCTGCTTCCTTATAATGTTTATCGTCTTTAATATATTAGGATTCATCGTTTTTGACTCTATATTATGTATGATTGTTCCTTCTAATTACTGTTTGAATTATTATTATGATTATTATCATTCTTATTATTTTATTATTATAAATAAATGAATTTAATACAACAACAACAACAAACCATCACGCCGTTTCTCCGCAGGGGTAGGCAGAGAGAATGGACCGCCACACTACTCTATCCTGGCACACCTCTCTAGCTTCCTCCACATTCATACATCGAGTCATACACGCACGTCGATTCTTCCGGCTTCTGACATGACCAACCTTTAATATTTGATTAATTTGGACATGCCATGTTTTTCTCGGTCTACCTCGACTCCTTACTCCATTTACATCGTTAACGTATACTTTTTTAACCATTCTTTCTTCACCCATGCGCTCCATATGTCCGAACCAACGCAACGAACCATTCATAATTTTGTTCATAATACCTTCTTTCGCTCTACATTCCTTCCTAATATCAGCATTTGAGATTCTGTCATACATCGTTCTACCACACATACGTCTTAGGGACCTCATCTCTACCGCATTTATTCTGCTCTCATCTTTGTTCTGTCAGTTCCATGCTTCGCTTCCATACATAGGAGTTGGGACCAGAACTCCATTGTGAACGGCCATTTTCGCTTTCATTGATAAATTCTTGTTTCCAATAACTACTTTTAAAGCTCCATTCACTTTGTTACCCGCACCAACCCTTTTTTCAACATCACTGTCCGTTCGGCCATCCGCTGTGAACATGCTACCTAAATACACAAATTCCCTCACCTGTTCCAAGTTCTCTTCATTTACACTTATATTACAAACTGTCATTTGCTCTTCCCTTTCAAAAACTAACACCTTTGACTTTCCGACATTCATCAAAACACGTTAAAACAATTAAATAGCAGACAACATAATTTTGAATAAGTGTGATCCATCAATGAACTCCGTTTTCATCATAAGCATCATCATATTCATCATCTGAAGAGTTTGATGATTCAGTGTCCCTATCAATTGAAATAAGAAATTCCTCGTCTTCATCTAGCCAAATATTTCGTTTATTAAGTACTCGCGGCTGAATTTCCTATGGTAACAATTCTCTGGACCGAATGTACACAGATACACCTATAAAATCAATACAAAATATACAATACGTATTTTTATTATTATTCACTAATCATAAATCGGTTATTTAATCTCCACGGAACACTCATCTGTCATCTTTTTCAAATGGTATTAATGGCGCAAATATTCTCTGCTCTCCTTCACAAAATGGGTTTAACTTTTAGAATAGTCTCTCTTATACTGATTTTTATAACTTTGGGCATTGTTAATCTAAAATTAATAAAGAAAACCAAAAATCCGGGCGACGATTAAAAAATAACCTCAACTCAAATCTTTCACATTGAGTATTGACATCTGGCATCAACAATACACCACCTACGGGCGATACCGAAACTAAAAACACGCCATTTTGATTTTATACGTCGTTTATTAAGTCAAATTTAGTCAAACATACGACAAATATAATTAATTTTAAATCATTTAAGTGATTTTTTCAAATGTTTTAATAATTATTCTGTTATCCGGAACGGAGACAAATCCAGCAAATATAAGATCTTCAAAATTGGTCTAGCCGTTCTCGAGTTATAAATGGTGTAACTAACACGATTTTTGACTTTGTTTTATATATATAGATTAACAAATTATCTTCTTCTTCTTCGCTATCACTGCAGCGAAAGCATCTCTGCCCTACGCCACCTGGAACAGGTTCTCAAATCTGCTCGTTCCTGTCCACTATTATATTTCGCAGCCAGGACAACTGCCTTCTGCTATTTTTTCGACGTCCTTCTATTTTTATGATTATCAATTAAAGGAGGTGGACCTTTTTTCCATCGGCACATAATCCTAATATGAGACCAGTCTAACCTTCACACTCGATAACAGCCTCTATTGGTTCTGGATCTCTGTAGCATGTCTGCATTACTGATACTTTCGGTTCATGGTATCCGGAGCATTCTGCCGTATATTCACAACTAAAAGGCCTCAAACCGATTCATTACATTCACTTCTGTGAATGTAAACAACTATAATATAATTTGTATAAAATTCACAGTATTTTTCAACAACAGCAACAATAAACCGTCACGCCGTTTCCCCGCAGGGGTAGGCAGAGAGAATGGGCCGCCACACTACTCTATCCTGGCACACCTCTCTAGCTTCCTCCACATTCATACAGCAAGTCATACACGCACGTCGATTCTTCCGGCTTCTGACATGACCAACTTTTAATATTTGATTAATTTGGTCATGCCATGTTTTCCTCGGTCTACCTCGACTCCTTACTCCATTTACATTGTTAACATATACTTTTTTAACCATTATTTCTTCACCCATGCGCTCCATATGTCCGAACCAACGCAGGGAACCTTTCATAATTTTGTTCATAATACCTTATTTTGCTCTACATTCCTTCCTTATATCAGCATTTGAGATTCTGTCGTACATCGTTCTACCACACATACGTCTTAGGGACCTCATCTCTACCGCATTTATTCTGCTCTCATCTTTCTTCTGCCAGTTTCATGCTTCGCTTCCATACATAAGGGTTGGAACCAGAACTCCATTGTGAACGGCCATTATAACTATCTTCTTAAAACGAACGAATTTTAAATTAATTTAAATAATATAAAATACCTTGTGGCACGTACTTCATTCAAGTAATGAGGTGAAAAGGTGAAATAATGTCAATTGTAACTTAAAAATAATAATGGAGCACACAAACAGTACAAAGCTGGAAATGTTCGCGCAGCAATAGAAATGGCGACTTAATCTTCAGTGCGCAAGCGATGGCGAGTCCCTCCTGTGGGAGAGCTATTACCGCGGGATTACCCGCACACACAGCGACAGCAGCCTCCAGCCTACAGCCTCCGGCCCCACACAACTGACGGAGATTACGATCGTTTGCCAACAAAAGAAGAATAACAATCTTCCACACATTCCCTGAACCAGATCCTCCGGAGTGGGGAAGGATTAACTTATTGAATTTCTAGACAGAAAGTCTTGTTCGCTCCCACCCCCCAACTTCTTATTATTTCCGCCAATTTTGAGTGAACTATATGTTAAATTTAAGGTTGCTTTCAACCTTTTACTTTGTTAATACGGTTTGATATTTATTGTCTCTTATTTTATTTATATTGGTTAACAAACAACAAAATATTGTCTGAAGGGAAAATATTAACTGAAACAAAAATGATGTTCCAAATGTATACTTATGACACGCACACACACAAATATACTCTCATATTCATACTAACATAGGTCTACACATACATACACATATGTATAAAATATACATTATCACATTATTACAAAAACAATAATCAATCGAATGATTACTACAAAACTTAATTACAGCGGAAAGATGCTCCTATTATTTCCTTTAAATTTGCTGCGTTGAGAAGAAAAATTTATGTGAAAATAAAGATGTTATAAAGATAAAAAATCGAACTTTTCCTTTTCTATTATTATATAATCATAGAGTTAATTTGTTATTTGATTACAATTAAAATATTTCGGTCACACCGTGCTAGCAGTGATACTCGTATTTTGATATTACTAAGTATTGCATTATCCTAAATTGTGATCAAAGACATTGAAGATTGGGATAGAGATACAACGCTCCCCTGCTTGAGACACCTTTATATTCCATTATCATAAAACACACATTATCTTGTTTCAGTTGAAGTACTTACATCCCACCATTTATGAGCGCCCATTTGACAATAACGAGGTACTTGCGCGAGCACCTCAAAAACCGTACAAAATGCGCAATTAAAAACTTTCAACAGCGGTTCGAGCCAGCATCATCGTTCACTGTTACGCTTAATGACTATTTCATCGTAAAAGCTCGTACAGCCAACAAAAAGCTCACTTTATGAGATTCGAAGAGCAGCGGTATTAACGTGATTTTACAAAATTATATTTATGCTGATTCTAATAATACCATTTCAAAGAAAATATATTTTATCATCCAAGGTTTTATATTGTATTACTTTTCATTTAATTGTGTAAATATGAGCACATATAATATCCACAAAATACCGTTTTTAATACCTGTATATATGATAACATTTATTTGTTGAGTACTTGATTAACCAGTTTCAACACATTATTTTGTTTGTGTTTTCACCTATAGACTAGGAATTGTCACTTTTTTATGTAAAACTAGGACTCGACCTAGCAGGAGGCAAATCAATCTTGATAAACAGGCCACAAGGCCTTTATTTAGAAGGATAAGAAGAAAAAGGGGAGTTATTTTTAGATTCAAATAAATTAGCATTATTTGTCATGAATGTGTGTATTATTGTTTGCATATGTAGGTGATATATACAATATAAAAATACAAATTACTAAGTAATACCGGTTAAAGCGACGGAGAAATGGTACCACGGGCCACGAGCCACGACCCGTTGCTCGCACCCCTGCTTGCCATTAATTAAGTTTAATCACTATTTACTCTCGACTGTGGGATTCACAAAAGCTCTTTTCAAATTTAAACAATGGGCTCTTCTTGTCATCTGGTTTATGATTGTCGCTGCGCGTATCCCTATCTGATTTTATCTTCCCCTTTTTAATTGCTGTGCAGTCAGGAATATTGAAGAAAATTCCTGAATTTCAATGTTAAAATTCCTTCATATCTTAAGATAAGTATCGTCTAGGAAATGTGCTGCTTATTAGGGTTACATTTTAAAAACAAAATTAATTTCTAACCTTTAAGTCAACTTCTTGAGGGGGAGATGGAGGAAAAAACTGCTTAATTTAATTTATCATTTCATTCACTCTCGCATTTAATTCACTTTTATTCTGACCTTTGGGAGCCGAGATGAGATTGGTTGCGCACCTTGTTGTCTCCTAATAGCATATCTAGAGTCACAACTCGAATGAAGTTACATAATAACAACACCCCCAGCTTGCACTTTGATTTGGGATTCATACTTTCATATCCCAAGAACCTTTCGATTGTTTGATTTTAGAGTAGCATTAAATTATTTGCTAACACACAGAACATTTGATTTAAATCGAAGTTAATAAAAATGTAGAAACATCCGCTTTTGTAAAATATTTAGATATACTGAAATTCTTCTTCTAAAATGTAAGTTATCTATTGTTAACATGCTACAGGTAAGTTATTTGAAAAACAGTATTATCTTGTATCACCCAAACCAAAATCATTCAGTTTTGTCGTTTTATTATAGTGACTGTGGGCGTAGTCCACAAGACTTATCTTCTGTCGCAAAAAATAAAACTACCAAACACTAAAGCAACCGATCACACCGTCACTCCGAAGGGGTAGGAAGAAAATTTCGCAGTCAAATTATTCTTTCCTGACATACTTCTCTCGTTCAACATTCATACATCGTCTCATGCACGCATGCTCCGACAATTCACGTGGCCTTAATTAAAGATTTGATTGATTTTATCTTGCCACGTTTTCCTCGGTCTTTTTCTATTTCCAGTTCCGTTTACCTCGTTTACAAATACATTTTATTACCAATCTTTCTTCATTATTTTTTTAATATAATATGTCCGAACCATTTAAATTCTGAATGATCTTTTTATTATTTTGTTCATTTCATTCGCACTACATTCACTAATTATATTTGCATTTAGCAATCTATCTTGGACAGATTTACTCACATTCATCTAAGAGATCTTATTTCTACTACATTTATTCCATCCATCCATATTTTCCCAGTGCCATGCTTCTTCTTCCATATAAAAGGGTCGGCACAAGAACAACATTGCGTACTGCCATCTTAACTTTTTTAAGATGACATCTTTACGTGCAATATTTATTTTGTGGCCTGCCCAACCCTTATTTCGATTTCCCTCCCCACTCGTCCATCCTTTGTTAACATAACTACTTTCTAAATAAACAAATTCATTTACTTATTCAAAAATTTTACCATTCACGCTAAGTTTGCACACTGTAATGCTTTCTTCATTTTCGAATATCAGTGTCTTGGACTTATTTATAATGATTATCAGATCATATCGCCTGCATACCTCATGCATACAAGACACCAGAGCTTGTAGTTCATGCTCGTAGTCTGTTAAGAGGACAGCATCATCCACATTCAAAAGACAGCTTACTGATACTGAAACGTGAACCATATATCGATTTTAATTCATTCAATTAGTTAGATAAATAACTGCTCTCATAAAAAAAGAGAATGGTTTGTATATAATTCGAAGAAATGAAAAATGGTATCTTCTGTGGGTGAACTTATTGTATGATTTACACCCACGATGCCCCAAATGGCTGTAAACAAAATTATTGCCCCCAACAACTGGTACTCGCCGGGAATATTTATATTTCCAGAGACTTAAATCTTTGTCGCGTGTATTTTTTTATTTACATAAGAAAGTCCGCAGTCGTGAGTATATATTCAATTGCAAAATACATATTAAATAGAATCTCATGATCGCATACGAGTATATGGTATAGGTTATTCTAATAATTGCTAATAGTCTGGAGACGATAAAACAAAATTGTGGATTTTCTAACTTATCTTTCAACATGGATTATAAAAAGTAGTTGTGGAAAAGAACTAAGCAAATGAGAACAATATTCAAACAAAAAACAAAATATGTACGTGTTAATATTGAATCAACCGGAATAATGACCAATCAATCACACTTTGGTCGCATTCTAGTTCATAGAGTAATATTAAATATTTTTGGATTCCATTCAGAAATGAATAACATTTTAAAAGAGATCCTTTATCATCAGAAAGAGACAGAGTGCGCGATTAAGTTGTGCTGATCTAAGTAGAACGTCGAGCAACGAATTGCTCGACTTTTAATTTCACCAATCTGACTGAATTTACTTAGAAGTTCCGTCACAAAGATCAGCATTTTTACGGAGTGATATCCTCCACAAAGGAATCGCCAGAGGATGGGAGGCGGAGATTTTCTAGGAGCCTTTAAGCCCAGAAAAACGCTCGTATCGATTTTATCATTTTTCAGTCATCTTTCAAATACTTTCATAAAGCTCTGTTAAATATAAATTAGTCGGAAAACTCGTGATTTGTGGTTGTAGAATGCTTATTATTAAATATAGTACACGTTAAGTCATATGAAACATGTAAAAAAATTAAGTTAAGTTAATTATTTTATGGATTACTTGTATCTCAATAGAAACGAAGTGTAATTTTTTTTGGAAACAGATATATATATATATATATATATATATATATATATATATATATATATATATATATATATATATATATATATATATATATATATATATATATATATATATATATATATATATATATATATATATATATATATATATATATATATATATATATATATATGTATATATATATATATATATATATATATATATATATATATATATATATATATATATATATATATATATATATATATATATATATATATATTAGCATATATATATATATATATATATATATATATATTATATATATATATATATATATATATATATATATATATATATATATATATATATATATATATATATATATATATATATATATATATATATATATATATATATATATATATATATATATATATATATATATATATTTCAGGAGTACCACGTCCCTCACTTAAACCCCTCACTTAGTAAACTAAACTTAATTCACGTACGAGAATTTTTGAAACAAAATAAAACACCGCTGTCCTGTAAAAAGACCTAAGGAATTTTATTCCTGGAGAATTTTCTGCTTGAATTCTTTAGATGTCTCAAGCAAAGTTAGATCTCTCCTGCACCGTACAAATTTTATGGACTTTCCTAGAATACGAAAAACATGTTTTATACTTTGTTCAAACATACCCCGACTCGTGTGACTGCCGTGCATAAATTAGTTTCTTCTCTAGCTAATGGTATTGAAAGTAAGCTTATATCCCAGAATATCCTCAATTTGTTATTATAGCGTTATTGATATTGTTTTATTATTATCGAGCGGCGAATTCACCTACAAATTATTCTGAGAAATGGTAATCTTGTTTAGTAAAACATCAAAGCTTTGTGATACAAAAGGATGTTGTATTAAACTTACTTAGGGTGGTAGAAAAATAAATGAAAGTTCCAATATTTATTAATCTATATAAATAAAATGCAATTTTGGATGTGTGTGTGTGGACTATTTCTGAGGTTATTCCTGAGCTGATCATTTTCCAATTTATACACTTTACTAAATGGAATACCCCGGTGGTCATAGGCATATTTTTGTTATTAATCGAGCTCTAATTAACTTCATAAATTAATAAATTTTCTTAGTGCGAGCGAGTATAGACCTTCATGTTCGTATCACCTGAGTGTCAATCTTTAGAGTCTATATTCGCTTGGCGTGATTATAGCAAATTAGTCGCTTATTTGACTCTAAGCGTGGTTAGATAGGAAATTAGTCGCTTTTTTGAACGGAATAATATACGCACGTAATATCTGTCAGGCCGTCTCGAATCTATGGAAATTATTTAATACGCCATAGTTCAAATTGATCGCAGTTCAAATTATTTGTAACTATTCATTTTTATTATTCATAATCTATATCTTCAGGCTTAATATTTTTTAATTACGGAATTACTTCTTCTTCTTTTTATGCCGTGTCAGGTCCCCCCGACGTTGGCGATCACTCCGGCGAAAACCTCCCTGTCCTGCGCTGCCCGAAACAGGTCATCCACCGTCCCCATTCCGGTCCACTCTCTAATGTTGCGCAGCCAGGACATCTGTTTTCTGCCAACTCCCCGTCTTCCCTCTATCTTGCCCTCCAATATAAGTCGGAGGAGGCGGTACTTTTCTCCACGCAGCACGTGACCCAAATATGAGACCTTTTTCACTTTGACATTCGACAACAGCTCTCTCTTGGCTCCGGCTCTCCTAAGTACTTCGACGTTACTGACCTTTTCGGTCCAAGGTATACGAAGCATTCTTCTGTGTATCCACATTTCGAATGCTTCTAACCGATTCATTACGTTCACTTTTAGAGTCCATGTTTCACTTCCGTATAACAGAGCTGACCATATGTAAGCTTTTATCATTCTTTGTCGAAGTTTAAGATTTAAATTATCGTCACAGAAGAAGGGTCTCATCTTTTTCAATGCAGCACGTGCAATTTCTATTCTACATTTTACTTCTGTATCTGGGTCGAGTGTTTTAGTAATGATACTGCCGAGGTATTTAAATTCCGAATTGAGCTTTAATTGTATTACGGAATTACTGCGTTCCGTAAAATAAGTCGCTATTCTGACTCTCGGTGTGGTCACATAGGAAATTAGTCGCTTTTTTGTCGCGTCAAACGATGTCTGTCATCTATGGAAATGAACGCGTGTTTTGTTTTAATAACTGAGTATTTAAATAGTTATTTTTGCCGTTGAAATGAATACAGTTTCTTCTGTATTTAAGTAATTATATTACACACTGGCTGACAAATTATATTTCGTTATTAATTGCTTTCGTTATTAAGTTCTCTGATCTGTCAAATCGTGCGTCGTAGAATACGTAAGTATAATATTTAGATTTCTATTTCATATATATCTTCAGGTTATTCTATTTCGCCGTTGAAATGAATACAGATTATGTTTCCGCATTACATATTTCAAAGTTGTAGTTCTAAATTATATCGAATAGAGAAGAAATTATATATCGTTTTACTTACGTGTTATTTTAGGTTATGACGACCCGGCCATTCTGGCAGGGCGAAGATGGATATCATTTTAACATCTAATTAATAAATCCAGCAAACGGTAAATAATAATTGTATTGTTTTAATGAAAATTATATTAATTCTTTAATGAACATGTTTGAACCTTTTTAAATTCTAATAGTTACTTATTTATTTAGACGTCCTCAACTTCGATGGAGGGACGACATTGGATGCGTGTTGCCCAGGATCGACAGACATTGAAGCAGATGGAGGAGGCCTACGCCCAGGAGTGAACAGATATGAATTGTATATATATGAATGTTTTATCCAAATGTGATATAGTATATTGATTTGTTTTTTTAATTTCACTTAAAATATTAAGGAAAAAAAGGAAAAAAATTAAGACTGGACGTTTAATGGTTTAAACATAAAGCTGAAAAAGATAAATATTAACTTTTTTTGCGTGGCATCTTTAGGGTAACGTTTGAACTACACTATATTATTAAATCATAACGCGCTTTTGCACAGCTATGTTTAAGACCAATTGGCATCAAAAACTTATTTCAGACTTTTTGTAAACTTGCCACCTTGGTAATGTCCAGCCTTCAATTGTTCAATTCACATTAGTATTATTCAAGTTCACAGCAAGTTTGCTTGGATTAAAAAAATGTTTTAAAGATATGAACTGAATTAGGATACACACATTCTTGCACCTATACATATGTCATTTTATCCAATAAAATAACTGATATTGAGCTTTAATTGTATTTCTTTAATATATATTGGGTGTATTTATATACTCCAATATAGCAATAGCGAAGCGTTGCCGGGTCAGCTAGTATATTATAAATTACAATCAACCAACACGTTTTCCTTACCTAAGTTCTTAAATAAACGTATATAAAATAGCTGTAAACCACTTAACAAATCTCAAAATTTTAACGATTTCACCATCAATGAATCATTTAGAATGATACTTATTATACTCGTCTTTAATCTTTCTACCACTTTCAGATTATATCGCAATGCATGAGTATAGAATGGATATATTCAGAAAGAAATGTATATCGTACCAAGGCGTTTTGTCTGATAATTTCGCTGACAGTTTTTCCGAATATGTAAGAATTATTCGCGCCTAAATGAGCACGTTAGATACACTCCAATCTAATATTACACAAGAGAAGAGAATTGCTTTCGAGTAATGCCCAACGTACTTACAACTAGTCGAGAATCGTCAACTAATAAATAAATTCTTTTATTGTTGTCAATATCGTATACCTATAGCAACAGTAACTTTCTTCCTTCACTTTGCAGTCAGTAAGAACACATTTTGGATTTCAATCTAACTATACTATTCTTTCTTTCTTTCTTTCCAGAGTGAACTTCTAAAATATCGTTATATGATGAATGTTTTTAGTTTTTTGTATAAATATTTTCTTTTTATAGAGGGTAACAAACAGCAATTTCAGTTTACATATACAAACACATAGATACAACAAAACAAGACCAATTACATGCTACCACAAATATTATATTACAACTGACATATGACTTAGATAATATTTAAGAAGAATTAAGTCATATTATAATGAGTCAAAGAGAAAATTAATAAAACTAATAATAATTAATAATTAAAGATTAAATAAAATATAAAACGAAGAATAAGTAGAGTAACATAGTTTCATTCGCCCCAAAGAGTAGCTCCAACCATTTCTTTAAAACACTTTCATTAGGATCGAACACATCGATGTTATTTAAGCACTAATTGTAAATTTCGCATATCTGGAAGACTTCCCCGCTCTGAGTGTAGTGTTGCAGCAGAAAGGTGAAATATTTGGTTCACAGTGTGTCATTGCGGGTTAATCATTCTTAAGGATTAATTGTATCTCAATAGAGACGAAGATGTAAATTATTTGGAAACAGAATATGGTAGTTGAGGCGTTCACAGATATACGAATTAATATTACAAATAATCTTAATAGATGGCGCTAGTGTAGATTGACCTACTAACAGTGAAGTTATTAAAAAATATTAGCATATATACAAGCTCCAAAAATTTGTCAGACGTGGTGTCGTAAGAAGGGCGGAATAGTGAATGCTGTTAAACATAAAGTGATCGCTTAACCCAACCAATGACAGGTCATAAGTCCTGTAAACGCCTCGACTACCATATTCTGTTTCCAAATAATTTACATCTTCGTCTCTGTTGAGATACAATTTATTTTTATATGTGTTTCATAAAAGGTGTTCTTCGATTGTATCATTTTTGTACAAAAAAATTTGTACCATAATCAGAACACATTCTACTGATAAATAATTTTGATTCTTGATTTAGAAATAAAGCAACACATTCACAACATTACACTTGTACTTATATGAACATAGATTTCGCGCGTATTCACGTAGCGAAGCATTTGAGAATATCATATTACGTTTTCCACAAACTGTGCTCACTGTAAAATTCTCTAGCAATAATGTTGTATAAAAGTGTACCCTCCTTTGTTTAAAGTTTCATAACTCGAGTGGGATGCGTAAAAACTGGTAAAGGTTGCACACGGCGCGGCGCGGCGGCGGACGTTTCCTTTGCATTCATTTCCCTGGAACTTCGGTCTGTGGGACTCAAGTTACTCGCATCAGTACAGAGAACAAGTATGCGATTTTATTTACACAATAACTATTAGACAAATGTTTTATCAATTTACTGAATTAGATATCATTCACATAAAACAAAATTATTATATAAACATGTTTTCCCCATCAAAATACGATTTTAACCAAAAGGTACATTCGATTATGCAATGTTACATCAAATCTGGGATTTTGGAAAAATTTTATTAATTTTTTATTCTTTGTTAAAGCCGAAATAATGTAAAATAATAATGTTGTAAATCACTCTTCTGCAATGATAACGTAAACTTGAAACTCCGCCAGAGAATGATCAATTGCTATGTGTGGTCTGTTTTATTATAAGGGTGTGAAATTTGGACCTTGAAAATTAACTCAATGAACAGACTGGAAGCATTTGAAATGTGGCTCCATCGCCGAATGCTCAGAGTTCCCTGGACAGACATTGTTACCAATACCGAAGGCGAGCTAGAGTTGACAGGGAATTGTTATCAACTATCAAGGTTCGAAAGATCTCACATCTGGGTCATATACTGCGTGGGGAAAAGTACCACCTTCTCCAACTGATATTGGAGGGGAGAATTGAGGGACGCCGAGGGCCCGGAAGGAGACAAATGTCCTGGGAGTGTGGAGGAGCTGTTCCGAGCGGTGCAGGACAGGGACAAGTTCGCCAAAGTGATCGCCAACATTGGGGGGACCCGACAGGGCACTTGAAGAAGAAGAAGAATAATGTTTAAAGCAATAACATTCTTAAAAAAAAGGAAGTGACCCAGAGATACATAGAAATTTTGGAAAACATAGGATTAGAGAAAACTTCTAGTTTATGAAGCGCATAATATAAATTTATAATCGGGAGATGTAAAATATTATTTAATTATCATAAATATTTGAGACTATTTACCATAATAATCAGGAAAAAAACTATATTAAACACATTTTGGGAATTTTTCAGTTAAAAAAGTAAGTCAAATATATTTTTGACTAATCTAATTCTGTAATTGCTTCTTCAGCTATTTTTTTAAAGAACCGACTACGTAAGTAGGCGTTGGAGGGGGAGATATCGAGACCACAGACAATGGGGCCCGTAAATGTTGTTAAATGGAGGAGCCACGGCATACCTTTTGAAATCAATAACAAAATATTGTTTTCATTAATGATCATTGTATTTATCTGGAGCAAATGAAGCAATATTTAAATTTGATACAAACATTGAATTAGGAATACATGTGCGTAATAAGGTTTAGTTTAGTCGGTAACAGCCTTTGCAAGTTGGTAAGCAAAAAGGCGATTCGCCTTATCAAGCGGGTTTCGACAAAAATATGGTGCCTGTAATCAGGGCGTGCTTGGGATTAGCCATTACAGTAAGCGCATCCGATGTTTTATATAAGTGAGGTAAAATATGATGTGTGTCTACAAACCTCAGATAGAAAGATAGAATAATAACTAGATAGATTTTATAGAACACATGGCAGTTTTTACAAACCATATGTAGCTTTGAAAAAAAAAACATATTTCTGTTAAACTGAACAACACAAGAAGGTTGGTACACAATTGGATTTGATGAATTATTAAAGATTAAGATAATATAAATACTTAAAATATCAATCAATGCTATAATGACGTGCAGCGGCATTGCTAAACGGGCAAATGCATACAAGTTGATACATGCACAACAAAAAATCTATAAAACAGAGAAAGAGATTGAACTAACTTATTATTTATGTGTTTTTCAACAATAATCATTATTTTTAGATGATAAGTGATAGAAGTTATTAAAAGAAATTATCTTTCAAAATATTTAAATCTAAGAAAAAAACACCCCTGGTGGAGCTTGACGAGAGGGAACACGGTTTCACCCCGAAAAATATTTCTGTATATGATAACCGTGGAAATTTACGTTCTTACTACACCCCTGGAAGTTCATGAGGAAATAATCGTCTGCAGTCACTAATTACTAATCCGATAACCCATTTTTTTAGATTCTAAATAAATATATAATATTTATTTGGAATCTAAAAATAATATCTATAAAAAATTGTGTGCATCAATATTTCGTTATGTGGAGTAACTGGTATACGAGATAGGGCGTTATAACTTTGTTGTTTTTTTTGTAAAGAGGTCCGTGGCCCAGAAAAGGTTTGGAACCTATGGACCAGAACCTGGAAGCTGAGATTTGACTGCTAAAGTATTTTTCTATACTACCATTTACAATAGTTAATAGCCACTCATAAATGATTTGATTTAAGGTTTCAAACATTTAAAAAATATATATTAAACTCCGCCGTTGCCAGTCCCAAGCCTGGATGAGAAAGGAGGAGGGTCACTGGGTTAGGCTAGCCACCTGCCCGGGGTAAAAAAGATTCGCGCTCATAGTACAGAAAACACAGCCTCGGAACACGGATTGACCTGGAAAAAGACCTCGGCATTGAAAAGGAACAAACGATTTCGGAAATTAAATACCACAAGGATAGCATGCTGGAACATAGTGTCTTGGAATAAAAGAGATCAGGAGATCATAATGGAACTAAATAACCACAATATCGATATATGTGCCTTGTCAGAAACTAAAAAGAGAGGGAACGGAACATCAAAGTTCTCCAATTACATATTTGTATACAGTGGGAAAAAGAAAACCGAAAGAGCCCACTCAGGAGTTGGCCTCCTATTACACGAGAGATACGAGGACCACATTGAAAATATCCAATATATTAATGACAGGATTCTAAAAGTGACGATTGATCTCAACTCTAAGAAGGTACATCTGATTAGCGTATACGCACCAGATATCACAAAACCAAAGGACGACACGGAAGATTTCTATAATAATTTACAAAATGCTATTGACAATACACCCCAGTCAGAGAAGACTATTATTCTGGGTGATCTTAATGCCAGAGTTGGTGACAGCATCTTAGATGGAGTCAAGCAAAGGTTTAATGAGTCCGATATAAATGCAAACGGAGAGAGCTTGATCGACTTTTGTGCATGCAATGAACTAAGAATTGCCAACACCTATTATAATCATAAGATGCAACATAAATACACTTTCCTGAACTCAAGGGGCGATAAATCAATGATTGACTTTATTATCACCAATAGAGCAATACACCCTACACAAATATTGGATGTCCGATCCTTGAGTTCGGCAAACATTGGGTCGGACCACCAATTGGTGTTATGCAAAATGATTATGAAGCGACCTCAGAAAATAAGAAAGCCCCCTAGATACATTGAAAAATATAATATTGAATCATTGGAAGACGAGAGTACAAAATATCTTTACAGAAATCGAATATTACAGAAAATTAAAGATAATCGCATAGGAGAACATGATACTTTGGAACAGGCATGGGAGAAAATTAAAACCAACATTAACGACGCCGCCTCGGAAGCACTGGGGAAAAGAAATATTAACATTAATTCAATGACCAAACCCAAACCATGGTTTA
>JAHDVF020000124.1:0-170669 GCA_022606425.2 Lepidostoma basale | reverse complement strand
TTTTATTTTTCTGTCTTGTCTTATGATATAAAAAATAATATGGGACCAATAGATTTTTTAATTTAATTTCGGAAACAAAAGAAGTGAACAAATTATACATTTTCTTCTGGCGTATCAAATTATAAATAGTCCATTGTCTTGACCGAAACACTATGATACTTCAACATTATTACTGTCAAAATTTAACACTGTTATAACATCATAATTTCTTTTCATTCAATGAGAGTGTCGCGACAGCTGTTTCGCCAGCCGATGTGAGCATCATAAGGTGTTACAATAAACCATGCTACCAACATCGGTTGGCGAAACAGCTGTCGCGACACTCTCAGTGAATAAAAAGAAATTGTGATATTTTAACAGTGTTTTAAATTTTAACAGTAATTATAAACAGACAAACATCCGCATGTTGTCAAAGAAAGAGTACGAAAATATTTCGAATACGAGAGATCGAGAGAGCAATACTTCGTTTCTATGCGAAAGTTATTCGAAATGCACACGATGCGTATGCCAGAGAGTGTTTCTGAATTGTTTTGAATTTTATTCTGATTGTTGTTGTATGACATTAAACAAACAAACAAACCACGAAACTTAATGTAGAATTTGTATTACTTCCGTTAAAATTCCGTTAAAAATTTGAATTTAGACATAAGAAAAAAATAACAGATAGAAAAATGTCAGTGACCGTCGATAAAATTCATAGATTACATAACGTGAGTGGGTATGTATGTATCATAACATACTAAGGTATTTGTTGATAAAGCAAGCACTAGATATTATTTTACATATCTAAGCACTTTAATTTGTACCAATAAACTGAGAATGAGTTTCTTTTGAATGACGCCTATTAGGTACCTCAGAGAAACAAAAGCTGAATCAGCAAATAAACAGAGTAAATGTTACTAATTAGAATTATAAACAACATTAGTATGTATTGTTGAAAATATATTATATCAATATTATACAAGCATAGAAAGGTTTATAATTAGAACTGTTCACTGTTATATTTACATTCTCATTAACAGTTCTTGAATAATGTTATCAATCCATCTCCGTTTCGACCTGCTTGGCAGCTGACTTCCCCATAGTAACCTACATATTAAAAAGTAATATTAAGCATTCTCATCCATGGGCAGATTTAGCATAGTGAATCCTTAACGAGAAGTGTTTGGGATCTAACCGCATTACTCGTAAAAATGTAAAAGTGTTACCAGAGAGAAATGCTGACGAAATTATTATTATTAAAATTATCTTACAGTAAAACCTCGATCTCTTCTCCGGTCTCAATCTGGTCTGCAGCAAGGTGACGCATCTCCTCTTCCACTCCGCTCGGTCCTCGGCAACTCTCTTTAACTCCGCATAAAAGGTGCAGCCAATATCTCGGCAAATCTGATCTAGGTACTTCTGGCGAGGTCGTCCTCTGCCAATCGATCCCTCGACCATTCCCTCCAACACATCATGCTGGAAACATTCGTGTCGCAACACATGACCAAGCCATCTTGCGCGCCTCTCCGCTATGGTGTTAAACATGTGCCTACTCTCTTCAACTCTGCTGAGAACCTCTTCATTTGTAATGTGGTCCCTCCATGAAACATGGGCAATTCGTCGGTAGGTCCACATCTCAAATGCCTCCAACCTTTTGCGCTCTCTTTCGCCCAGGCACCAAGTCTCGCAGCCGTACAGTAAAACACTCCACACCAATGTTTTTTTAGTTGTTTTCGGAGGTTCAGGTCTATGTTGTTGGACTCGAATATTTTAGATATCTTTTAGAAACCTCGATATAACGGACTAATTAGGGGGAAGGGGTGTCCGTTAAAGCCGAAAGTCCGTTATATAAAAATAGATTTAAAATAAATGAAAACCTTTTTTTTAATATGTACACCGTATTTAGATATAAATAAACAATACAAAACATAAACAAAATTCTATTTATTGTCTTCGGACACTCGTCGTGAAGTGACTGATATCGACGCGCATGCTTACGGTAATCCTGCTTTGAAAAAGGAATCAAGTTTTGTTTGCACTTTTGAAGTTTCCTGTTTTTTTTATAATCAACTCTCTTAAATTACGAAAATGCCTATAATATAGTTGAAATTCACTATCTCTAACGAATTGTAAATAAATCTTATAAGATCGTCGAGATGTGATCTTACCTATGATAACTTCATATTTAGCAGTGTTGTTTCTTCTTCTTCGCTATCTTCACTTCCATCCTCGGCATTATGTCTCAAATTCTAGTGCTAGACGTATGACGTGATTATCATGGCCGTTAAAAATCGTTTACATGCGGCGACACTTGAATTTAAGCATGTATAATATTAACATGACGTTTTTAATTTGTTTACAATTGACCGGATTTTTTGTCCGTTATATCCAAAGTTCGTTAAATAGAGGTCCGTTATATCGAGGTTTTTACGGGAGTCGTTTAAATGGGGTTGATGTGTTTTTTTTTGTCTTATATCAAATTTGAATCAAAACGCGTTTTTGTTGAAATTTAATATAAGACAAGAAATTTATGATTTTATTTTTAAATAAATATTTTCGTCTTCTTCTTCTTACTATAGGTGTTGCGGTCTGTTTCTTAAGAAGGATTTACCTCCTGCGTAGATGGATCCATTATTTCACGTGTTCATACAAATAACGTCTCCTTTGTCTCCCTCAGTTAATGAAATTTTCGATCTTGCGTATTTTCTCGTATCCTTGTTCCTTATTCCGACACTCTGATCGTTATTATTTTACGTATAAAGGTCCATTTACACTGGACAGTCATCAGCCGATACCGACACGTCACTCTGAATTTCGTTATCTCAAATGCTCTAATAAAATCGCCGTCGGGAATTGCAGAAGAAAGCACCTACCTACATAAAAGAGACACTTAATAAAAATTATCAATATTTTTCAGGATGTGTTTCCTACAGTATATAATTCTTTTTTACAGAATATCATTTTTACTACCATTTAAATTTCCCGTGGAGAAAGCGATTATCTCGGAATTTAAATATAATATGAACGGAATCGGCATTAATTAAAAGTAACAAGACACCATCAAAACAAACTAAACGATTATTTGCTCAACGCAAACGCGTGACGTGTCGGTATCGGCTGATGACGGTCCAGTGTAAATGGACCTTAAATTTGAAATTAATCCACACATTAAATAGATGGCAAAAAACCGACCGCAAACAGCATTTAAAAAAATATATTTAATGAATTCTCTTCTTATTTTTATTTTATTTTAATCGGTAATCGAACCAGCTACCCTCGCATTCCTGCGCAGTGCTTTAAAAAGACTTTATTATTATTCTTCTACTCCGGCGCTACAACTCTTGGTGGGTCTTGGCCTCCTCCAAGAAACGTCTCCATCCCGTGCTGTCTCTGGCCGCCACCTCCTAGTCTTGCTGCTCCAGGACCCGACAATCTACCACGGTAACATCCAGCCATCGCAGTCTCGGCCAGCGCAGTTTGTTAATCTTTATAAACTTGACCACGCTGACGTCCTGGTATAGATCGTAGAGCTCTGTGTTGTATCTCCTTCTCCACGTCTGACCATTCTTAATGGGTCCGAAGATTCTGCGGAGCTTCGGACCCATTCGGATTTCGAAGCAGTTTATTTTGTTTTCATCCCGTTTAGTGAGCGTCCAAGTCTCCGAGGCATATGTTAGGACTGGTCTAATCAGCGTTTTATATATTGTGGAAAAAAAAAGACTTATATAACATGTTATTTACAAAATAATCCGATTATCTACATCCTGAATATTTTACAATAGTTGTATTCTACACGTATAAATATCTATTATATTGGACCGTTCTGATCACTTTTATGCGTTAATTAACCACGTTTAAATTATAAAATGAACTATTTTCCCCGGGCGCAATAATGACAAACATTTTATTATTGTGGTTTCCATTAGTAGGTACTCTTAAATTTATTGGAATTCGGACTGAATATCATTTTAATGACTTTTGAAATACTTAATATGTTTCAATACGTATATTGTTTCATTAGTAAGTTGATTAATGTATTATACACATACATATACGTTATATAAATATGTATAATACAGACAGTAGTAAGATATGTATTATATATATGAATTTTTGTATTCTAGTGCTATTCTTCATAAATACTATACGAGAACTCAATACAAATACCAACACTAAAATAAGAGTAGACGGAGAACTGTCCAAATCCATAAAAACTTCAACAGGCATAAGACACGGAGACAGTTTGAGCCAATTTCTTTTCAACCTCATTATGGATGAAATAATAGGAGATGTCACATCACTTGGTTTGGGATACTGCATAGGGAAGCGTCCGAGGAACACGGCTATCCGCGAGATCTGCAAGGTGGAGGATGTCGTGAGATGGGGCAGACAACGCAGAAGATACTGGAATGCGCACGTGCAGAGGATGGATCCCACCAGAATCCCACACGGTGTGGCGCATCAGATTCCTGCCGGCTGCCGTCCCCCCGGAAGACCGCCGAAGAGATGGAGAGATAGTTGGGAGTCAACCTCCCAAGAGAGGCCAGCCTGATTTCAGGAACAGACCAAATGTCTATAAGGAGAAGAAGAATAAGAAGAAGTATTCTAGTGATTTCTCTATTTACGGAGGTAAGAATATAACATTGAAAGGCCAAATAAGAAAATTATGAAAGTTTCATACACAATTACCTACTCGGATATAGTGGAGTATTGAATGTTGAATGAGTATAATAAATCTTGCATATACAATACAATCGAGCCTATTTAGCTTAATCTTCCTCTTTTTCTTCTTCAGCCTTCTTCTCTTGGAGACGGAGGTGGGACAAGTGCATTGCTGTGGGATAAGTGGGATAAGATTGATCTACCCTAAATATTGGAAAATAAAATTTAAAAAAAAAATCAGTTCGCGTATTTGTTGGACAGACCTCGTATGTCAGGATAGGCAGTACCCAAGCGTCGAACATTTTTATTTTTATTTGTCTAAAAAGAAAAGCAAAGATCATACGTTAATTATTTGTCCTCATTAAAAATATTTTTTCTTACAATCTCTTCATTTTTTGAAATCTGTAGCACTTAATTTTTTTTATGATTGGTACATTTATTCTATAAATCGGGATTAATTCCAAAATAGGGATTATTTTATATTAAGCTCACGCCTTGCAGACATTATCAAAAAGCGTCAAAGAGATTGGATCGTGTCGATTAATGAATTGTATAAAGATAATTACATACATTTTTTAAGTTTCAGTCTTAAGGATTGGTATAAATAATTTGTAGCAAAAGTACGAGTATAATAATTTTGTTGATTCTGGTGATACTACATGGGTCTTTGTGATAGTTTCTCGTTGCTTTTTACATGTTTGTATACAACAGGTTATTTGAACCCAATTACTGTATACAATCTATTAGATATTAATTTTCATAACATTTCACGCTTCGCTCGGCGAACTGCTCGGCAATAGGAGGATTAGTTGAGCCAAAGCGTTGCCCTAGTACAAATTTCGGGGATCGAGCGTTTGCGGTAGCCGGTCCATCAGCTTGGAACAATCTTCCTTCACACCTTAGATGCATAAATGATCCGACAGACTTAATATCTAAGCTGAAACCCCATATTTTTCATATTTCATACCCAATTTAAAACTTGCATATTTTGTTCTATTATAATTTCTAATCGATCGCGAATATCAATCAGATGAAGCGTTCACATTTAGATTTAAAACACGTCTTACTGCGCCCTTGAGGTGATTACATCACAAAAACGGTGCTTTAAGAGTTACCATAATATTATTATATTATTATTATAACATGTGATAGGAAGCTAGTATAGCGCCATTTTCATTTTCTCGTGAATTCTACCAGACTAAAGAAAGCGTGATTTTTTTTCTCATTGTCATCGCCGGGAATCGAATACGGGACCTACAAATGTATCATATTTAATACTTTAAATAGTTTGAATAATATAACTGCACTTAGTACTTATACACTTAAAATTTTGTACACTTTTGTAAAATTTTGGACATGTTTCGTCATAACCGAAACATGTCTGTGAAAAGTGTTGTAAAAATACTGAATGCAGTTATATTACTCGTATATAAATATGAATCCACAACACAAAGTGAAGGCGAATATAGAAAAAACTTTGAATAGTATTTATAATAGGACTCTGAAAGTGAGTGTAATGAACAGGTTGGAAGCGTTCGAGATGTGGATATACCGCAGGATGCTCCGTATATCGTGGACAGTAATGCAGCCGTACTGCAGAGAGCCAGAGCCAATAGAGAGCTGTTGTCAAGTGTGAAAATTAGAAAGGTCTCATATTTGGGTCACGGGCTAAGGGGAGAAAAATACCACCTCCTTCGACTGATATTAATGGATAAAGTGGAGGGACGTCGGGGAGTTGGTAAAAGGCAGCTGTCCTGGCTGCAGAACATCAAAGAGTGGACAGTAATAACAATAGTTCAGAACCTGTTCTAAGTGACGCAGGATAGAGATGCCTTTGCTGTAGTGATCGCCAACGTTGGGGGGACCTGAAACGGCATCGAAAGAAGAAGAAATATATAAATATTATAAATAGAAGTATATAAATTATAAAATAAATTACGTGATTCGTGCAAAAAATACAATATCTTTACATTTTTAGTACATAAACAACCTGACTGATTGATTGGTAATTTTACTTAATTATTATAATAACATTGATTTTACAATCCGTTTGGTTACAATGGAAATAAATTAATACCCAATTACAGGGGTCACTTCCGAGAAGTCATCAAAACAATAACAAATTGTTAAATACGCTTCACGCCAGTGAATAATAATAGCATTTCTCGATAATTACTAAGTGTGTCCAAAGATTATGAAACGTATGGTTTTTCCAACGCTCACTAATGAACTAAAAATAATTTACTAAAATATGTAATTACCCACCTATTAGTAGTATTGTACATTACCTGGTAAAACTACGATAAAGAAATATGAGGTGTGTCAAAAATTCCTAATTACTGATAAATTTACCTTAATAAATATTACATAATGACCGATCACATTGAAAATAATGCTTTATTTAATAAGAAAAATCTAAGTAATATTTGCATAATTATTTTATTATAATATGATAGTCAGTAAAGCCTCTGCCGTGTCAGGATGCCTGAAGAATCTGGTCTGGAAAAACAAGCACATGCGTATCGACAGTAAGATCAGAATATACAAAACATGCGTGCGACCCATCATGACGTACGCTGTAGAGACGCGGGCTGACACTGTGCGAACCAAGGGACTACTTAGAACATCGGAGATGAAGGTCCTAAGATCAATTACTGGAAAAACCCTCCGAGATCGTGTCCGCAACGCAGACATAAGGAAAACCTGCGAAATAGAGGATATCGTTCAGTGGAGTAGATCCAGAAGAAGATACTGGAGGGACCATGTAGCCCGAATGGATGGTGACAGACTCGCGTATACAGCCGCCTATGAAATCCCTTCCGGACACCGCCCACCTGGAAGACCGCCTAAGAGATGGAGGGACAGCTGGATCTCATCATCCGACGAGATATGATTTCTGTGTCACAGATCGTCAGATCTATCAAAAGAAGAAGAAGAAGAAGAAGGTAATATGAAATAATTTACCTTATAACATATACACAAATTTTATGTATTCAATTTATAACATGTATTTTCACACATTCTTTTTCAAATATAAAGAACTCAAGTTTGAACAAGTAAATAATATATTTATGATTGAAAAAAATCATTCATTTAATAAAGATAATGGGCGTTGAAATGTTGCATGTTAATAATAGAAATATAACTTTGAACAATCTCGAAATTTTAGAAATAAAAATAAAGAAAATATTATAAATAATCAAATAAATTTAACGTCAAGTCCAATCTTTGATTTATTTCCTTAGTTGTAAGTTAATACCTGAACCCCAATAAGAACTTAAAATTATTATTTAACAATTTAATTTATTCATGATATTTGTTATAACAAAAGCATAAACGTTCCAAATCTTTATAAGATCTGTCAAAACTGACTATATTTGTAAACAATTTTATAATATTTTTAATATCTATATAATAATATGTTTGATATTTAATTTTAATTTGTTTAAAAAGTGAGTGTTGTATACAAAGTATGTAAAAATAAATAAAAATATGTATGTAATCAATTTATATTAATTAATTCTTTTTCTTCCAGTGCCGTGTCAGGTCCCCCAACGTTGGCGATCACTGCAGCGAAAGCATCTATGTCCTGCGCTATTTGGAACAGGTTCTGAGCTCTGCTCATTCCTCTCCATTTTCGTATAAGTGTAAGTGTAAACGATGTAAATGGAACTAGAAATAGAGGAAGACCGAGGAAAACGTGGCACGATCAAATAAATCAAATATTGAATGTCGGCCACGTGAAGAGTCAGAGAAATCGAAGCGCGTGCATGACACGATGTATGAATATGGAGGAAGCGAAAGAAATATGTCAGGAAAGAAAAGTGTGGCAGTCCATTCTTTCAATTCGGGGAGACGGCGTGATGGTTAGTTTAGTTAGTTAGTTAGTACATGTACACTTGGACTAGAATCTTCTAGCATACACAGGTTCAACTCTAATAGCTTTTCCTCTTACGTCTGTTGAAAATGTGATTTGGTGGATGTTGTATGCAGGGCTGTATAGAATAATTGGGTATTGAGATGTTTGTGAGAATCGTAATGTCTGGTGGTATACCCTCCCCGCCTAATACTTATATAATACTGCGTAATAAATGAATTAATTGTGAACTTTTTTAGATTACATGTTTTTTTACAAGAATTTTTATTGGACCTACCGAAAAATTTACCATGATCATTAAAAGATAGGTAAAAAGTTTATTGTGCTTAATTTTATTTAAATTAACATTTTATAGCTGAGAAGTTGATATGTTTTCATATGTATAACTTGTGATTTGAACACGAGAATGACTAGACTTGCAAAATCTTGTCAAGACCTAGATTTTTTTGGAGTTAATATAATTATTTTTCACCAAACTCTTAATTTTGCAGACTTGTTCAAGATTACTAGCTAATTGCCAAACATGTTCACACTACTCATCTCGAGTTTATTTTTTTATTGATCCTTTTTTCTTAAACAATCCATATACCTGTATTTTTAATTTTATTATTGCCCTTTTCTAGTTAATAATATTTATACCTGAATTCTTAATTTTAATAGTGTCCTTTTTTCTGTAATATTCTATATAGGTACCTGTAATCTTATTTCTTTCTTCCTCAGCCTATTCCCGTCCACTCCTGGACAAAGGCCCCCTCCATTCGCTTCCATGTCACTCTGTCTTGTGCAGACTGCATCTAGGTTATTCCGACGTGTCTGTTCAGATCATCCATCCACCGTAGTTGCGGTCGCCCTGCACTTCTCTTTGCCGTCCACGGTCTCCAAGTCAGCAGTCTACTTGTTCATTTTTCATCTGAGCTTCTGGCTACGTGACCTGCCTATTGCCATTTTAGAGTCGCCACCCGGTGGATGATGTCAGTGACCTTTGTTTTTTCTCTCATCGTATCGTTTCTGACTCTGTCTCTTAGGCTTATTCCTAACATGGCTCTTTCCATGCCTCTTTGGGTTAATCGTAGTTTCTCGGCACTTTGTTTGGACAATGTGACAGTTTCAAGTACCAACTGGCAGAACACAGGTTTCATAGATCTATTTATAATACTGTTATTCTTCTTTAATAATCTCCATTCATATCTGTATTCTTATAGTGATAACAGTCTTAAGTCGTAAATTTTAACCTTTACTCTTTAAATGTTCTTAGATTTAAGTTATCTGGCTGTATCAAAAAAAATGTACTGAAATTTATTCCGTCTATAATAAACAAATAAAAACTTGTTTCTGGCTTTTAATTCGTGACGTCTCGATAAACTAGAAATAAATGTAGTTCAGATTTAGCAATCTGCATATTTAATCCATAACTTATAATTTTGAATTCATAATGTCCATAAATGAATAACTTACTGTTACGCCCATTATAATAGAAGTTCCCGTTAGGAAATTGTTGAATGTTTAACCTTTCACATCAGATATGTATTATATTATAATTTTTGTCTTCTATTTAAGTTGACATTATCAAAAGCACCTTACAGTGTGATCTTCAACCCCATATGATTACATAATACGAAATGAACAGTTTATAAAAAAAACTCTTTAACCACCACAGCGTTTATCAGAAGGCGTTGGCAAAGTAGATGGATCGCCACACTCTTATATACGGACATACCTTTCGAGTTTCTTCTATATTCATAGGTATATCGTGTCATGCACACACGTCGATTTTTCCGGCTCCTTTTCAGAAGCTTTCCTTTTTAATAGGAGCTTTCCAGACGAAGAATGCCCTTCAAGTGAATCTCTCACGAAAATGGGATTTTTAAATCATCATCAACATTAATAAAAAATGCTATATTTTACATTTTAAATATTATTATTATTATTATTATTTTGTTGTATCGCTCTTTACATCATGACAGCATGAGCCAAATCGATGTAAAGGGTATTATATGTAGCTATCATAGTGATTCTCATGACATGTGATAGGTAGCTAATCTATCGCCATTTTATAGTCACGTGAATTCTACACCAGACCAAAGACAGTGTGAATATCACACTGCCCTCGCCGGGAATCGAACCCGGAACTTTTGGGGTGGCATTCAATGCACTTACCACTCGGCCACGAATGTCGTCTATAATATCTACTGTAACTAACCAATATTTCAACGAATATTTTCCAGCATTCAAAAATATGATAATAATAAAATAATCTTATTCCAATGTATGCAACAAGCAATGTTCAAGATAATCGAAAAACTTTACTGAAATCTCTAGATGGAAGATCATTTTAAATAATTCTGAAATAAAACGATGTTTTTAACTACTTTTACTTTTGTCTTTATTTCGATAGCGACCGGTTTCGCAAGGCTCGCTGGTATCGACAGGCTGGTGACACTGTTATAAACTGACTCCTTAATATACATACAGCTCAGGGGTGGTAAACTGGTTTAATCCAGGCCACCCAATTCTCGACATCTGCATATGAATGGAAGTGCTGCTCTTCTAAGGCATGCGTCATGGATCTGAACAAGTGGTAGTCCGATGGTGCCACGTCTGGTGAATAAGGCGAGTGCGGTATAATCTCCCAACCCACAATTTGTATGTAGTTTTTGACCGCGATTGCGATGTGATGTCAAGCGTTATCGTATTGAAAAATCAGTTTGTTTTGCCTGTTGCCCCATTCCGGTAGTTTTTCAGCATGTGCCTGCTTTAATCGCATTAGTTGTTGTCGGTAGACTTCCCCGAGACCGTTTCATCCGGTTTGAGGAGATCATTTTTCAGTCTTCCAGGGCGATCTTTGCCGTCAACGCTTAAATCACCAGCTTTGAAGCGTCTATACCATTCTCTGCATGATTTATTCGATGGGACATGACGGCCATAAACTTCCACAAGGATTTCATGCACCTCAGCTGCACTCTTCTTCCATTTAAAACTGGACAGCAGAACTTCTCGCAAATACTTCTTATTTACCACGAAAGTCGACATTTTAAGGAGCGATAAAACAAATGTTGTTATGAGAATGACAAACATTTGCGAACTGAACTTAATTGACAGATAGTTAGGCTTAGAATCGAAGGCTTGAAGCAGCCAGAGCCTTCTATTCTAGAATGGACCGAACTTTCCGAAACACCTAATAATTCATTATATTGTAGAACTTCCATAGTCAGACATTATTTTTTTCTTTTAAAATTTCAATTCAGTTTCATGAGAGAATTTTTTTTATGATTTAAAAAATAAATTTCCATTTTGACATAAAAGCAGTAGCAAACATAACCATGGAATTACATTATTAATCATAATGATGATTTTTTAAAGTGCCGGAAATCAATATACTCGTATGATAGAATACCAAAGGAAGATATAAGAGAGAAATGTACGGCAGATGATTACACCATAAGTAAAATTTTAAAAGGATCCCTGAGATGTTTTGGACATATGGAACGAATGGACGAGAGAAGAATGGTTAAAATGCTATATATAAGCAGTGTAAGTAACAAGCGAAACCGTGGAAGACCATGGCATGACATGACCAAATTGTTAAAATACTAAAAAGCGGCCACATTTGAAGTCGGAAAAATCGACGAGCATGCATATTACAATGTATGAATGTAGAGGAAACTATAGAGGCGGTCCGTCCTATCTGTCTACCACTCCGAGGAAACAGCATGATGGTAAGTTAGCAGAATAATGTTAACTAGTTGCAACCCGTCAAAATTTCATGGATGTTACACAAATTCAATCGGATGGAAAATAAGAAGAATCTTAATGCAGAGACGTACACACCAATAGGCCTAAACCATGAAGAAGAAATTTAATTTTGTCCATAATTGATTTATCATATTAATTGTAGAAATACATCCATTAACTTATATTGGTCAATTAGGATAACATTAATATTTCATAAATTTTTGTTTTCGTTACTTACTCAAAATAGCTTCTATTGAAAAATTTCAATAATTAATATTATATAAACTTTTTCAGTTTTATAATGCACTAAATTTTAAGTGCCCTAATAGTTATTTGGTGTGAATGGTGACCTTTATAACTCTGCAAATAAGGAAAATATTTTTAACAAATAAAACTGTACTAAAGATCTGAATTTGCTGGCATAAGGTGCGAAATGCGCTAAAATATTGGCGTAGTATGATTTTTGGAACCATAATATCATTAGATAATTTGACATCGTTCTTTTGCCAATTTAATATTTGGAAGCAAAGGTTGAATACATGTAAAAAGAAAAATGAAAGAAATAAGGAAAAAGACTGATACTAAAATTCTTTAATAATAACATTCATATTGATATTTTCTGGTCGCTCAAATGGATTTCTTACATTAAATAGCAATATGCAAGAAGCATATAAGTAGAGTCTTTCAAGTGAAATAACCATATAGCCAGATATAATAAAAATCTGTTATTTTAACACATACATGGTACTTACCTCTAGTGACTAAATAATTTAAAAATATGGATTCATGTACCTTGCATACATGTATAGAATTAATCAATGGTAATCAACCCAGATTTTTTATCTGCTATCTTAAGAAATCAATATTTTCAATGTAAGAATAATACTACCAAATTTTTTCTGATAATAATTTGGAAGATTAAGTTTTATGAAACCAAAAAATGGTGTCATGGGTGAGGTTGTTGTAAAATAAAATAAGAACAAAGGTATATGTATAGGAGGAAAAATGTTATATTTTATGTTAATTATTTCACAATATTAAAATACGGTTTCCAAAAAATTGTAAACAAACTTGTCATTGAACTATTTTTATAAGCGTAGCCCAAAAATCTTATGCCGATAGCCCACAACATAATCCATCAAATAAAATGGCCTCACGTAATACGCATTTCCCTAAGAAAATAACCTCCTCTTTTGAATACGAGTCCTCAAAACATAAAAAATTAACTGATGATCAAAAAATGAGACTTGGAGGTTGAAACAGTCCTAAAATCTGCTCTCAGACTCCTTCAAGGGAACTCTCCAGGCCAGACAAGTCTAGACATACATAAACTAAACACCAAAGCACGTTTCCAGCAATACTATGAGAGGATTATTCACAAGAGCTGTATACGAAAAGTCTAAGTCCAAACAAGAGTAATTCATAAAGGGAAAATTCAGTTAATGTAACTTACTTATTTCATAACCATGTTCTATCCTAATTATAATGGTATTCATAGAAAAATTCAAATATATGTTTTTATAAGACAAGAAAATTAAACTAAGGCTCCCGTTCCGAAAAAAAAAAACCAATCCCAAATTCCCCCATGATATTCCGGAGGATGTCAGAAGTGAGAAGAGTATGAGCAAATTCAGAGGAAGATTAAGTGAATATAATAACAGTGAAGACCAAAACGTAACGTTCTAATGTATGTAGATTATTATTTTAATCGTTATCGTTTATAATAAATATATTTATTTATGTCAGAATGCTTTAGATATTTTTTTTAAACACTAACAACAAGGATTTTTTACCAATAGCAATAGAATTTATTTTACAATCTTTAAGCTGACCAGAAAATAGCTCATTATTATGAAGAAGGAATTTAGTCGAGTCCAGGCCTGAACCCAAGTCTCTTGGAACAGGAGTCGAGCGTTCCCTAAACTACCACCTGAATAACCTGTTAAAATGTATTTTCACAATAGTTATGACAATATAAATAAAAACTGATAATTCTATTTAAATAACCTGAAAAAAACCCGTTTATTTAAGTAATTTTACAGTTTTAAATCATTTATAGGTTACTTAATACTTAAAATATAAAGCCCTCACTTTTTAGTTAGACATTTTAAACTTATAGATATGAAATAATAAAACACTTTGTATTTAACCAATGCATGGTTATTATAATGTATGCCATTTCGCTTGGACCCAAGCTTCATCATTCTTTATCAGGGCAATATAATAACACTGAAAAATAAAGAATATGATGAAGCTTGGGTCCATGCAAAATTAGTTGGCATCAATTATATTACCCATACCGTGCTTAATTACAAAGTGTTTTATTATTTTATGTCAAAATAATTTTGAAAATTTGTGGGATGGACTTAATTTGACGAAGAGTTGAATTTGTTCATAAAAGATGATATTCTTGAATATCGTAATCCTTAAGATCTGCAGTCATTAGTCTCCTAATTCATACAAGTTTAAGCAATCAGAATATAAATTTAATTCAAAAAAATTAATGAGGTTAAAAGGTAAACAAGTTAAACTTGTTTTTTTTTAAATCCACCTATCTAGCGCAATGGAGCTTACTTAGTATTAGCAGACAATTATTTATTATACCACAAAAAAATCTGAAGCATAATGTTTAATTCATTATAAAGATAACAAATAAATGGCTGTTCACAGTGGAATTTTAGTACCAACCAAGTATGGATGAAGAAAGAATGGTTAAGAACGTATAATTTAATAATGTGAATGGATTACGGAGTCGTGGAGACCAGGGAAAGCATGCCATGATCAAATTAATCAAATTTTAAAGGTCGGCCATGTAAGAAGTCAAAAGAATCAGTCAGGATCAAGTAGCGCTGTGGTCCATTCTATCAGCCTACCCCTCCAGAGAAACGGAGTGCTGGTTTGTTGATGTTATTATTGATAAGAAATTGATAATATATAAATGCATCTTCATATCTGTATGTACTAAAGAGAAATATATAAATAAGAAGGGAGTTGTGAATGCAAGTGCTATCCATTTGTTTTATAAAATACAAAGTTGACAATTACAAAAGAGAAGTTTGTATTTAAGCTTTAACCGGGTTAAATGAATTCAAGTCTGCCCAACTTATTTATAATACATATTAAGGTGTACACTTTCTACCCATGTAGATTGCATAAATTTACCTAAAAATGTAGGTTGATGTTTAGCCCAGTGTGATTATATTATATTTGTGGATGTGTGTAGTATTTAGTAAATAATGCACAGGGCATCCAAATTATAAGGATTTATGTAGGTGAGCATCCATTGGTCAAATAATAACAATTGCACATCGACCTGGTTATTTACAACCAATAGAGTAATGAAATTTCACATTTACTATTTGAATATTTTCTTCCATCATCGGCTTGACTATCTCACTGGAATCAAAATATGAATGTTGTCAATCGACATTTATTGGAACTTAAAAAAAATTATAATGTATATTTAGTTTTATTACACTTAATAAGTGCAATAAAACAAAATAGATATTATAAAGATTTTTATTGTTTTTTTTAGTTTCATTACGAGGGGATATCTATGCCAATATCTTTTTATAGAAGAATATCACAGATCTAATAGATAACTAAGCCGATGATATATTTTCAGAAAATATTAAATGTGAAACGAATGTGTTTAGGAAACAAGTTGAGATTCATAATAAAAGAGTGTATTTAAATAAACCATTTTATTTTTCAAATAAAATTATATCTTACAAGTTATTTAATAGAAAATTGAATCCACCCTAAACACAGTTTAAAATTAGATTTAAATAAATAAATACACGATTCTAGTTGCACTTTCTCTCTAAACATAAATCAGACAAAAAGTTTAGTACAAAATAACAAGCGAGGGGCAACCTTCGCCTCTCTGTGAAATGCATCGCGGTTCTGTCCCCATACAATGTTCAATACAAAAGATATCCCGCCATTCTACCACTTTGTACCGGATATAACTAAAAATTAATAACTAATCAATAATTTGTATCTATTTACAAAATATTCAGAAGGTAACCCGGCTACACTGTTCCGCAGAACCAAACAGGATGACGAGACCCCGTCCAATTTACCTAACTTAAGTTTTAAAATTAAACAATGAGATTTTCATTTAGCGTTTACCAATCAACACAAGCACAACGAAATATACATACAAAATCATGATAAAAGAACATAGTGCTCGGTATGTACAAATAATCACAAGGCGCACCAGTTTCATTATGTCCGCGCATCCCATTCAACATTTGGCAGTAGATTCACAACACGCAATAACTTAGGTTTGGTATGTTACTGTACAGCGTAAATTATAAGAGAATATCACAATGGGCGAGGGCAGGCCTCCGGGGGCGAGCTTCACACCGGTGCCCCCACGTCCTGCTGGTAGCGCTGCGTCAGAGCTCCCGCCGCGTCCGTCAGGCCAGTCAGGGCTCGCCTTAATCCCACCAGGTGGCGCTTGAAGTCTGCCGCCGCTCCTTGCGCTCCCCCAGCCTCACATTCTTCCGCCTCTACTCCAGAGTCCTCAGCGCCCGTCTCACTCTCCGTGTCACTGGGCAGGGAGGCTCCTGAGGATGTGGAGGCGGTGGAGGCAGTGGAGGCGGTAGAGGGGCGGCGCACGTGTCCTTTCTTCGGCGGTTCCCGCTCTTCTCCGGAATCCCTCCCCCAGAGCAGCTCTATCTTAGCGGCGTTGAGCATTCTGTAGAGAGCAAAGAGGTCTTCAGACGCCAAAGGATCCCTCCGTCTTCCCGGAATCGGTATCTTTTCCTCGCTGTCTGCAAGTTTGAGGTCCATCAGGCGGCACGGCACGAGAACGGTTTCTTCCATGGTGTTCACGGTCTTGACAAACTTCTCCATAGCATTTAGTATGCTATCTTTGGAGAACTCCGTGTCGTCGTGACGAGCAATTCGCCTCAAGCTATTCCTGTGGACAAATAAATCAATTTGTAAGAATATGCAATATTGATATAAGAAGAAACAAAAATATACTCATATATACATAAGCAAAAATAATAATATTAAAAATTTGCACAAGTTATATTGTGTTAATGGTAATAAAATAGTGGCAATTAAGAGTTCACCGCACATTATAATTGATACACTAATGGTGTACTACTTCAAGAACATTTTTACTTTCCCCAACAGTTACAAAACATGGCAACTTTTACTTCAGAGTAAATTATTGTAATGATGCAAACTGGCCATAATGCTTCTAGTGGGGAAATTTATGTCAGATTTTTTGTTATACATATAAAATAAGGATTTTAATTACAAATTATAGTTCTCTATCACAATTTATTATACTATATGTCATGAAATTCCTTACTTTATTGATCAAGGTAAGTGTTCAGTTTCTAGACATAAATAGGGGGATTGACATTGAATTTTAATTACCATTATTTACCAACTGGACAAAATAACTCAAACTTGATTATACCTCAAGAGAGGCCATATATGCTGACTAAATTATGTTTGTTTTTTTATTTATTATTTTATTATTATATTGGCTCTCGTTTTTTGTCTAGAATGTGTTCAATAAATTTCAATAAATAATATTAAAAAACTTGAGTCAAATAATTTTATAGTTCTTTTTTTAAATATAAATTTCAGTGTGATTAAAGTCCAAGAATATAACAGGAATACAGAAGAAAATAATGAGTAATCTCTAAGGCAATACAGGTTCACCAGATTGCTTCACCACGAATACATTTCAGGTTAAGAATGTTCGGCCGGTCCTACCTACTCGAGGTATTGCAACAGCCATACCCACTTCGCTTACCGCATTAATTTAACCTTCGTCAAATTCAGACGAAGCCAAACAAAATGTTTAATGAACCAACAATTGCGAGAGTTGATGACCATGCATCAAGATGTTCCTGCGATATGATTTTTGAAATATCAAAAGGCTAATTCTTTAGAACAGTAACGTCATTGACGTTTATAAAAAGAGATGCCTCATCCATATATCAACCTCATAAAAAAAGATAATTATAAAAAAAACACATATATTAAAGAATTCCTAACACTGCTTATTTAAACATAAAAAACTTGCATTACTTTCAAAATGTTTCATAATGAGGACATAGATTTGACATTTGCATTTTCGTAGACGATCTAACACTAAAATGCGAAAAACTATTATACAATTACACGTCTCGCGATTGAAATAAGTTTGAAAATACAAACCTGCTATTTTCCATATTTGCACTTAAAGTATCACTGTATCCACCCATTGTCATTAATTTATTGAACGTTGTAAGATAGGTCACTTCACAAGTACTATGAAATAAAAAGCACAAATCTAGCAACTGAACAGACGCGACGCAGTAACCGAGAGCCAACTGAAATCTGATGTTGAAATTGGCATGCGCGGCAGTTTTATAGAAACGTTGGGCGGTGGTGGGGATCAGTATTTTGATTTTGCCGCAAGACGACGATTGGAGTAGACGCATTATTTCGACCAATAATAATATTATTTCCTCGATATGTTCTTGATTAGATTATAACACGTATCAAGTACATATTTTTACACATATAAATGGTGTTTAAAAATTATTTTACTGGAAATAAAGCAATAAACTTTGAATGTTATAAAATAAATTAATTTAAATGGCAGCCGACTCACGATCCCCAGAAATCGCACCACAATACGGCTCTGCTATTGGTTGTAATAATTGCTGCCAGTGTTTGATTGGCTGGCTTGCAATGCGGTTACGCGCTCTTGTTTAAATTTGTGATATGTTTAATGTTTGTATTTAGAGCAATAAAAATAAAAGTGTAGGCAGACCGGGCTTGCGCTAGCTAGATAGAACTGCGGCTGACTGCCGCAATCTGGGTGGAGTAGACTGCAGATCAACCACATTACACAGGAACCGGTATGGCGACTCCTGGTCCATCCCGGATTGTATTATAACTATTAAATAAATTAAAACATACTGGAAAGTAGGAGTAGATACAAACTTTAAATGAATTCGAACGTTACATGAAGTAAAACATCGTATAACGTTATTTAATATTTATGAAAATGGGTGTTTTCTCGAAGTTTAATTCAATTTAATGGGAGTGACATGTCCGCGTTATTAGGGCTTCATCTAATAAATTGGAACTATTCAAAATTTCTTCATTCACCGGTTATTTCGAAATATTTTGTAGGTACATGGAAAATGTATTTTTTGAGTCGAAGTAGGTATTTATGAACCATAAAAATAATGTTTATTATAACGGTTAACAGTATAAATTACCAACCTAGATAGATTATACTTTTTATAAATTATTTAATGGATATAATTGATCAGAACTAATGGCTTATAAGCGATCACAAATTCTTGACATTATTTAACTGCGTGTGTGATATAAAAAACACCAAAACCCAAAGTCGAATTTTATTGACTTAATGAATAACATTATAATATTTAAGCTCATTGTTTTTACTTGAATTCATTTGACATACGAATTATTCGAATAATTAACTTCACATTTAGACCGTTTTTAATGAATCCTAAAACAATAATATTATTAAATTGCCCATTCTTTTGGCCGAAACACTATGATACTTCAACATTGTTAATAGTTAAAATATCACTTTTTTTTATATGCTATTTTATTATACACACTCTTAGTTGTTTGTAACACCTGATGATGCCCACATCGCTTGGCGAAACGGATTTTGCGACATTCTCAAAATGTATACAATTAAAAAAGTGTTGTAAATTTAACATTTGATAATTATATAGAATAGTACAACTTTTTTAATGTACGTAGTCGAAGGAGACCGAGGAAAACAAGGCATGATCAAATTAATCAAATTTTAAAGGTCGGCCATGTTGGAAGGAAGGAAGAATTGACGTGCGTGTATGACTCGCCGTATGAATGTGGAGGAAGCTAGAGAGATGTGTCAGAATAGAGTAGTGTGGCGGTCCATTCTCTCTGCCTACCCCTCCGGGGAAACGGTGTGATGGTTAGTTATTGTCGTTGTTTAAATGGAGTTTATCATCGTTGTTCTAGAAACAATAAATATGGTATATTTTTTATAAATATGAATATATTATTCGTATTCTTTAAAATTTTATATTGCACCTTCAAAAATATTAAACAGGTAGAAAGAGAACGAGTTATATCGGCTGGTACAGGACAGATAGAGATTCCTACGCCAGAGTAATAGCCGACGTCGGGTGGACCTGACATGGCACTCTGAGAATTAGAAGAAGAAAGAGAAAACAAAATAAACGAGATAATTTTTTTTCTACAGCGCCTCCTCAATAAAATTGTCAATGCTTACATCAATGATTTCAATTGATGATGCTAACTGATCATTTGTATGGTCGATTAAACATTTGCCATTGACTTCGATGGCTCTTCAATTATCAGGTATTATATTTTAAAGGCCACCTATGATGACGCTAAATAAGTTCTTACCTGCTAGAGACCAACGGTACCTACCCAATTTATTTATGCCTAAATCAAAGCATGTCAACCGTAAATAGATAAATAATTTTAAATTACGAGTACAACTTACTTTGTGAATTAAGGGTAAGCATTTTCTTTAAAATATATATTTTAGTGATCTATTTTATAACACCATATTTTGCAATAAAGGTTTAATTTAATTAGTTTACAATAGTAAGCACAATTGTTTAGTGGTTTTACTTGGATTTAATTTATAAAAATTGTGACAAATTTGTTTCGCCTTGCGAGGGCATTCTCAAACAGTTTGAGAATGCCCTTGCAAGGCAAAACAAATTTGTCACAATATATTATATTTAATTTATATAAATTAAATCCATTAAAACCACTTAACAATCGTGTTTATTATTATAAATTAATAATGGAGTTTTACAAAACTAATACCTCAACCATCAATGAGGTTTAATTTGGAAGTGTTTTGTTTTAGTAAAATTTAAAACGTTCACTCAGATGATTTGGACATATGTAATGAAAGTAAAATAAGCCTAAGATGGTCGAGGAAAATATGGCATGAACAAATAATTGCACAAAAAGACGACCACATTCGAAGCCGGATAAATCGACGAGCGAGAGTGTTACGATGTATAAAAATAAAGGAATCTCGAGAGGTATGTCAGGTAGTAGAGCAGTATGGCGGTCCATCACCTCTGTCCACCCTTCCAGAGAAACGGCATTAAAGACTAACACTGACGATTTAAATGTATGATATTAGAATTTATTATATGCAATCTTCAATATGGGCGGATAATATCTCATTATTATGAAGAAGCTGGCCGTGTCCAGGCTTGAACCCAAGTCCCCTGGATCAGGAGCCAAACATTCTGTCCCATAGACCGGCTAATGGTTGTACCTGTAAATTTTCGAGTGCATACAATAAAGATATCATAATCCACGGAATGTTATCATAGATAATCATGCATTTTTCGTGTTTACTTATCACCTGTCAGATAAAACATACAAAAAACTCAAGCTTTTATGCCTACTACCTTTCCTTAATTTTTCTTCTTGGATTTTGTCTTTTCGGGAGTACCAGCCCGAAGGCTATTGCTCCCCCACATATTGGAAATTTCTTTCTTGGAGATGAAGTTGGATATTGTTGGATGGTGAGGGGAGGGCTACTTGGTGGATGTAGTGGGTTGTTTCTGACATTTGGACCTGACTACTCGGTTAGGGAGGAGTGTGGAAGGGATGGGGATGACCTTGGAAAGGGGCCGAGGTCTTGGGTGGAGACCGAGGGACGGTGACAGGGAGTGGCCTTGGGTGGGGGCCGGTTGGTCCTGGATATGGAACCAAGTGGGACAAGAGTGGTCTTGGACGTGGGCCGGTGGCCTTGGGTGGGGACCGATATGGCAATGGGGTTGAGATACAGGATGGAATAAGTATGGTGGAAAGGAAAGGTTTAGGCATGAAGCGTTGAAGTAAACAGCAGCAGACGGGGAGAGTCTGCGGTGCAGGAGGAGGCGGCGTCGACAGCGGCAGGATAAGCAAGGGATGGAGGCGTTCAAGGAACGCCAGCAGACTTGGAGATGGCAGCGGGTCAGGAAGATGGTAGCAACGGCAAAATGGAGAATGAGAGATTACAATGGTCAGGAACTTTGGCGGCGGCACCGGAGGTAAAAGCCTATTCAGGCAGAGATTGTCATTTTAATTGGCTGGCTGATGGGAAGGCGTGCAGAGCGATGTACAATTTGAGTATGAAAGTGTGTACCAATAAAAAACAATAAACCACTCATGATGATGCGTATACTTGTAAATGGAGCTGTTTTTAATCTTAAAGGATTGCCAAAATCCAGAAAAACTTTTTCGTGAGAAGCTTCAAATGACAACCGCCCATGGGCGCCATTTTGAAAGCGACATAATTCTTATGTGTCGACGGTTCAGTTCAAACCAACGAAGAAAAGTGATTTTAATCAGTTCTGCATTTTGGCAATCCCTTAAGATTAAAAACAGCTCCATATAAAAGTATATGCATCATCATGTGTGGTTTATTGTTTTTTATTCGTGCACACTCTCATACTCAAATTGTACATCGCTCTGCACGCCTTCCCATCAGCCAGCCAATTAAAATGACAACCTCTGCCTGAATATGCTTGACCTCCGATGCCGCCGCCACAGTTCCTGACCATCGTAATCGCTCACTCTCCATTTTGCCGTTGTTACCATTTTCCTGACCCGCTGCCATCTCCAAGTCAGCTGGCGTTCCTTGAACGCCTCCATCCCTTGCTTCTCCTGCCGCCGTCGACGCCGCCTCCTCCTGCACCGCAGCCTCTCCCTGTCCTGCCGCCTTCTCCTGCTCCGCCGCCGCACATCGCTGCCGACCCGCTGTTTACTCCAACGCTTCATGCCTCAACCTTTCCTTTCCACCATCCTTATCCCATCCTGTACCTCAACCCCATTGCATTATCGGTCCCCACCCAAGACCACAGGCCCACGCCCAAGGCCACTCTTGTCCCACTTGGTTCCATATCCAGGACCAACCGGCTCCCACCCAAGGCCACTCCCTGTCACCGTCCCTCGGTCTCCACCCAAGACCTCGGCCCCTTTCCAAGGTCATCCCCATCGCCTCCACACTCCTCCCTAACCGAGTAGTCAGGTCCAAATGTCGGACACAACCCACTACATCCTCCAAGTAACCCTCCTCTCACCATCCAACAATATCCAACTTCATCTCCAAGAAAGAAATTTCCAACATGTGGGGGAGCAATAGCCTTCGGGCTGGTACTCCCGAAAAGACAATATCCAAGAAGAAGAAGTGATTTTAAATTTAGAATTATTTTAAAGATATTTTTAAATTTCGCGTGTTACGTCCGTCACACCCTCTATAGGATATCATTCACAATTAAAGAGGTACCTACTTACATTATCTATACGAGCCACGCGAACAAGAATAATAATATTATTTATGAATAAAATGATGCAATGATGATCCGTTGTACTAATTATACCATAACGTAATACAGGGTTGCGAAAATCTTTAATTACGTCTGTATATGAGTGAAAAAGTTATGTCATAATCAAGGTCCCATAACAAACAATAAGCCCACTTGTGTAAATGGTACATTCTGGTATACGAGTCTCGTATGATTAAAATCGGAAAATAATAATCATTTTTAAATTTTCATGCGCAGAGTAAATAAGGCACTACAACAATTTCTTAGGACAATTTACCGTTGTCTGAACACTTCTGACATTCAAACGAAGATGTGTGATGATGATTTCATCATATTTCGACGACCTTCGTGACCGAGTGGCAAGAGCTATGACTGTCACACCGAAGGTCCCTGGTTCGATTACAGGCGATGACAGTGTGATTGTCACACAGTCTTTGGTCTGGTGTAGAATTTGCGGGAGAATAAAATGGCGATAGATTAGCTACATATCACATGTCACGAGAACAATAATATAATAGCTATACCCTTTGCAGCCATTTGACTCGTGCTGTAATGATGTAAAGATTGATTCAACAAAATAATAATAATACAATATCAATTATTTAATGCTAAACATGCCAAAACGTAATTACAAATAGGAATCTCTTTAATTAAGTTAATAATAAACTAACCATCACACCGTTTCCCGGGATGGATAGGTAGAAGGAATGGACCGCAACATTCTATCCCCTAGGTTCTCAAAGTGGGCGATAACTCCCTCTTGTGGGCGTTTGAGACTTTCAGGGGGGCAGTAAAAGACCCAGAAAAAATAGAGACCGTGGGCAGATAACAAAATATAGTCTAAAAAGACAAAAAAAAAACACACTAATCATTTCTTCCTTTTCTTATGGCTGAAGCTGTACGGATGTGAGAGTTGGAAATCTACCGCAGACGTTATTGGAACACTCCAGGTGTTTATAAATAGGTGCCTTCGCTCAATATTCAAGATATACTGGCCCCAAACAGTGTCAAATGCCATTCTCTGGACCATGACAGGCAAAAAGCCAATCAGAGAACAAGTCGCTAGACGCAAATGGCTGTGGATCGGCCACACCTTAAAACGAAGACGGAACCCAGCTTGCATCGCTCAGGGCGCACTTGACCGGTCCCCTGTGGGGGGAAAGAGGAAGCGAGGCAGACCTAGAGCCACCTGGAGAAGAGCCCTGCAGGACAAGGTCAAAGCCGCAGACCTCACTTGGGATGATGTTAGGCATCAGGCATGCAATAGAGTTGGATGGAGAAGGTTCCTTGAGGCACTATGCACCACGGAGGTGTGACAGGACAAGAAGAAGAAGATATATTAAATACAAAAAATAAACAACATTTTGAATGTATATAAATTCTTGTAGACAAATACTGTATTTGTCTACAGTATTTGTCTACAAGAATTTGCATACATTCAAAATGTTGTTGTATAAATATAACTGGTACATGCAGGCAAAAAATTGGAGAGACATCTCCAGGCGAAATCTAGTACTGTATGATTTGCATAGACTTTCACAGTACATTAATAAAGGTTTTCTGCTTAATGCTTTCTAATCTTAATAGATGACGCTAGTGTAGAGTGAACATAAAAATGTAAAAATAGGTGTAGAAACCTACCATATATACAAGTTCCAAAAGTTTGTCAGACGTGGTGGTCATAACGGCGGAATGGGGAATGTTGTTAAACGTGAAGCGATCGCTCAACCCAACCAATGACAGGTCATAAGTCCTGTAAGCGCCTCGGCCACCACCTTCTGTTCCCAGAAAACAATTTGCATCTTCGTCTCTATTGAGATACAATTAATCCTTGTAAAACAAAAAATAAATATACGACTATCCACATTATACCATTAATTTTTTTTTCAAAATTATAATACAATATATGAAAGCTTATTAAAAAGAATTTATTAAAATTTAGTCTTACAATTTTTAGATAATTAATAACTAAAATGGATTTCCCTTAATGGAAAATTCTGTCAAGTCTCAAGTTTTCTCCGGGGTTTTAAAAAAGTTTTTAATGCTACGCGAATTTTTTTTTACTATCGTGAACATATATTTTATTTTTCCATTCCCGCCACCGATCACACTTCACTTTAGTGAATAAGATTGATCATTTCATCCGACATCCATTGCCCACTGCCGTATCATGACACATTAATTACTTAGCATATAGATCCCCGGGTTAACAGAATCATTAATTAAGTAATAAATTACAATTGTTCGTTATTTACACGTTTAAAAACAAAAACATATTTACACGTTTTGACGACCTTTGTGGCAGAGTGGCAAAATCTATGAATGCTACACCGAAGGTCTCAGGTTCGATTTTCACACTGTCTTTGATCTAGTGTAGAATTCACGTGACGATAAAATGGCAATAGATTAGATAGACCTATGTCGTCACGTCATGAGAATTGGTAGCTAAAAAGTTGAATACGGTAATAGGGTTTATTAACTTGCTGTTTACAAATGTGGAAAGCAATTGGAAACTAGCACATTCTTCAATGGATTGAAACTAGCGAGGCGAAGAATAGTAAATATTTTTTAATGAGTTTATATGAAAAAAAATTATTTTACGAATTTATTTATATTTATTGTTTCTGAAACGATTCTCTAACACTCTTTTTTGTGATCGAAATGTGCGCGGGAGATGCCTATTGGCGGCGATGAGGTTTGCAACCCATCACACAGCGTCTCCTGCGGGGACGAAAAGAGAAGGATGGAGTGCCGCATCGGTTAAATTTTGGCAGTCCATTCTATCTGCCTACCCCTTCGGGAGACGACGTGATAGCAGTTAAATAATTTATTTGTTAAGATTACAATCGTAACTAACAAGTAAATAATAACAAAACATATAATTTGTACTTAGGAAATTGAAAATTACTTTGTTTAATCCAACAATATTTAAAAAAATATTAAATAAACACGACATATTTCGGAGGATACCCCTTCAGGTATAAAATATAATAAAAACTAAACAAATAGATATTTTTTAATTATTTTATTAGTACTTATAACAAATAGACCAGGTTTATTTTTAAATTTAAATTATCATATAATTTTGTCTTCCACTCTCGCTGGCATTGACCGACTGGCATTGGTTAAAGTGTGGCAGTCCATTCATTCTGCCTACCCTTTCGGAGAGACGGTGTGATGGTTAGTTAGTTAGTTTCTCTGTCTTCTTAGCATTTTCAATTCTAGGTATTGGTCTGCAGTAAAGTCATGCACTACGAGTATATCCATGCTATGGTCTTTTGCAGCTCTCTTTAGCTCTACATATGAAACGCAATTCAGTCCACGTACACCTGTTTCAGGTATTCCCATCAGAGTCACTCCCTTTAATTTATCCCCTCTATTATGTCGTGCAGAAGACGCTCATGGCGCATAATGTGGCCGATCCATTGGATTCGCCTCTCTGCGATGATTTTGATAAGTTGCTTACCTGCTACGATTCTCTCCTATCTCAATCTCCAGGAAATTTATAATATTATTATGTAGCACCACCACTTTTCCAGTCTGTTCTTCAGAATTTCTTTCGTTAGGCACTATATCTGACAGCCGTACATCAAGATGCTCCATACACATGTTTTGGTAAGTTGTAAAGTAAATATCTACAATATTTGACTAGAAAATTTTAGATTCCTTTCCAGATGTAGGTATGCGGTTGTCGACTTCATTATTGTGCTACCATCCCAGGTATTCACGAATTCTAAATTATTCGAAATGTATCTCAAACAATGGTATAAAACTTCTATTTAAATTTTAATATGGACTAAAAAGTCAGTTTTCTAGTTGTATTGTATATTTTACGGGAGAGATATGTTTAGCCCTGCTAGGGTGTGATCGTGTATTATTTCAAAATACTCTGACAAGGGGAAACATTCTGGACACCAAATTCTGGATAATGAACGTTTTCATCAATTTTAAAAACCTGTTTCATGTTTCAAATATCTTAGTTGTCACCATATTCGGAGTGACTGATTAAACATGAACGTTTCTAGGCTGCGTGAAGTGCAAGACGGCAAAAAATTATGTATTTTTACTCTGTATACTCGTATATAAATTTGTTAATTTGAACCGACAATGTCATAGGACTATACATGAAACTACATATAAAACCAGTATATGTGGGTATATTCAAATAAATAACCCTACCTCTAGATTTAATCCCTTCATTCCCCATTTTTTATTTTTCATTTATTATATATTCTTCTTCTTTTTGTCCTGTCACACCTTCGTGGTGCACAGGGCCTCAAGGAACCTTCTCCACCCTACTCTATCGCATACCTGATGCCTAACATCATCCCAAGTGAGGCCTGCTGCCTTAACCTCGTCCTGCAGGGTTCTTCTCCAGGTGGCTCTAGGTCTGCCTCGCTTTCTCTTTCCCCCCATAGGGGAATGTAAATATTATATTATTAATGTAAATATTGAATGTCGGCCATGTGAGGAGTCAGAGAAATCGACGCGCGTGCATGACACGATGTAGGAATGTTGAGGAAACGAGAGAAACAAGTCAAGAAAGAAAAGTGTGGCGGTCCATTCTTTCTGCCTACCCCTTAGTTAGTAAGTTAGTTATATTATTTATGAGGGCGTTTGCAGATAATCCGAAAATCTGTTTATTAAAAAAAAAAGAATAAACAGGTATATCCCCAAAGCTTATGCAACAGGCTGATAATGGAAAAATAAGAATTTTTCAGTAAATAGTCAAAATATATAACTGAAGCTAAGAGGTCACATAAAAAATTATCTCTTTCAGACAGTAAGATACGAGTAGTTTGTATTAATAATTAGATACTTTGTTTTTTAATTTCGCATATCCCATTTAATCCATTAAAAATAATTAGGTAATATCATTTTAACATTATTTTAATTACGAATGATAATTTGCACTCGGCTTAATATGGATACATTGTATTTATCTGGGCGTACTTATTCCGTTACATGGAACAAAAATAATCAGAAAACTATTTCGAATGCACATTTGTTTAAAAAATGAATATTTTTAAATTAAATTTATATTTAGTGAGATTCCACTTGTGTTTACGTCGACGGGTTTTGGCAGCTTGCTAAAATCTTTTCCCAGATGTGGCAGTGTTTTTTTTCCCAATAAATTTCGTTTTCATGAGATTGTAATGTTTTTTTCACTAAAAAACAATTTTATGATATTGCAATGTTTCATTTATTAATATGACATAGCGTTTTATTTATTTATTTTTTTCAATAAATTTAAATTTTATGATATTAATATTTTTTTAGTAAATATTCGATTCCATGATATTTATATTTTTTTTAGTAAATTTCGATTTTAAGATATTACAGTGTTTTTTTTTCAATTTGATGATATTGATATTTTTTTTCAGTAAATTTCAATTTATGATTGGTTTCTTTTTCTCAAGAAATTTCGATTAAATGATATTGATGTATTTTTTTTATAAATTTCGATTTTATGATATAATATTACAGTGGGTTTTTTTTCTCCAATAATTTCGATTTGATGATATTTTTATTTTTTTAGTAAATTTCAATTTTATATTTTAATATTAGTGTTTTTTTTCAATAAATTTCGATTTGAAGATATTGATATATTTTTTTTTGTAAATTTCGATTTGACGGTATTAATAAATTTCGATTTGATGATTTTGATAATTTTTTTAGTAAATTTCGATTTTATGAAATTAGAGTGTTTTTTTATTTTATTTTAATTAGAGTGTTTTTTTTTCAATAAATTTCAATTTGATGATATTGATATATATTTTTTAAGTAAATTTCGATTTTACGATATTTGCTAGTATTGACAGTGTTTTATTTTATCAATAAATTTCGATTTGATGATATTAGTATTTTTTTAGTAAATTTCGATTTTATGATATTACAGCGTTTTTTTTCTTCAATAAATTTCAATTTGATGATGTTGATTTATATTTTTTTTAGTTTAGTAAATTTCGATTTTACAGTGGTTTTTTTTTTCAATAAATTTTATGATCTTGCATTCTCTTTTTTATGATGTTGCAGGGTTTATTATTTTTTCTATAAATTTCGATTTTCTATAATCGTAGAATCTTTTCTCCAAAATTAGACTTTTTTTCATTTGAGTCACCAAAACATATTAAATCAGCACATCAACGAGATGACAAACCATCAAATATATCATTTTTATTGTTAATATACGAACCTTATCTTGGATAAAATCAAATTGTTTAAAAAAATGTTCGTTGAATGAATGAGACAGTTTCCAATAATGTAATTAATTGATTTTAGATTATAATAAGTAAAACACCGAATTAAGTAATATCTTTAATGACATTTTTATTAATTGACAACAATAATTCCGACTATTTTACGTGATTCATTATATACATACATAAAATTAGGAAAAATATATTTATATTTTAAATATCTTCAGTTGATATCTTCTATGGAGATACTGACTATTATTTTCTCTCGATGATAATAAAATATGTTTAAGAAGATTTTGTCACGTAGACCTCATGTCTTTAAAAATTGGGAATTTTTTATTTATTTAGTATGCATTAAAATATTTTATCATTTCACAGATCATTGAGAGCAAAATATTATATTTGATATGATCTTTCCGCGGACAGAAAGCATTATTTGGAAACAAGATTTTTTGTGGTATGAATAAAAATTAAAATGGATTGGACACTTATAATAGGTATAATGAATGAAGAAATAATGGTAAAGAATGTTTATGTTAACGATGTAAACGGAACTAGAAAAAGATGAATACCGATGAAAACGTGGCACGACCAAATAAATAAGATATTTTAAGTCGGCTACGTGAGGCGTCGGAGAAAACAACGTGCTTGCACACACGATGTATGAATGTTGAGGAATTGAGAAAAGTATATCAAGAAAGAACAATGTGGTGGTCCATTCCATTATTTCTACCTACTCTTTCGGAGAGACTGCGTGATGTTTAGTTAGTTAGAATTTTTCAATGAAAGCGAAAATACCCGTTCACAGTGGATTTCTAGTTCCAACCAATATTGTTACGATCAACTAGACTTAATTGTAGCTCATGATGATGCCAACATTAGTTGGCGATACAGTTGTCTCGAGAAGTTTAAAATAATTTAAATAAATAAATAGAGATATGGTAACAGCGTTCTAAATTATATTTATCTTCTTATTTAAAATAATGCAAAATGATCGAAACGATTTAAAATCGCTTGAATTTTTTTTTGAAAAGAATTGGTTAGTTTAATTGTTTGAATTATGTTTATTAAATACATGACATATAATTGATACAAAATTTCTTTATTATTATATATGCTTCCACTTGTGTTTATGTTCTTCTTTCACTTGTTTCGGCAGCTTGCTGCCATTACCAGAAAATGGTAGCAAGCTGCCGAAACCGGTCGAACATAAATACAAGTGGAAGCACACTAAATACATGATAATAAAGAAATTTTGTATTTTTTTTTTCTTTTCGTTATTTAAAATGACCTTCTACCAAGAAATTAAAAAAAATATTAATCATTATTTATTGTATCTTGAACAATAATGTAAAACTCCATATTAAATAATCAGTACGAATGAAAACGTCTGTTTTCTCGAAGATTTATTATAGTTTATGGGAATAACATATTTCGCATTATTAAATATTTTTGTTCTAATATTCTTAGGTTTTGTTCTAAAGAAATATTTCATCAAATATTTATAAATGCCTTTGAAAAGCGATAATTGTATTTGATATATAATAAAACTTCTACTAAATATAAGTAGTTGAGTTCGTGTATTTAGGTAGTACAAGAGATGGGCGAGTGGAGAGGGATATTGAAAGAAGGGTTGGAGCAGGCAACAAAGTGAATGGTGCACTTAAAGTTGTCATCGCAAACAAAAACCTATCCAAAAAAGCTAGAATGGCAGTGCACAATGGTGTTCTTCTACCGACCCTTATGTATGGAAGCGAAACATGGAACTGGCAAAAGAAGGATGAAAGTAGAATAAATGCAGTAGAAATGAGATCTCTTAGACGAATGTGTGTATACTCTGTGTATGAAAGTGTCGAATGAAAATATAAGAAGTGAATGCGGTGTGAATGAAAGTGTTTTGAACAAAATAAAGAAAGGATCATTAAGATGGTTTGGACATATGGAAAGAATGAATGAAGAAAGAATGGTAAAAAATATATATGTTAATGATGTCAATGGAATCAGAAATAGAGGAAGACCGAGGAAAACGTGGCACGATCAAATAAATCAAATATTGAATGTCGGCCATGTGAGGAGTCAGAGAAATCGACGCGCGTGCATGACACGATGTATGAATGTTGAGGAAGCGAGAGAAATATGTCAGGAAAGAAAAGTGTGGCGGTCCATTATTTCTGCCTACCCCTTCGTGGAGACGGCGTGATGGTTAGTTAGTTAGTTAGTTTAAAACTTCTAGAAAAATACGTTTTCATTCGTATATGTTCATCGTAATGTAATCTGGAAACTTTATTTTGAATCAATCCCATTGTGTTTCTAACTAAGGATAGTTATTAAGCATATATGATTAAGAAATCTGCGGTCTTGAGGTCAATCTTATTGAATGTTGATGATTGCAGTGAGTGTTACCGCAAGTGGACACTCGGTGTAACTTTTGACATGTTGCTTCATAATTCGAGGTGCTCACTGGGACGCAACGTGATAGTACATCAGTTTAACATTATTAATCCGAGATCAAGAGGTTATCACGTACTTTAAATCCAGTCACGCCTGCACCACGCGCCACATTTGAAGGTAACTGATAATGCCATAAATAATTATTGTATTTGGCATGGTAATTAGCTGGGTACTTATTTTTTCTAAGCGAGTTTAACCCCGTTTTATCATCATTAATACTGTCTATGTTTGATAATGACAATGTATTAAATATTACGATGTGTATTTCTTTTTAATTTCGTCTAGTAACAGTATCATTATCAGGTGCTCACCAAGTGTTCGATACACATTTTCTTCTCTTGTAGTTTTCCACAGACTATGACCTCGGCCGACATTCAGCATTTGATTTATATCATCGTTCCACGTTTTCCTCGGTCTTCCTCTATTTCTAGTACCGTTTACATAGTTAACATATTATTTTATACCATTATTTCTTCATTCGTTCATTTCATGTGTCCAAGCTATCTTAATGAACTTTTCATTATTTTGTTCATAACACTTTCATTCGCACCGCGTTCACTTATAATATTTTCATTCGACACTATCATAGACAGTTTAAAGTTTATAGAAAACAAAACAAAAAACGAACTAAACAATAACACCTTCATTCGGATGGGTAGATACAGAGGAAAGGAGAGCGTCTCTTTTATTTTCTGGCATACTTCTTTCGATTCCTCAACATTCATGTATCATGTCATGGACGATTTCTATAGCAAGTTATAAGTATCAAGTACTAAGGAAAAAAGTAAATACCATTAACCTCACACCTTAGATCCCGATTGTGACATAATGGCAGAATGATAAATGACATATTTAATATTGTAAGGCGCTTTTTTCCAGAGCGATTTACTTCAAGAACGCTTGCTATTACGGGGTTGGTGATTTAGTCCTGATTATAATGTGGGTCATGGATTTTGGTCATCTTCATGGATATGACTAATTTTAAAACTAAAAAAATACATATGAACCAGTTTTGATATTATATCCCATTTACATGTCAAATGAATTTGTTCAGTTTTTAATCTAACTAACTAACTAACTAACCATCACGCCGTCTCCCCGAAGGGGTAGGCAGAGAGAATGGACTGCCCCACTTTTCTTTTCTGACATATTTCTATCGCTTCGATTTCTCTGACTCCTCACATGGCCGATATTCAATATTTTGATCGTGCCACGTTTTCCTCGGTCTTCCTCTATTTCTGGTTCTTCCTCTATTTTTTTATGTTCGAAAGAGAATACGAAATATTAAATTACAATATAACGCTTTCAATATTTTGTTCAGTAATTACCAGGAGAGTAGATCACAACTTTTATCATAAAAAACAAAGATTTATGGAGCACCGTCTTTATTGATAGAGGATACTTATCAATAGACATTATTTATTTATTTAATATGAGGGCTGCAACTGATGTCACTAATAAATTTTAAATAAGGGTTAGAAAGGTTGAAATTATTCATTTTGGTGCATCATAATTTTTGGCTATTTAATATTATACGGGGGATTAAGGGGGATCCTATTGACTCTTCGAGCGGTGCATGGCCATCACCGTGGTGATTGATCTGATCCCAAGTACCTATCCACACCTCCTCGACTTTGGTCTCCCCTGGAAACTATGCGAAATGTTATAGATCGAGTGTGAATAACCTCGGTGGATAATATGGATGCATAAGCTAACGTGGAAGGACACCTCGCCAACCCGTTTGGCAAGCGTGGCGTTGTAATACCAACCACCCCCGTATGACATGTCATACGTGGAGAAGTATGGGGGAGGCCTATGTCCAGCAGTGGACGACAATGGCTGTTAAAGAAGAAATAATATTATACTTTCGGGAGGCCATCTAATATATGATTTGATGAATCGATGACGTGGATTGACGGATTGATGGATGAGATGGATTAATGACATTGTCTAAATAGCTAGAACGACCTGGATGGAGAAAGGACAAGGCAGGAAGAGGCCTTTATCCAGCATCGGAGGAAAGGAGATGAAGAATAATATGATGAAGAATACTTACAATTTTACTAATTTCAGTGTACAATATTTTTACTAAATATCGTTTCATATCCGTTTAATGACTATAAAAATACATTGTATTTTCGCAGTACATTTTTATTGATTGTGACAAATATTCAAAAGTGAATCCAAAACACAAAGTGATGGCGAATATATAAGAAATTATTATCCGTCCTGAGGCATGAATGGCTTGAATTAATTAGTGTGCTGTTTACCGGGGAAAAATAAGGTTTATTATGCAATTAATAAACGTAACATAATTGCTTCTGAAGGTGAATCAATTTATTCAAAATAACGCGTAATATTACATTTATTATTATAATACAAAATGGTTATGTAACAAATTAATTGTTATTGCGATAAAAGTAAAGTGTTCAGGAAGACGATTATACTGTATAATAAAATTTATTTCTTCTATGTTCGACATAAATTTGTATCATGAATTCACATTTGAATATATTTTTTAAACAAAGTATTTTCACAACACTTTATTGCACTTTTTTACGAAAATATTTAGGACCGCAGGCACTCTTCTTCAGTGTAAAATTTTTTAAAAAATTTGCACTATGGAAGGGCGTCTGTGGTCCGAAACATGTTTGTGAAAAAAGCAATAAATTGTTATGGAAACACAATAGTTTAAAAAAAACTAACTAACTAACAATCACGTCATTTCCTCTAAAGTGTAGGCAGAAATAAAAATTCATACATCGTATCATGCACGCAGGTCGATTTCTCCGACTCCTGACGTGGACATTCAATATTTGATTAATTTGATCGTGCCACATTTCTATGAATGCATGAATGTAGAGGAATTGAGAGAAGTATGTTCGGATAGAACAATGTGGCGGTCCATTCTCTCTGCCTACCCTTCTAGGGAGACTAGTTAGTTAGTTAGTTAGTTGGTTAGCTAGTTGCCAAGCATTGTGGAAATACTTCGTTTATTTGAATTTAGTATAAAAATCTATTAAACTAGTAGATATCATTAATTCTTGTATTTTATATAAAAACAGGTTAGAAAACAACTATAAATTTCCTTGGTTATATAAATAAATGTAATTTCCTATTTATAGTATTCCTAAGATAAAGAATCAAATCAAATCAAATCAGTTTATTTTCTCAAAAGATATTACAAACAACAATTATATAATAGTTTAAGGCATTTATTGAGAACAGGTAAAACATAAAAAATTTATAATACCAGGAACGCATGAGAGATGGTTCGACATTAGGAATACAAGATCAAGAGTATTTGTCTTTAAAGTCAAGAGTATTTGTCTTCTGAACGTACTTTCACGAATATGAAAGACGTCGATCTCCGAAGCGATCATTACTCTCCCCACCGGCATCACCAGAGGCAGGTTGGTTCTGCATGCTGGGAGATAAAACAGTCTGTGCTGACGCTGTCGAAGATAACCTTTTGGAACATAAAGATCGATAGCCTCTAAGATAACGGAGTTCTCAAAGAATCCCCTGATAAGTCTGAAGAAATAATTAAACCCTATTTCACGTGAGGCAAACACCTAATTTGTACAAGCTACAAGAATCTTACTATATACGTTTAATACTAATTTAAATTGAATTGCTACTCAATTACAATTGGAAATTGCAATTCTTAATTATAAAAAAATATGTTTCTCGTACACGAAGGCCAAGGGATGATGTAACCAGAAAGTACTTACCTACGAGTATTTATGCGGTGCTGCGTAGAACCGTAGATAGAGAGGGATCTAAAGGAATACTACGCATTACTTACTTACTTTTATGAGAGCAAGAAGGGTGCCACCGCCTACGGTGTTACTAAAAATATAACACCCGACGCCCCTGGAAACGACACAAAGGCGGCCAAACCTTTTACAACAATGGCAAAGAATAAAAGATAACTTTGACAAAAATAATAAAAATACTTTAATGGTGAACATTTTTACAGACTCAGGGGTTTATACTAGAATACAAAAATAAATATTTTCTGATTATTTCTAATAATTGCGTAGATTTTCACTGTTGGCAGCAATATGTTTTGTGTGATATTGGGTAACACCGTGTGATTTCTCCTTCTCGATCGACGTTTTTTTCTGATTCAGGGTAATGTGGTGGTGATAATTACCCTGAAGATGGAGACTGCAACGATCTCCGAAACGTCGGTCGAGAAGGAGAAATCACACGGTGTTACCTAAAATCACACAAAACTGATTATTTCTACTTTTTCAAATCGAATCATTTAAAATGTTAATGAATTGTTTTAATAAAAAAATATATATCAATCAATACAACTTAATTAAAGTTATATCGTTATTTTACAGAAGTGTTTCTTAACCGTATTGAAATAATCGCCCTCTTTACCACAGTAAAATTTTCCAGCGCCCCTCCCCCGTCCAACAAAAAACGAAATTAAAAAATAATAATTGTAGTTATATATTTTATGCAAAGTATTTTCTACTACAAATAAATAAAAGCCTCGGACGGTACAAAACTTACAATCATAGGATATATTTTGAACCTTTTGAATGGGCTTTTATTTTATATGAAAATAAGGATATTGAGTATCGTGCCCAAGCTAAAAAAATTGCGCGTAAAAGTGTAGTTTATTTAACAGAACTTACAAAATCAAAGCTCCTAAATAAAATGTAACAGTGTATCAGTGTGGATAGCTCGAGAATGAGCTTATTTTTTTTAGATTGATACAATGCCTACTCGAACTTCTGCAGCGCCCCCTACACGCTAAAAATTTAAGACCTCCAAAACGCCCACAAAGGGACGCTGGCGCCCCGGTTTAGTATCACCGTTTTACAGCGTAGAATCAACCCTTATATGTGTAAACTATGCATGGAACTGGCGATAGAAATATAAAAGAAGAATTGTTGTGGAAATAAGATCACTTAGACAAATGGGCAATAAAACTTTACGTGTTAGAGTACCAAATGCAGATGTAAGAAATGAATGCAATAAGGAAAGGCAGACATATTGCACTTTTATATGGAAAAGAAAAAAGTCAAGCACCTGTTATTTGGGTCAGTATGTCAATTAATCAATATCAGGTAGTGCTTTCCTACATATAAAATAATACATAATTTCAATGGGTCAAAGGGTATAGGCATTAAATATCTATACCTCAATAACACGTGTTGCTTGGTACCTACTTGAAGATAATTTGAAGTAATCGGTTACGGTGAAAAATGTGGTTTAATTGATTTCACGTTTTTCGAATATGTTTAGATTTTTTTATTAATTTTGAATTTGGAAACATTGTCTAATACATGAATAATGTAGAATGTAGAAAATGTACTTTAATAGGTCAAATATGTTCAAGTTTGTAAGGCAACGAATCAATTTCTTAATTCTTCTCTGAGGTGAATATTCGCAGAAGTCATGAGAAAGAGGCTTTAAGAAATAAATACAGTTTCCAACGGTAAATAATGCGCATCGGGCTTCGAAAGCATCGAAAGAGACGGTCTGCCATAATCGGCTAAATATCGCTTTGTAGAGCGTCGTCTCTACAAAATCTAAATTACCGGAATCAAACCTAGAGCCTAGTTGATGAGTGAGAAAGAATGGTAAAATATATTTTGAGAGCTCTGCCGTGCTGGAGAAAGTTGGGCTTTTTGTTTCTGATAGATATCTCTGACAGCGACATCATATATTATTTTACCTACCGGCCACCAAAACCAACTTGCTTTTGGTGACACCGGTGGAAAGAGCAATGCTGCTGAACACGATATCCTCAGAGATCGACGTCTTTCATATTAGTGAAAGTACGTTCCGAAGACAAATACTCTTGACTTTAGAGAGTATCTTATTCCTAAAGTCGAACAATCTCTCATGCGTTCCTGGTATTGTATATTATATTTTACCTGTTCGTAAAAGATGCCTTAAAATTTAATTTTGGTTGTATATATTTTGAGAAAATAAACTGATTTTATTTGATAATATCTAAAATTTTCAAGTATTTTTATTTTAAGTTTTCGAATCGATAAACGCACAAAATTTCAATAATTTATTTCTGAAGGTCATTTCTACAATGCTCCGGTATTATACATAGTCTATTCCGATGATTGTAATTAAAAGTCAATTATTTCTAAGAAATCAAAAGGTTACTTGGTTTTAACATAGCTCGCGACCTTCGCTTGTATACGATTTACAATAATAGTATGTGTATCTATTTTTTAATTCATAAAAAAGATTCCAATTAATTCATGGAATAAAATATATCAATACTTATGCATCATAAACAATTTCATGAACCATTTTACCTAAGTTTTTCACATTTACCTTAACACCAATAATTAAAAATAGTTTATGGTTAAATCTCTGCAATATGTAATATTTAAAACAGAAGCGAAAAATAATACCATTTTAAAACATTGCTTTCACTATTAATAAGTTTTAAAAGTAATCTAAGCGAAAGTGCACCCTAATTATTGATATAGGAATGGTGGCGTTAGGTTAGCAACCTATTACACCGCGTCTCCGGCGGGGGAGAAAAGAGATGGATGGAGTGCCGCATCGGTTAAAGTTTGGCAGTCCATTCTTTCTGCCTACCTTCAGAGAGACGGCGTGATGGTAGTTAGTCAATTAGTTAGTTAAGATTACAATCTTAACTAACAAGTAAATAATAACAAAACAAATAATATGTACATAGGAAATTGAAAATAACTTTGTTTAACCCAACAATATTAAAAAAATATTAAATAAACACGACATGTTTCGGAGGATACCCCTCCATATTCAGGTGTAAAATATAATAAATACTAAACAAATAATTTTTTTTAAATTATTTTATTAGTACTTATAACAAATAGCCGAGGTTCATTTTTAATTTGAAATTATTATATCGAATTTTGAATATGTTTTTTATATTAGTCTTTCATTGTTTAAAAAATATTTAAATAAAACGATGTTTTTTAACTACTTACACTTTTGTCTTCCACTCTCGCTGGCATTGACCGACTGGTCTGACTTTTGAAAATGAAGGTTCATCAAGAGATTTCAGTAAAATCATTTGATTTCATTGTTTAGTTTTTATTATATGTTTACACCTCCGGAACATGTTGTCTTTTTTAATCTTTTTTTAATATTTTGTGGAGTAAACAAAGATATTTTCAATTTCCTAAGTATATTACTATGGAATTCCACAGTGTTAATACTTTAGCGTTCAACAAATAAAATATAATGAAAAAGTCGTGGAAGCGCATATACGGAAGATTAATTGTGAGTGGACACTTAACTTATTTCCACATTAAAAGTGCTCAGCCTCTTGCCTTTTTTAATCTTTTATATCCAAGTTTATAAAATTACGTCATGCCTTTTAATCGAATTAAAAATACTTGCACTTGGTTTAAAGCAATCTCAAAGTTGTTTTAACTTGTTTAGTAGTTAATAAAAAGAAATTATCCTTGGATAAACTATTAGGCCTCGCTTCCGCTCACTTCCGAATTCCGAGGTCAATTATTGAGCAAATTAAAATCAATAGTAATTTTATTATCTCGAGTGCAATATTAAAGCTGTTAAACATTCATACATGCAATAATCGTGTGTTTTATTGAAGAATTGAGAAAGAAACAAGAATCATTGAATTTTAATACTTAATTAGCAAACATTGAATCTAAAAGCATTTGGATTGAAGAGAGAGAGAGAAAAAAAAACCTTGGGTGACTATTCATCATCATCATCAGCCGTAGGGGTTGGCAGAGAGAATGGACCGCCACACTACTCTATCCTGGGCACACCTCTCTAGCTTCCTCCACATTCATACAGCGAATCATACATGCACGTTGATTCTTCCGACTTCTAACATGACCAACCTTTAAAATTTTATTAATTTGGTCATGCCATGTTTTCCTCAGTCTGCCTCGATTCCGTACTCCATTTACATCATTAACGTATACTTTCTTAACCATTATCTCTCCATCCATGCGCTCCATATGTCCGAACCAACGCAGCGATCCTTTCACAATTTTGTTCATAATACCTTCTTCCGCTCTACATTCCGTTTTTATATCAGCATTTGAGATTCTGTCGTATATCGTTCTACCAAACATACGCCTTAGGGACCTCATCTTTACCGCATTTATTCTGCTCTCATCCTTCTTCTACCAGTTCTAGGCTTCGCTTCCATACATAAGGGTTGGGACCAGAACTCCATTGTGAAATTTCTTAGAAATCTGTAAATTTATATAAAAATCGTCAACGATTTTAAAACACAATTTTCAATATTATAAAATAAAAACGAAGAATTATTGAAAATTATAGACTTTTAAATTAATTTAAATAAATAACAATTTACTAATGTCATTGCAAACTACACATTAATGACACATTTTAATGTTTATAAACACATTACAGATATTTATTTCACTCTGCCCACCACAATAATGTTCCATTAACATTTTATTATACTCACGGTCACCAAGGAGCCAAAATATTGTTTTTTTTTATGACACTAGGAAATGAATTTAGGTAAATTCTTCAAAAATTAATTCGCTTTGATTTTCATACTTGACCCAAGCCAATGTCTGTTATCCGGTTCGATATTATATTTGGCAGTGTCAATTTATGTAATTGTTCAAGGATACTTGGACAACATTGTTTTTTGCCACTACGCATTTTTATTTTATGAGGGGCGTAACTTGATGTTGTCTAGCCAACAAAAACAATACCGATTATTACACTCACATGTAACTATTGAATTAAAATTTTATTTGAATAGATACTACTTCTATGGTTTTTTGAAAATGGAATGGATCCGATGTCTAAGCTTTTAAAGCCGTTTATTAAGGTGTACATACTCTAGAGTAAGGCAAATCTCAAAAACTTGAAAAACTATATGTATAAAAAGAATGCACTTCATGCGCAACTTAAAAAAATATATATAATATATTTCGAAAGAATATGTCTTTCGATATTTCAAGTTTATAAGTTTAAAAGCAAAAAAATGGCGAATTGTAACTTAAATTTTTCTACACCCAATTGCATTTATTTATAGTTTTCCATTATACCTCAAAGTGTTACATACATAAAAAACAGTGTCTGTTAAACAGTTTGAAAAAAATAAAAAGGGATTAAACTGAAACGGGAGCGAGCTGCAGAATCCGGCCGTAAATACAATAGAAGAAAGCATGTTTCATAAAAAAACTATATTTTACGTAAATCTGAATATTTTGTGCTAGGAGAAATCGACGTGCGAACATGGCATTATGTAGGAATGCTGAGGAAGCGAGAGAAATATGTCAGGAAAGAAAAGTGTGGCATTTGCCAACCATTATTAGTTAGTTAGTTAAAATATTTATATTTTAAAATGCACACCTTTGAAATACGTTATCTATATTATTATAATATTTTTATTTTTATTGTTATTTTGTCGAATCGCTCTTGATATCATTACAGCGTGAGCCAAACCGATGTAAAGGGTATAAGCTATCATATTTATTCCCATGATATGTGATAGGTAGTTAATCTATCGCAATATTATTTTCACGTGAATTCTACACGAGACAAAAGACAGTGTGATACTGCCATCGCGGGAATCGAACCCGGGACCTTTGATGTGACAGTCATCGAACATTTAAATATTCTACCAAACCAAAACTTGACGATATCGTGTTGATTTATGGTAATACATTAGTTCCAAAAGTCCTTGTAACCGCTGAGAGGGTCTGTAGCAAATTAATATTAATTTAGGGGTGCGCGGACGACATCGGTTTAATAATTGTAAAAATAATAATTAAAAAAAAAAACCGACGGAAAATTGGGGTTCGTGGAAAATTGCAAATGCTACTCGTTTTTTTTTTCTTCTTAACCACCCTACGTATTTGAACGTACGTGATACGTTTACTTTGACTGTACCATTCTGCGCTATCCCGTATCACGTACGCGCTTGAGAAAAAGTAATGTACTTAAAATGTACAAACTGTTAGAGATACGCGCGTGTGCCAACAACACTTGAGTACAAGTCTTCATAAGTATTTTAGTTATACAAGGGGCAGGCGAAGTGTGCGGCCGAGTATTTGACGTTTCGTAAAAGAAAACTAATATACGAGTATATTATAATTAAATTTCATCAAGAAAAAACCTGCTTTTTTTGCACGTTTCTCGGAAAATTACCTGAAGGTAGGGCGGTTAAATCACTATTTATTATTCAACACATCGAAGTAAAACAGATTTAATATACCTATTTTTAATGCAATTGTGTAGCATTATTTCACTTAGGGGTCTAAGATTAGGTTCTTGCGTTAAAAGGGGGTTCGTGTGCAATGTAAGTTTCAAAATCATTAGTTTACAATGTTTATGGTAATAATGATACGTATATCAAGCCCATGGGGTATTTATTCTCATAAAGATTCGGATGAAAACACTTGTACGCGTCTCAAATCAGGTTTGATGGGTTACACATTGCCTAATAGACCTCCCAAAATACAAATACGAAACAAATAGAATAATATGAATACATTTGTAATATAAAAATAGCCCAATACAATAACAAACAAATACATACGTAAGAAATGTGTTAATTTAATGGGTATGGTACAAACCACAATTTTCCTCAAAAGAAATTTGCAAGTCATGCTTTTAAAACTATTCAAATAAAGTCACGCGAACTTGTGCGACTTTAGACATATAATATAATCCGAAGATGTATACATAAAAATATCTGTAGATTCTGTCCATTTCGGGAAGAATTTTGCAATAGTGTGAGATACAGTGCGTTAAAAAAACTAGACGGTCGTTTTATTTTATTTTTTTAGGAATAGAAAAAGCTAAAAAATAATTAAATTATATTAATTTATTATAAATGCTGTAAGCTTCAATTGTTGACGACCTTCGTAGCTGCGTGGTAAGTGCATTGACTGCCACCCCGAAGGTTTCGGTTTCGATTCCCGGCGAGGGCAGTGTAATTGTTACACTGTCTTCGGTCTGGTGTAGAATTCACGTGACAATAAAATGGCGATAGATTAGCTACCTATCACATGTCACGAGAATCACTATGATACATAGCTATAATACCCTTTACATCGATTTGGCTCATGCTGTCGTGATGTAAAGAGCGATTCAACAAAATAATAATAACAATAATAATAATAATAATCACAAAAAAATGACCATTACAATTATAATGTTGTTTATTGATTTTTCTTTGGACCAATTAAGAAGAAGAAGAAGACCACCAATTAAGAGTATGACTAATATAATCAAATGATTTTACTGAAATCTCTTGATGGAAGTTCATTTTAAATAATAATTAAATAAAACGATGTTTTTAAACTATTTTCACTTTTGTCTTTATTTCGATAGCGACCGGCTTCGCCAGGCTCGCTGGCATCGACAGACTGGCTCGAGAATGACATCGATTGACTTCGACAGCGAGCCTGGCGAAACCGGTCGCTGTCGAAATAAAGACAAAAGTGGATGTAGTTAATAGTTAATCGAGTACCTGATTGAATTTTTTTTAAATAAACAAAATGCCGGCCTCTGATAATTAACTTACGGAATTTGAAGGAAAAATGCAACAGTTAATTGTTTATAAAAAATAAAAGTTTATAATAGTTATAATGGTAACAGTGGAACAGATATGACGATATTGACATAATTAATTTTTTTTTCAAATTTGGGTCAAATCAAGTTAATATAACGAATATTGTTGGTTTTATAAAAAAATTTACATTACTGACAAATTTTATTTATTTAAAATAGCAGTTTTTTTCATACCTCTGATTGCCCCTAACCCCTTGAGAATAATCAAAATAGTTACTTCTTACTGTGTAATAATAACCTACTTGTACATTACTGTACACTGGATGCTGTGGCGATAATAACTTAAATTTTCATAACGCATTTCGATCAAAAATTCATTTAAGACATTATTTCTCAGGTTCAGATATAATTATGTATTATATATAGGCGTTTATGTGTATCCTTGAAATGGCATTAACAAATCTATGATTTACCTTTTTTATATAATAATTTGCTAAACGTATACCATCTTAATTTATTACAATAACAAACGAAATTTATTCAAACATAATAAAAACAATATTGTTTTGATTTTATTTTTTATTGTTAAATTAATTATTATTAAATGCTCAAAAAGCATTTGTAATATCCTTAAGAAATTGAATAAGTACTAAATAACCAAATACTTTGTTTATCGACTGGTATAATTTATAAATAAATTACTTTCCTTAAATATTTAACGCGTACTATTATGATACGCCAACATTGCCACATTGGCACGCCTTTGTTACCCAAACTTGCACAATTTTATTGTATTGATCACAGATTATTTTTTTAAATAAAATAATAAATTAACCATCAAAGTACACCATCAGAACAAAAAGTCTCATAAGAACAACAGAAATGAAGACTCTCCGATCTGTTGCGGGAACGACACTCTGGACTGAATAAGAAATTCGGAAATAAGAAAGATTTGCAATGTAGAAGATGTCGTGCGATGGGGAAGACTGAGAAGACGCTACTGGAGAGATCATGTGGAAAAAGCATGTTCTGAAAGAGTGATAAATATAGCCGCAAATAAAGTTCCAACAGAAAATCGATCGGCAGGAAGTTAACCTAAAATATGGCGAGACAGTTGGACATCTGTATCCCAGGAACAGGCTCCGAGAAATAACAGTACACAGTCCTAAATAAATCAGAAGAAGAATAAGAAGTACATACATGTTTTTAAAACATACTGTCTTAGAAAATCTTTCTGTGGTAGATGTCTTCTTTCAGTGGCAGATCGCTTAAAACAGTGATTCCCAAAGTGGTCTACCCCAAGGGTCCATGACAACTTGCAGGGGGTCTACGATAGTTGCATAAAAAATTGGGGGTCCACGAGATGTAAATGGGAGTCCATGAGACGGTTCTAGTAAATTGAAGCCGAAACGCAAAACGAATATCGAAATCATCAACAACCTTTTTTTTAATGTGGCTCATTTGTGAAAAATCGGACAATCGAAATCGTTGGCGACCTTTTTTATAGCTCGAGAGCGACTTCTGGCTAGTAGGTATAGGATTCGACGGCGACTTTATTTTTTTTTTAGGTTGACAGCAACTCCGGCCAGTATAAATCGGCAGCTACCATTTTTTTGCAATCAATTCGAATAATCAATTAGGATAGCATGGGGTCTACACGAATTAAAAAAAATCGGCAAGGGGTCTACGGGACTAACAAGTTTGGGAACCTCTGGCTTAAGAGATAGTCTTTTTATATCCCCAGCCTCGCAAAACAGTTCCACTGTTTTCGAGGCAAGCTTCGTTAAAGGAGCTTTATAACATATATTTATCTTGCCGTTCTGATGCAGGCTTGAGAAGGTGAAGATACCAAGGGCTCTGTTTGTTTTTATACCTATATTTTTTATTTTAATTATTTAAAATGAACTTCTACTAAGAAATAATAATTAGGCGTTAACACTGTGGAATTTCGTAGTGACAATTTTTTTAATGAATTAAAATTCGTCATAAAATTTGTGTATTAACGGTTTTAAAAAATGGTTAAAACAAATTGTAACTTTTTCTATAGTTTATTAACTGAAATTAATATGGCCACTGGTGGATTATGAATCTCTTATAATTCGTATGTACGTATATGCGATTACTAAAATGCGGCCACATTCTTAGTCGGAAAAATCGACGAGCGTGAATGTTACGATGTATGAATGTAGAGGAACCTCGAGAGGTATATCAGGACTGAGCAATGTGGTGATACATCCACTCTTCCTACCCCTCCGCGGAAACGGCGTAATAATCGGCGAGATGGCAGTGAAGTTGATAGCATTCAAAAAATCACTATTCAAGTATAGAGTATTCATGTCAGTTTTACTTTTAACAAGAGTTTTAGCAAGATGACATGTAAATAGAAAATTCGCAATGTTAAAACCATTCGTCAGACGTGGACACTGACAAAGGGTCTAGTCTACAGATTCAAGGTCGCCCAACGCGCCATGGAAAGAGCCATGCTTGGAATAACCTTGAGGGATAGATTTAGAAACGAATTTATTCGATAACAAACCAAGGTGACTGAGGTGGCTCTGCGGATGGGCGGGCTGAAGTGGCGATGGGCTGGACATATCTGTCGGAGAACCAACGTGCCGATAGGGGAGATGGGTTATGGAGTGGAGAGCGCGTACAGAATTCCGCAGAATTGGACGTTCTCCTGCCCGCTGGACCGACGATCTGAAGAGGATTGCTGGACATGGATGGATGGGAGCGGCAATGGATAGGGGGCGGTGGCGTTCTTTAGGAGAGGCCTACATTCAGCAGTGGATGACAGACGGCTGATGATGAAAACCATTCTTTGGGACACTTCATTTCTACGTCTCCGCTAGTAGTTTTTTTTTAATTAACTGTATCTGAGGAGTGAGTTCTTTTAATTTTTTTTATATTTTTTTATTGGATTTGGGATTTGGACTTCCTGGCTTACAGAGGTTCAGCTCTAATGGCTATTCCTCTTACGTCTGTAGGAAACATTGTTGGAATGTGATTTGGTAGTTTTTTTATGATGGGGCTAATGTATGGCCCGGAGTGTCCCTCCGAAAGAGGGCGAGGGGGGATTTAGGGTTTATGATAAAGTCTTACATTATTGTCGAGGAATGGAAGACCATTTAGGGTTGGGATTATATTTATATAAAAGTCTGTTCCCGAGGGGAAGATGAGAGGAATAATATCATATATTAACCAAAAATAAACTATCGTAATGAATAAAAATGTAATCGTGATGATTTTGATTCGTGATGACAGCGATTGTATTAATCAGCGCGGACGCGTCGATGAGTCCATACTTCTTTGAGCCTTTTTTCTACTGGACGCGCCCGTGCGTCCATACACAGGGAGAGGTTTAACAATTAAACATCGCTCGTACGTCCCGTCAAAAGAAGAAACAAAACGAGAATACTCCGCTCTGATGAACTAATTTCTCATCAGTTATGCCAATCTGTTAGACGCTAAATTTATTGTATCCTTGACCTACGGACATAATAATATAATAGCAGACAACAGGCCAGACCTTATCACCTGCTTCACACACTTAATTGCTGTTTGATAACCGTGCAGACCGCAGCGTAATGCTGATAAATAAACAAAAGATTTCACACAGACGCTTTGGATATCATTCGGAACAGAGAGACATTATATTTACATCTGTAATTATTTGAACGAATACAATGAATGATAAAAAATATATTTATAAAAAAAAAGTTTAAGATGGTTTGGACATATGGAAAGAATGAATGAAGAAAGAATAGTAAAAAAAATAAATGTTAATGATGTAAATGGAACCAGAAATAGAGGAAGACCGAGGAAAACGTGACACGATAAAATAAATCAAATATTGAATGTCGGCCATGTGAGGAGTCAGAGAAATCGACGCGCGTGCATGACACGATGTATGAATGTTGAGGAATCGAAAGAAATTTGTCAGGAAAGAAAAGTGTGGCAGTCCATTCTTTCTGCCTACCCCTTCGGGGAGACGGCGTGATGGTTAGTCAGTTAGTTAAGTTTAAGAAATCTGAAAAATTAAACTACCCCTTTACTCGTAGATTTCTGATCACTGAGAAGAATGTGGGGGAAAACGATATCATCCGAAACATAAGAGATTTTATTTACATCTGTAATTATTTGAACGGTGTTAAAAAATATACTTGTAAAACATAAGTTTAACGAAATCTGAAAAAATATATATATTACCACCCCTTTATTCGTAGACATGAGATCGCTAAGAAGAATGTGCGGGAAGATGATTTATAATAGAATACCGAACGACGAAATAAGGAAAAAATTTAAAGCAGATGATTATTATTATGATTTTTTTTTGTCGAATCGCTCTTTACATCATAACAGCATGAGCCAAATCGATGTAAAGGATATTACAGCTATTATAGTGATTCTCGTGACATGTGATAGGTAGCTAATCTATCGTCATTTTATTGTCACGTGAATCCTACACCAGACCAAAGATAGTGTGACAATCACACTGCCCTCGCCGGGAATCGAACCCAGAACCTTCGGGGTGGCAGTCAATGCACTTACCACTCGGGCACGAAGGTCGTCAATCATCATAAGTAAAATTTAAAAAGAATCCCTGAGATGGTTTGGAATTATGGAACGAATGGACGAGATAAGAATGGTCAAAATGTTGTATACAAGCAGTGCGAGTGAAAATAGAAGCCGTGGAAAATCGATCAAAAGGCGGCCACATTAAAAGTCGTAAAAATCGACGAGCGTGCATGTTACGATGTATGAATGTAGAAGAATCTAGAGAGGTATGTCAGGATAGAGCAGTATGGTGATCCATCCTGTCAACCTACCCCTCTGTATATCATAGAAATATTTTCTAAATCTTCTATTAGATGAGCAAGTAGGTGGCCTCGTGGGGACTCCATATCACCGAACCATGCTTGAGCCGGCTCCTGACCAATGAATTGAAGAAGTGTAAATCCACATATTCCCTCGATGTGAGCGTTGAAACTCAACCTACTTTCATAAATTATACCAAAATCCTTTAGTGTGCATATCTTACTATTATACAAGATCCTTTAAAACAGAGGTTCCCAAACTTTTTTGTCCCGTAGACCCCTTGCTGATTTCTTCTATTTTGTGTAGACCCCCTGTTTTCCTAAAATAGATTTTTTTTCTGGCCAAAAAAAAAACAAAACAAAAATGACGGAATTCGTTGTAAACCTTTTTTTAAAACTCATTTACGAAAATCGAGTGTCCGATCTTTGCCGAATGAGCTAAAAAAAGGTCGCAAACGATTACGATATTCGTTTTGTGTTTCAATATTCGGCTTCATTTTAATTTAAGCATCTAGTGGACCCCCATATACATCTCATAGACACCCATTTTTTTTACAATGGGAATTACTACATTTAAACTATTGTAATGAATATGACTAAAATATAAAATAATATTTTTTTAATTAATATTGTAATATTCTGAATTTAAGGATATGATGTATAATTTATAGGAGACGTTTTTTGCGAAAAATTAATTAAAAAATCGTTCTTTGCTCTTTGTAAATGTGTTTCATTAGCACATAATAATAATTATTTCAAACATTAAGTTATTAAATGTATTATTTTCTAATAAATACCTTCATTATTTTCGGTAAATAGTAATTAGCAAAACTTTGCATAATTTAATAATGTTAAATATAATTTATATTTAAAAAAAAAAGCTTTCACACACACCATTACTTAAAGGTACCAATTACAATATTAAGAAGTATTGAAGAAATTATAATTTAAATATTATAATTATAATTTCATTGAAATTACTTTTAAAAAAACTCTACAAATGCGTATACGTTAAACTACAATATAATACTTATAAATTTTTTTTAAAGTTGTATAAAACAATATTATGCTGTGTTTGAATAATGTGTTAATCAATGTCAAGTGAATGAAGAAAGCGTGAAAATCACACAACCATCGCCCAGAATCGAACCTGGGACCTTTGTTGTACCAGTCATAGATATTGCCACTCTGCCACGATGGCCGTCTTGATATAAGTAATTAAAAATATTCTTATTTTTCTTGTTCCTTGTTGTAGACCTATGTGGTCTGTTCTCCAGAGTGTTGCTCCTCCTGTGAGGTAGATTCCCAGCTGTCTTTCCATATTTTAAGAGGTCTTCCACGAGGACGAGTTCCATGAGGCTGATTATGCAATGCACTGTAGGGGAGTCTGGTGGTGTCCATTATTTGAACATAACCGTACCTGTCCCCTTTTCGCTGTCTACTCCATCTCTTAATATCCTCAACCTCACACATCTCTCTTATTTTGGTGTTCCTCGCGCGATCAGCGATCGAGTGTCTTGCCTGCTATCGTCCTCAGTGCCTTCATTTTGGAAGTCCTCAAAACTTGTTTGGTCCTTACTGTGTCTGCCCTTGCTTCGACGCCATATGTTATTATTGGTCTTACATATGCTTGATAGATTCTCATCTTACTCTTAATTAAAAATATTAATAAAATAAAATATACTATTTGACAATGGGGTTCGAATTTGTCAGTAGGGTCGCGGCGAGTCACATCTTGCTGGAGGGTGTGATTCTATAAAATGCTGCGAAACGCCTAGTTGCATTCCACCGGCAACACTACTGACTAGTCCAACTCGTTAGCGTCCCTGTCGCGAACCCCGGGCAATGGGGTCACACTCATAAACGTGTGATCACAGCAAATAACGAGGGGATGAAAGGCGAGTTTCTGGCGCCTCCAAACCAGATCCAACCAGCTAAGGGAAGGTAACCCCGACAGAAAAATCCACCAGAGAAGGCACCGGGAAACCACTCTGGTCACCTTTTCCCAGGAATCACTATGGCGAATATCTTTGTTGTAGTGATCGCCAACGTTGGAGGGACCTGGCACGGCACCAAAAGAAGAAGAAGAAGAAGAATTTGACAGTAAAAGAGCAAAGCTGTGAAAGTGAATCCAAGTTTCTCATGGAGTTATATACTCGTATGTCTTGTTTAAATTTTTGTAATCTCATCCTCAAACATTTGCACTGAACTCTGGACCTTAAAGGTATGGATCACACGCCCAATAGATGTGGGCATTTTCCACTACTTAATATAGATAATACGAATAACAATCATGTACCGAGTGAACCTACCAAAAAAGCGGCGTGCATTACAGATGATATTATTGACAGCGATAAATAGTATATCTGCGTGACGCAACATTTGCCATCTCTGTACGCGTGTGTTCGGTTGCCAGACGGACAATTAAAGTAGCATTGTTGATTTACAATATCACGCCTCCCTCACGTGTGGGACGCGTGTCTTATCTCCTTCAGACATCACCCTAATTAATCGATCATGTGTGCTTCCTACATTTATTTATGTTCACGGAGAAATTTCAAATGTGGATTATATAATTTATTTAGATTAATTTATTTACGATTAAAAAAAAACTTAATGTGTACGTGTTCAGGGCAAGGTCATGCCAATCTGCTATGGACACTAAAATATGATGAAAACTAGAGAATCCAATCCTGCATATGTTAATATAAGAACTTCAATGTCACGTGAATGAAGACAGCGTGACAATCCCACTGCCATCACTGAGAATTAAAACTGGGACCTTAGTTGTGGCAGTCATAGCTTTTGCCACTCTGCCACGATGCCATATTAATATCTTCTTCTTTCGGTGCCGTGTCAGGTCCCCACAACGTTCAAAGGCATCTCTATCCTGCCCCACTTGGAACAGGCTCTGAACTCTTGCTATTCCTGTCCACTCTTCGATGTTCCGCAGCCAGGACAGCTGCCTTCTACGAACTCCCCGACGTCCCTCCACTTAACCCATTAATATCTTTTGAAGAAGGTGGTATTTTTCTCCCCTTAGCACATGACCCAAACAGCTCTCTATTGGCTCTAGCTCTCTGTAGTACGTCTCCATTACTGACCCAATCGGTCCACGGTATACGGAGCATTCTGCGGTATATCCACATCTCGAACGCTTCCAACCGGTTCATTACATTCACTTTCAATGGCCAGGTTTCGCAGCCATATAGTAGAACAGACCATCAATATCTCGATTTGAAATATTTCAACTTTGTTTTTTTTTAATTCGATCTTATTTTGTTACACATATACCCAGCAGCGGCGGAAAACGCTTCAACGCTGGTTGGCGGTATCGACTTTACATAATAAACAGCTTCTTATTACTTTCCTCTATTGCCTCTGCATTCAAAAAGCGTCATCTCGCGTTTTTGTTTCAATTTGCTGCCAACACTTTATTAATAAAGAAAAAAAAAAATTATAAATAAATAAATAAATACAGATTATTATTATTAATATGTTGAATCGCTCTTTACATCATTACAGCGAGAGCCAAATCGATGTAAAGGTTGTTAAAAATATATAGATTGGAGTGACATCTCCAGGCTTTTTCTAACAATGCGCTAAATGGCGGTAGCCTTTCACATTGTGTTAAAAAGATCTTCTGCTTAATGCTTAAAATACAATCTTCATAGATGGCGTTAGTGTGTGGATGGACAAACTACAATGCAAAGGGTGGTGTTGCAGATTAACATATATACAACTTCCAAAAATTTGTCAGACATGGTGGTCATAAGAAAAAAATGTGGAATGGGGAATGTTGAATTACATAAAGCGTACGCTTAACCCACCAATGACAGGTCATAAGTCCTGTAAACACCTTGATCAACCACATTCTGTTTCCAATTTGCATCTTCGTCTCTATTGAGATACAATTGATTCTTGAGTTGTTAAAGATGTTAAAAAAATCTATTATATTGATTCTCGTGGCATGTAATACGCAGCTAATCTATCGCCATTTTATTGTCACGGGAATTCTACACCAGACCAAAAACAGTGTGACAATTACATTGCTAGCACCGGGAATTGAATACGGAATCTTACCACTCGGCCACTAAGGTTGTCGCAAACAAAGCAAGACTATTCGAGAGGGTGTTTTTTTAATAATACTTTAAATTATGATTAAGATATCCACCAATCAATACCAAAATAAATACGTGTTAATAGATATACGAGTATAACCGAAAAGAAACTGACCATCGAAAAGGACGACATCAAAAGTTTTTTTTCATCCGGTACCGTATATAAGAGACAAGTATCTTAAATACACACTCGAATAATATTTCTTTTCATTGTCATCTTGTTGCATTTAATAAAAGGAGAACCTTATTTTGCAACGATAATCTTAATCTGAAACTCCGACAAAGAATGAATAAATGTTATACAAGGTTTACAATACTATATGACTGTGAACCTTGGACTCTGAAAAAATAATGTAATGAAACGGTTGGAGGCATTTGAGATATATATAAGGTTCCCACCACCACCCGAGACTGTTATAGGACGCAGCGACGGCTTTTCGTCAGTCTCGCTGCACTATCTAGACCTGTTCTTTGTCCATCCGGGACTTACGTTAATTTAATTTAGATTTTATTTAATAATAAAGAGATGTGAGGCCGCGCGGGAGATATATAAGGTTAAAAGAAAATCACCCACCATGGGTGAAATCCAGTATTCGTATACAAGTATAAGTATACATTCACAAAAAATATTTGTTAAAAGAATAGATTAAATGTGGTCTGTCACCCTTTTGATTGATGACAAGAAAAGGCGTTTGAGATGTGGATATATCGTTTAAGATGTGGAATCTTCCGTTTATCGTGGAACGATAAGGTCAGTAATGCAGACGTACTACAAAGAGCCGGAGCCAATAGAGAGTTGTCGAGTGTGATGGTTAGATAAGTCTCATATTTGGGTCACGTGCTAAGGGGAGAAAGACACCACCTCCTTCAGCTGATAATCATGGAAAGATAAAAGGATGTCGGGGAGTTGGTGGAAGGCAAATATCCAGGCTGTGGAATATAAGGTAGTGGACAGAAATGAGCAGAGTTGAGAACATATTCCAAGTGGCGCAGGACAGAAATGCTTTCACTGCAGTGATCGCCAACGTCGGGGGATCTGACACGGCACAAGAATAAGATTGATCTGTTGATAACTCGTCAAAATTACGTGTATTTCTAATACCAACATTACCAATCGAAATAACTGCAATTAAACAGTTTTCAGTTTTTTGCAGGAAATCAAAATTATGTTTACGTTGGCTTTGTACAGCCTTAAATTTCATTTATAAGCCTTCCTGATAAGGGAGATATATTAAAAACTAAAAACGTGAAATTTTCAAGGTTGTCTGGGAACACAGTGTACTTTAACCACTGATAAAATATTCGTTTCATGAAAGAAATGTAAATAAATACAAACATCTGCTAAATTTCTTAAATTTTTGAGGCATAAAGAATTTAACATCTTAATGTAACATACTTATGCAAATAATTATACTAACTAACTAACCATCACGCCATTTCTCCGGAGGGGTAGACAGAGAGGATGGATCGCCACACTGGCCTGTCCCGGCATACCTCTCGAGCTTCCTCTACATCCATACATCGTACCATGCACGCACGTCGATTGTTCCGACTTCGAATGTGGCCTCCTTTTAGTAATTGAATAATTTGGTCATGCCATGTTTTCCTCGGTCGTCCTCCGCTTCTTTTCCCACTCACGCTGTTTGTGTACAACTTTTTAACCATTCGTTCCATATGTCCGAACCATCTCAGGGATCCTTTTTTAATTTTATTCATGATGCAGTCGTCTGCCTTACATTTCTTTCTTATTTCATCGTTCGGTATTCTATCATACAACGTTTTCCCGCACATTCTTCTTAGTGATCTCATTTCTACGGCGTTTATCCTGCTTTCATCCTTCTTTTGCCAGCTCCAAGCTTCACTTCCATACATGAGGGTTGGCACTAGAACTCCATTGTGTACTGCCATCTTTAATTATGCTATGCAGATTACACAAAAATAAGAAGAAGAAGAATGAAAGCGAAAAGGTAAATATAGATTTTCTTTTTCGGGTTCCGTGTCAGGTTTCACCAACGTTTGCGATCACTGCACTGAAAGCTTCTCTGTCATGCGCCTCTAGGATTAAGTTCTCAACTCTCATAATTTCTGTCAATTCCCTTAGGTATATTCCGCATCCCGGACAATGTCATTTCCCCGCCGTCCCTTTATCTTGCCAAATATAAGACCTATCTAACATTCACAACCGACAATAGCTCTATTTAACTCTGGCTCTCTGAAGTGAGTCTTACGGAGTATTCTGATGTATATCCACATTGCAAACGCCTCCAATAGATTTTCATTATAAATAATGAAAATAATTTATAATAAAATCTGGTTGCTTGCAGAATATAGCAGAGAGCTGCCGAAACCGGTCGAAACCATAAACCTAAATGGAATGTGAACTAAATAAATACAAAGAATTTTTACTTTATTATTTTTTTCATTACTTTGCAGAAGAAGGGTGAGAGCAGAATAAATGCGGTAGAGATGAGGTCCCTAAGGCGTATGTGTGGTAGAACGATATACGACAGAATCTCAAATGCTAATATAAGAATGGAATGTAGAGCGGAAGAAGTTATTATGAACAAAATTATGAAAAGATCGCTGCGTTGGTTCGGATATATGGAGCGAATAGGTGGAGAAAGAATGGTTAAGAAAGTATGCGTTAACGATGTAAATGGAGTATGGGGTCGAGGTAGACCGAGAAAAATATGGCATGATCAATTTAATCAAATTTTAAAGGTTGGTCATGTAAGAAGTCGGAAAAATCGACGTGCGTGTATGATTCGTTGTATGAATGTGAAAAAAAGCTAGAGAGGTATGTCAGGATCAGTGGCGGTACTTTCATAGAAGCCTAGAAGGCCGGCTTGCGTTAGAAATTTTGAATTAAATCCCCCAAATCAAAGTTATCATGCCCCCGCATAAACCAACAATCCACCAAATCACCTTCCAACAATATTCCCATCAGACGTAAGAGGAATATCCAAAAGAGCTGAACCTCTGTAAGTCAGAAGAGGTTTTGATTAAAAATTTCTTACGCAAGCCGGGCTTCTGGGCTTCTATGAGAGTAGCGTGACTGGTCAGGATAGAGTGGTGTGGCGGTCCATTCTCTCTGCCTACCCCTACGGGGAAACAGTGTGATGGTTTGTTGTTGTTGTTGTTATTGTTTATTACTTCCAATGAACTTAACCAAGAATTTTCAATAACGTATATATATTTTTTGCTACTAATAGAGTCGATATTATGCAAATTTATTGATTTATTCATAATATTACGTTATTTTATTGTTGTTTTTGCTAATATTTTTAATATACCTAAATCATAAATATGTAAAAAAAAAAATTAAACCGAAGAACAGTTTTTTGCACATAAAAACCATAATCTAGTGTTTGTATTGAGCACCTATAAACATTTTGCAAACACCTGTATTTATGGTATGAAGAGACAAATATTGCCATATCATAAATGTGTTGGATATGCGTATTTTTAGAATTTTTTATATCGCGTCTACGAGCATTGAATAAAAAAAAATTCCGTAATTCATTTCTATTGGGTGTACTTATAAATAGGAGTTAAAGTATATTTTGATTTAATTAATAGTCATGTTATTTCACCGGAAGGGTAAGCAGAGATAATTGGATTGCCACAAAAGTCTTTAAAATCGTCATGCACTTACACTTACACATTTTAACTAAATGTAGTTTTTTTTTTTAAATTTTTTTTTTTCTTATTATTTTCATTTTTCTACCACGAAATTTCAAATCACAAAAAAAGAAAGATTCGGGCAAACAATAAATGTCAGTGAAACCGAATGGATGACATTCGGGCGGCTTGATTACAGTGGGTTAGTATTGCATTTGAACGGCCATAACGTTGAAAGGGTGGAGAAATTTAAATACCTCGGCAGCATACTAATGCTATCTCTTGACCCAGATGTAGAGATAAAACGCAGAATTGAGGCAGCAAGAGCTACATTTAATGAAATGAAATCACTCTTCTGCAATGATAACATTAATTTGAAACTTCGCCAGAGAATGATCCAATGCTATATGTTGTCTGTTTTATTGTTGGATGTGAAACGTGGGCCTTTAAAGTCAACTCAATGAACAGACTGCAATAATTTTGAAATGTGGCTCTGTTGCCGAATGCTCAGAATTCCCTGAACAAACATGGTTACCAATACCGAAGTCCTGAGGCGAGCTAGAGTTTACAGGGAGCTGTTGTCAACTATCAAGGTTCGGAAGATTTCACATCTAGGTCATGTACTGCGTGGGGAAACGTACCACCTTCTCAAACTGATAGTGGAAGGGAAAATTGAGGGAAAATAGTCTACGAAACATCAATCAATCAATCAAATCAGTTTATTTACTCAAAAGGGAGGGAGTGGACCGGCATCCGAAGTGTGTAGAAGCTGTTCCGAGCGGCGCAGAACAGGGATAGGTTCGCGGAGGTGATCCCCAACGTAGGGGGGACCCGACAGGGCACTTGAAGAAAAAGAAGATTAATAGATATTAAAAATTCAATAGGAGTTTCGTATTTTAATATTTGGTTTAACAATTATGGGAGAGGTGTCATTGAAATTGTTATCTTGTAAAGGGTGCAGGGGTCTAATAAGTGTTGAGAACCTATGATTTCAATTAAAAACCTCTTGCCTACACAAATTATATATGTATATAACGAAAATATTCCCATAGATAATTAAAACCATAAAATAATATTACAATAATCGTGTGAAATTAAATGTTTATTATACAATTTTATTACTAGAAGAGCGACACGTGTATACTAGAAGTCGTTGGATCGCAGATATGCCTATAACCAAGCTTAAAACACCAAAAATAATTTATAATAAAAAATTTCAACAACAAACTTTTATGTTATTATTACTTTAATGAATAATAATTTAAGAAACGCGTTAAACAAAATAACATTATCAGACACCTGTGGACATATTTGATAGTCTTTATTAGGAATATTTGCGTTAACTGCCTATTATTTAAATTTACGACATGTTACATGAGGTAACAAGTTTATCTTTATATTTATGTAATTTGATATTTATTTGAGGATATATAGAGATATACAATAAAACCAAAATCATTTTACAATGTAATAACTAACTAACTAACCATCACGCCGTCTCCCCGGAGGGATAGGCAGAAAAATAGAACGCCACACTGTTCTGTCCTGACATACTTCTCTCGTTTCATCTACATTCATATATCGTATCCTGCACGCACGTCGATGTCTTAGACTCCTCACGTGACCGAAATTTAATATTTTATCTTCGGCCTTTTAAAGGTTATCTTCGGCCTTCCTCTATTTCTAGCTCCGTTCACGCCGTTTACATATACCTTCTTCACCATTCTGTCTTCACTCGTTTTTTCCATGTGTCCAAACCATCTTAATGACCCTTTCATTATTTTGTTCATAACACATTCATTCGTACCACATTCACTTCTTATACTTGCATTTGTCACTCTATCATATACAGATTTGCTACACATTCGTCCTAGAGATCTCATTTATACTGCATTTATTCTGCTTTCATCATTCTTTTGCCAGTTCCATGATTCACTTCCATACATAAGGGTCGGCACAGGAACACCATTATGCACCGCCATTTTAGTTTTTTTGGATAGGCTTTTGTTTGCGATGACAACTTGTAATACAAAATGTTAAATGTATAATTGTATTAGTATATTATCAGCCAAATGCTATTGTTTAGAATTGCATAGCTTAAGTTAAAAAATAGACCGTATTAATAAGATGCAAATTGCTGGAAATAATTTCTAAACACAATAATTATTTGAAAATTATTATGCGTGTATATGTTCTATGAAATTATTTAAATCCTTAGGTATTCAAAGAGTAAATACAACTGAAAATTGATACTACATGTCAAAGGCACTTGCTTAATTAAATTTTATCTGCGTTTTGCATATCATCAAATTCATATCACATATTTTAACAAGCATAGTTGTAATAAAAACGCGTAATTTTCTTTACCAATGAGCCATCTAGCGGATTTAATATTAAGCTTTATTATTTTGTGGTTCGAATCTTTACTATTTCTGATTTTTTTGTGGTTCTCTTCGTTGATATAATTAATACTATTTTTCAACAGATGGTCTTTCGAAGACATACAATTAGATGAGTATGAAAATAATGTATATTTCTACATAGATATAGAAAAAAGATTATTGAAAATATTTGTTAAAATACACGTGAAATGTTATTAATTATTAAGTATTCTCGAGACATCTAGCGGATATGGATTAGGTGTTAAATTACGTAAATTATTATTATTATTTTTTATTGTTTTGGTCTTATAATGAAATTTAAACACGAGTTTTATAAAGAAATTATCTTCGATGGCCCTACAGCCCATATCGAGCCTTAGCCTCCAGTATTCTTCGCCTCCAACTCCTCCTGTCCTCCGCTTCGACCCTCCAATCTGACACTCTTAACAATCTTGCTCCATCTCTCCCAACTTCATCCTCCCATCGCAGCCTTGGTCGTCCAATTGGTCTTCTACCACCTGGGTGCCACTCCAGCAATCTTTTTGGGGTTCGCGATGACGGCATCCTCTGCACGTGACCGGCCCATCTCAGTCTATTCAGTCTGACCTGTGTGGAGAGACTGGGAGCTTTGTAAATATTGTACAGCTCGTCATTATGCCGCACTCTCCAGCCTTCACCGTCGTTCACAGGGCCCAGAATTCTGCGCAGCACCCTTCTCTCAAAAGTATTCAGTCGCTCTGCAGATTTCGCTGTCATTGTCCACGCCTCACACCCATAGGTCACTACTGTTCGGATGATTGTTTTATACAGGGTGATTTTGGTTTTCCAGTGTACGTTTCTTGATTTGAGCGCTGGTAGTAGAGATAAGAATGTTTTGTTACCAATTGTGATTCTTCTTTCGATAAAGAAATTATAAAATTATAAAGTATTTGTTATAGAAAAACAAGATTTTCACGCTATTGTAGATGTTTTTCGCCTTTTTTTCTTCGGAAAACACCAACAGCACATCTAACAATAAAGTAAAAAATATATATACTTAATATATGAAGGACATTATACACTTATCTTCACTCCGATCATGTCGCCTCAAAATCTAATATCCGCCTGTCATTTCGTATTATCAGTTCGAAAAGGTTTTCTTCGGACATATTTTTTTATTTTATCACGCGCTCTCAAAATATTAAATGAAATTAAAATTATTTTTTATGATGTAACGAATAAATTTGGATATAAAATTCCAATACTTGATTCCTCTCTTATTTTTAAAAAACTAATTAACTTTAACATGTTTCCCAAATGTCTTGATATACGGAATAAATCGATACATTTTTAATCTCGAAAAACTTTAATAATCTTCTATTCAAAATGCAAATAGGTACTTATCTAATGCAGTTATGAAGATTTTTCTACCACAAACTATCTGGGAAGCATGTTTATAAGAGATGGAAGAATGTAGAAACATATCGGAAGAAGGATTGGAGCTGAAAACAAAATAAATGGTGCACTCAAAGTCATTATCGCAAATAGAAATATATCGACTGAAGCAAAGATGGCAGTGCACAATGGAGTTCTAGTCCCGACCCTTATGTATGGATGTTAAGCTTGGAGTTAGGAGAAAAATGATGAAAGTAGGATAAATACCGTAGAAATGAGGTCACTAAGAAGAATGTGCAGAAAAACAATGTAGTGTACCTAACCTAACCTAACATAACCTAACTTAACCTAACCCTATTTAAAGGTTGTTGGTACTTTGTTATAACAATGTATTTCTTCTTCTTGGATTAGGCCTTTTGGAGGTCGTCCCTAAGATTTGATTCCTTAAGTCAAACTATCCCTTATTGTTCTTACTGCCCTCGAATCTGTCATTCTGGTCACATTTTGATTCCAGAATCTTCTTCACTCTCGTCCCCATCATCCGTGTTTTATATTCTGTCACGAAGGGTTTTACCTGCAATGCTTCGGAGTGTCTTCATTTCGTTGGTTCGAATGCTGAGTTTCGGTACTGACAGGGTCGGCTCTGGTTGCTATACCGTAGATCATTAGAGGACGAACAGTTCTTGTATATCCTCACATTGCTATAAAAGTTCATATATTTGTTTTTCTAGGTGGTGTTCTTCAAATTAATGTTTTGATATACCAAATGAACACCAATATTCGAAAATTCAAACTGTTCAAATTAATGTTTGTGTGTACCAAGATAATTACTTATTTTTCTTGGATAAGCCTTTTAACCTGTTTATTATTCAAGAATCAATTGTACCTCAATAGAGACGAAGATGCAAATTGGAAATAGAATATGGTTGATAGAGGTGTTTACAGGACTTATGACCTGTCATTGGTTGGGTTAAGCGCACGCATTATGTAATACAACATTCCCCATTCCACATTTTTTCTTATGACCACCATGTCTGCCAAATTTTTGGAAGTTGTATATGTTAATCTGTAAGACCACCCTTTACATGGTAGTTTTTGCAATCGACACACTAACGCCATCTATGAAGATTGTATTTTTTTTATTCGTTATAGAGAAGACCCAATCGCTGCAACTGGGATATGATGGGAGAGCAAATTGTCAATGTGGTCTGTTATGCAGACTGAAAACAATAATGACTTACAAAAAATGCTAGACAGACTACATCACGCCTGTAAGAAATACAACATGACGATCTCTATCGATAAACAAAATGTATGACCTTTCCCAAAACATGTAACCTGGTTATAGAGAATCAACCCATAGAACAGGTCATTACCTTTAAGTATGTAGGCATAGACCTAGTGGGAGGAACTAATCTGCGGGAAGAAATAAAAGCCCAAGAAAACAAGGCAGCTGCAATCTCTGGCGCTTTAAAATCCACAAAATGAAAAAACAAAGTCATGGCCATTAAGAGTAAGATGAGAATCTATAAAGCATTCGTAAGACCAATAATAACATATGGCGTCGAAGCAAGGGAAGACACAGTAAAGACCAAACAAGTTATGAGGACTTCCGAGATGAAGACACTGAGGACGATAGCAGGCAAGACGCTGAGAGATCGCGTGAGGAACACCAGAATAAGAGAGATATGTGACGTTGAGGATATTATAAGAAGGAGCAGACAGCGAAAAAGGGACTGGTACGGTCATGTTCAAAGAATGGACACCACCAGACTCCCCTATATTGCATTGCATAATCAGCCGATCGATAAAAAAAAGGAAGCCATTTATCGAATAAATGTTTATTAGTAATTAAAGAACACAATTTAGGAATTTATAATATTAGTCCAAATGTAAACCCTCGCGTTCGCGGCACTCATTTAGTCGAACAGTAAAATTTCTTATGACGGCTTGGCAGGTAGACTCCATGGTAGCTGCCATTTCGTGACGAATATTTTCTTTCAAATGTGCCAGGGAAGTCGGTTAATTGGCGAAAACATTAGATTTGAAATAACCCCACAGGAAAAAGTCCATAGAGGTTGAATCAGGATTGTGTGAAGCTAATTCAAGTCACCTCTCCTGGGGATCAATTTGCCAGGGAAAATTTCACGAACTCGTGGCAGCGACGTATTGGACGTGTGTGACGTTGCTTCGTCCTGCTGGAACCATATTCTTTGATTATAGCCAGAAAAGTTTGCAATTAAGGGACCAAGAATTGGTCGAACATGTACACATGACGCTCTGAATTCAAACATAAACTTTCTTTTGAGACACAATTGAGGATATTGAAGTAATATTTCAAATCATAACTGTTAAAATAAATGTATAAAACGATTGAAGTATATTTGAACAAAATTCTTTATGACAGACATATGATAGTTGATGTAGGGGAGTTATCAAGATTGAGCAAACTCCGTAAAAACATTTCTTCACGTTAAAATAGTGGGCTGTCATACGAAAACTTTTATCGAACTAAAATATTTTTTATGTCAAATGTCAAGGAAATGCTGCGATCGCTTTACCTAGAGAAGGCAATCTCATTTCCTTTCCGAAGAACTAAGGGAGCGATTTTATTGGAAATTCTTTACCTCGTTGTTTAATAATATTATTGGTAGTGTTTTCAAGAGTAATTTTAATCGAAATTGAGCGCGTGAATATCGATTTTATCAGTTTCACGGAGCTTTGACACATTGTATAAATTATTGACAACTTGTAAGTATTTATTAAATTTATATATTTAACTAACTAACCATCACGCGTCTCTCGGAAGTGGTAGGCACAAATAATGGACCGCCACACTGTTCTGTCCTGACATAAATCTCTCGTTTCATCTACATTCATATATCGTGTCATGCACGCACGTCGATGTCTCAGAATCCTCACGTGACCGACATTTAATATTTGATTGATTTGATCGTGCCAGGTTTTATTCGGTCTTCCTCTATTTCTAGCTCCGATCACGTCGTTTACATATACCTTCTTCACAATTCTGTCTTTACTCATTTTTTCCATGTGTCCAAACAACCTTAACGATCCTTTCATTATTTTGTTCATAACACTTTCATTCGCACCGCATTCACTTCTTATATTTGCATTTGAAACTCTATCATATACAGATTTTCCAGACATTCGTCTTATTTCTTTTTCAACATTAAAAAAAATTCCTCTTCTTTAGGTGCCGTGTCAGGTCAGCCCCCCCCACGTCGGCGATCACTGCAGCAAAGGCATCTCTATCCTGCACCACTTGGACAAGGTTCTGAACACTTGTTATTTGATGTTCCGCAGCCAGGACAGCTGCCTTCTACCAACTCCCCGACGTCCCTCCACTTTACCCATTAATATCAATCGAAGGAGGTGGTATTTTTCTCCCCTTAGCACATAACCCATATATGAGACCTTTCTAATTTTCACACTCGACAACAGCTCTTTATTGGCTTTAACCGAAAAAAATTAACCATTAAAATTCATACACTGAAGAAAGGAAGTTTGTGTTTCGAAACATGTTTGTGAAAAGTGCAAAAAAGTGTAAGAAATATTTTTTTTTGGACATTTCGTTACATTTAATATAACAATAAGCTATCAACATACCATATCAGTTTAGTCAGCTTTATTTGTTTAAAGTATTAATAATAAGGACAGCTGTTATCATTAGAGTAATCTTCGTTACTGTAATTACGCGAAGGATTTAAATAGAATATTATAACCCAACAGATCAAATTCTAATAAGGATTCATTGCATCCTTTCCGCACCCACCCAATTACGGTTTATTGAAGGAGATTCCTTTGAAGCAGCATCCAAATAGATTTCTCTGGATGTAATGTATTACCACACACACATGTATGTGTGTACTTGTACATACGTTGAATACTTAGAAGGGGAAAATCTCTTTGGTTCTATTGCGTCTAGAGTGAGTAAACGTTTTCCTAGACGAAATTCTTCATATGCTTTCAGTGTACAGTTCAATTGGTCAGCAGGTCCCAGTATTTTAAGCTCTAAACCATAGGTTCCCAAACTTTTTTGACCCATGGCCCCCCTTTCAGACACAAAATTACACAAGCCCCCCTTGGAAATTTACCTTTTTTTAATTATACAAAACGGAAAAATGTAGTGAAACTATTTTTTATATACCTACATCATCATCATGATCAGCCGTCTGTCATCCATTGTAGGCCTCTGCCAAATTGTTCGAATTTTTCATGATTTACGAATTTCTTCATTGGGTATCCTATCTCTAAGTGTTCTCCCCACAATAGGTCGCAATGTTCTCATTTCTGCTACTCTTCTTGTGTCTGCTCTTGCTTCGATTCCGTATGTCATTATGGGCCTAATGCATGTTTTATAAATTCTAACTCTGCTTTCCACTAGCCTATGCTTATTGTCCCAGACAGTGTCCCTTAGACATCCGGAGACAACTGCAGCTTTATCTGTCTGTTTTTTAATTTATACATCCAGATATCTGAACTTCATGACCTGTTCTATGGGTTTATCGTCTACAACCAATTTGCATCTGAGAGGCTGTCTGGATATTGTTAGACATTTTGTTTTTGCGACGGATATCATCATATTATATCTCTCAGATGCAAGATGGAACTTATAAAGCATTCTTTGTAGATCGTCTTCACATTCTGCCAGTATTGTTGCATCGTCAGCATAGCATACCACATTATTGAGTTTTTCTCCCATCCTATATCCGAGCTATACGTATCAAGCAAAAATCTACCAAACGAAAAAATGAACTCGAGTTTCATTTTATATGTTTAATCAATATAGCAGGACGACGAGGAATCAGTTTAACGGTAAGGGAGGAAAACACCACCATTAAAGCCAGAACAGGAGTGTTAAACATCATCTGAAGAGTGGCAGCACGGGGCGGGCCATGTGGCTCGCATCTCTGACGATAGATAGAACTATGACGCGAAACCCAGGACGTCCCCAATTTGGAAAGAGGCATGACATTGAAGAGACCGCCGGTATGACACGGATGCGTTTTGCCTAAGGTCGACAGACGTGGAAGCAGATAGAGGAGGCCAACGTCCAGAAGTGGACGGATACAGGCTGATGATTATGATTAAACAAAGATGTTTTAAAATTTTCATTTTCATATCTTAAAATACTTTAATTGGCCATTATTACTCAGTGTTTAAAAATAAATTTAATACAAAACCTCGAATTCATTGAATTATATTGAGGAATTTATATGGCTTTTTGACATTCAAAATAAAGGCGTATTTTTCGTTTAATAATATCTCTCGAAGCCGCACAGAACCCAAAATACTTTCGGTTTATTATATTTTGTTAATTTCAATTGTGAATGATTTATGAACTTTGATACAAAATATGAATATTTTATACATTTCTAAGAGTTCTTGTTAAAAGACAAACGGACGTCGAAATCATTGAATATAATAATCTAATTTGATTCTGAGAATACATCTTTTTCTTTAAATAGAAATGAATGAGATCAAAAATATAAGAAAATCGTCTAAATTTAAAATTAAATACAAATAAAATATTTAATGATTTAATTAAATACGGAAAATATTAAACTGTTTTCATTAAACTACAATAAACGATGAAAGAGGGAAATATAAACTAATTTCCGGAAATTAAAACAATAACGATGACCCTATTAAACTAAAATTCCTCCCCGATAGCCCACTTACACCGCCAAACAAAATAGTCTGATCTCTCACTATATAACTTGACCCAGGCACTGCTCCTCTTCCCTTCCCCTCGAACCAGCCTCTTTTCTAAAATATTAATACTGATCCTTCATACTCTACTATTCCAACGATAACTAGTATTCTATGAATGTCGGAGAAAAAACTAGGAGTTTACCATAAACTTAAAATCCTACCTCACCCTCTTTCGGATTAGCACTCCAGACATCTACCCCCGCATAAAACAACCACCAAATCACATTTCCAACAATGTTTCCAAACAGGTGAAAATTTGGAGCAAGTAGTTGAATTCCTGTATTTAGGTAGTATGTTTACAAAATATGGGCGAGTGGAGAGGAATATTGAAAGAAGGGTTTGGGCAGGCAACAAAGTGAATGGTGCACTTAAAGTTGTCATCGCAAAAAAAAAACCTATCCAAAAAAGATATAATTGCAGTGCACAATGGTGTTCTTCTACCGACCCTTATGTATGGAAGCGAAACATGGAACTGGCAAAAGAAGGATGAAAGTAGAATAAATGCAGTAGAAATGAGAGATCTCTTAGACGAATGTGTGAATACTCTGTGTGTGATAGAGTGACGAATGAAAATATAAGAAGTGAATGCGGTGCGAATGATGATGTAATGAAGGTTTGGACATATGGAAAGAATGAATGAAGAAAGAATGGTAAAAAAATTATATGTTAAAGATGTAAATGGAACCAGAAATAGAGGAAGACCGAGGAAAACGTGGCACGATCAAATAAATCAAATATTGAATATCGGCCACGATGTATGAATGTTGAGGAAGCGAGAGAAATATGTCAGGAAGAAAAGTGTAGCAGTCCATTCTTTCTGCCTACCCCTTCGGAGAGACGGCGTAGTGGTTAGTTAGTTAGTTTCCAAACAGACCTTTGAGGAATAACCATTAGAAATGAACCTCTATTCGCCACAAGATCCATGTGTATGTCCAAGAAAAAATCGCGCGTGTGCCGTTTCACGGTAGACTCCACCTGGCAAAGTCATTGTAATATCGTTATCACTCGTTAATAATGTCGCATAAAATTTTAGATAGTAAATGTTATGGGTAATATATTATACAATGTGGTTTATAGGGTGGAATCGAAAAAATCCCAATAGAAGCGGCATTTTCCGTAGTAACGGGTAGCGAGGACTAAGTGATTAATGCCTCCCAATAAATCGGAGTTACAATAAGCGAGCAGTTTACTTTCCGGGGCTTATGTCGGACCGGCTCCTCCACAGATGACTCTCGAAGAGAACGGCTTTTCATTTACGCGGAAGGTAATTTGCCCCATGGAATGTATAAAAGATAGCTGCCTCTAGATATGAAAATTAATTAATGGTACAAGTAACGGAAGAACTGGAATAATTTGATGGCATAATACAAGCTTAAGAATTTTACAAAGGTTGATTTTCATTAATAAAAAATGGTCCATTGTTTTGGCCGAAACACTATGATACTCCGTACAACAATTTAATTCAAGTTTAATTTAACACTATAAACTGTTAAATTAAAAACGTTGTTTACGTATCACAATTGTATTTTTATTTTACGCGACAGCTGTTATTATTTTCATTATGTTGATATCATCAGGTGTAACAATAATATACAATAATTATAGGTTGATGAAACAGCTGTCGCGTAAAATAAAATAAATAATGTGATGCATAAAACAACGTTTTTTTAATTTAATAGTTAATAATAAAAAATGGTTTTGAATAACTGCATAATAAAATTAATATCCATACAATACGATGTGTGTTTGTAACGTTTTGATATAAAAAATATCTTCTCGTTATTTATTTTCTTTTCTAACTAACCAACCATTTTAAAATTAATAATAAATTTAAAATTTGTGTATAGAAGAAGGTCCGAAAAAGGACCGAAACCTGTCTGCGATTAAAAAAAATAATAAAATATTGTGATAGTACAAAGGTACTATCACAATACTTACAAAAGGTACCACCTTCTCCAACTGATATTGGAGGGGAAAATTGAGGGACGCCGAGGGCTCGGAAGGAGAAAAATGTCCTGGCTGCGAAACGTGAGGGAGTGGACCGGCATCCGAAGTGTGGAGGAGCTGTTCCGAGCGGCGCAGGACAGGGACAGGTTCGACGAGGTGATCGCCAACGTTGGGGAGACCGGACAGGGCACTTGAAGAAGAAGAAGATGGTACAAAGTGCGTTTCTTTGCTTTCAAGTCATGAAACATCACTTATAATTTATAAAATAGGAATTAAAGTACGAAGGTTTATAAACTTTTGAATAGATCTGCAAATGCAGTCTACCGCAGTTCTAAACCAATTTTTTAGACTGCTAATGTAGCCAGTCGCACTATGAGGGCTAATGCTAACAATATAAATTTGTTTATCTTATCGTTGTATTCTCTCGGGCGAAACACAGGATGTTCATTGATTGTTTAGATTGTTAAACGACTTATAAATGTATTCCGAAACAAGCATTGAATTTGTATCGCCCTCTACAATGTCTTTAGCGTCTATTCTCGAGTCTATTATGACGCGATCTTCCGTAGAAGCGTGCCCGTCAGGAATAAAAGGAAAAGCCCTTTGTCTGGCTGTGCCGCCGTTAAGGTTTATCTGTGAATTTATGTCCCGATACTTTTGTAAACAAACGGATAAATAGATACCCATAAAAGGAAACTTTTCGGAGAGTATTTACAGCCTGTCACGTTTGCCGTTCTCGGGGGTCAAATAAGTAAAGAGGAAACGGTGAAGGCATTTATGTTGCATTTCTTTCTTACATTCGTTGTGTTACTAATGAAAATATTTTCTCTAAGTAACTAATTAACTAAGCATCACGCCGTCTCCCCGAAGGGACAGGCAGAAATAATGATCCGCCACATTGTTCTTTCCTGACATACTTCTCTCGAATCCTCAACATTCGACCTTCGGGGCAGAGTGGTAAGAGCTCTGACTTCCATACCGAAGGTTCCGGTTTCGATTCCTGGCGATGGCAGTGTGATTGTCACACTGTCTTTGGTCTGATGTAGAATTCAAGTGACAAAAAAATGGCGATAGATTGGCTACCTATCACATGTCACGAGAATCAATATATTAGCTAAAAAAAATTGTATACAGTAATTGGGTTCAAACAACCTGTTGTATACATAAAATTAAGAAAAAAACATTCATATATCGTGTCATGCACGCACATCAATTTCTTCGACTCTTCACGTGGCCGACATTCAATATTTGAACAGGTTCTGAACTCTTGTTATTCCTTTCCACTCTTTGATGTTCCGCAGCCTGGACAACTGCCATCTACCAACTCCCCGACGTCCCTCCACTTTACCCATTAATATCAGTCGAAGGAGGTGGCACATGACCCAAATATGAGACATTTTTAATTTTCACACTCGACAACAGCTCTCTATTGGCTCTGACTCTCTGTAGGATGTCTGCATTACTGACCCTATCGGTCCACGTTATACGGAGTATTCTGCGGTATATCCACATCTCGAACGCTTCCAACCGGATCATTACATTCACTTTCAGAGTCCAGGTTTCGCAGCCATATAGTATAAAATACCATATATAACATTTAATCATTCTTTGTCGGAGTTTCAAGTTAAGATTATCGTTGCAAAATAATGTTCTCATTTTATTATATATATAGTTTTTATAATAAATTCTAATATCATACATTTAAATCCTCGATGTTAATATTTTTTAATATTAAAACCAAACTAACTTACTTACCATCACGCCGTTTCTCTGGAAGGGTAAACAGAGATGATGGACCGACATACTGCTCAACATACCTCTCGAGCTTCCTTTATTTTTATCCATCGTAACACGCCCGCTCGTCGATTTTTCCAGTCCAGGTTTCGCAGCCATATTGCAAAGCAAGGGGTTTCATACGAAAGTATAAAATAAATCATTTTGAAATGGAGCATTTTGAAATATCGAAAAATTGTTCTTAAAATCGTTTAGCATCCGAGATACAAAGTTTTATTTCGAATTTGTTGAACAAAGGTGAGACTAAAAACGTGTTTAATGAACTAAAACAATTTTAAACATCTCGAAGAGGAAACAGACAAAGTAAAATAAAATCGACGAGCTTTGCTTCCCATTGTTTTTAATGGGCGCCTATCCTTAATGTCAGTGGAGCCAATTTGTTCCCGTTCCGGGGTAGTTCGACTTCCCGGGCGGGAGACGAGAAAGTTTGACTCGCGGTGCTCCAAAGTAAACAGGAGCCACTTAAATAATGCAAATACGAAATCCTAAGTGAAATCATTCAGTAAATCAACTTTTCTACGAAGTGGCTTATTCAGGGCGGTCTAACCAGTCAGAATATTCGAGAATAGAACCATTATTTTTTTTAACTTTGTTTTTTGTATCACAATTGTATCACAATGGCGATAGATTCTTTTTTTAAATATAATACTTACTTGATGTGAGACTTGGAAGTCTACCGCGGACGTTATTGGTAAACTCCAGGTGTTTATAAATAGGTGCCTTCGCTCAATATTCAAAATCTATTGGCCCCAAACAGTGTCAAATGCCGCTCTCTGGACTATGGAAGGCGAAAAGCCAATTAGAGAACAGGTCGCTAGACGCAAATGGCAGTGGATCGGTCACACTCTGAGACGGAACCCAGCCTGCATCGCTCAGGGTGCACTAGACTGGTCCCCTATGGGAGGAAAGAGAAAGCGAGGCAGACCTAGAGCCACCTGGAGAAGAATCCTGCAGGACGAGGTTAAGGCGACAGGCCTCACTTGGGATGATGTTAGACATCAGGCATGCGACAGAGTCGGGTGAAAGAGGTTCCTTGAGGCCCTATGCACGGAGGTGTGACAGGACAAAAAGAAGAAGAAGAAGAAATACTTACACCATTCATGTATATCATATGAATGAAAATTCTTCTTCTTCTTCTTTCAATAGATCCGACGATCTGTGACGACCTTCGTGGCAGAGTGGTAAGAGCTCTGACTTCCATACCGAAGGTCCCGAGTTCGATTACCGGCGATGGCAGTGTGATCGTCACATTGTCTTTGGTTTGGTGTAGAAATTACGTGACAATAAAATGGCAATAGATTGGCTACCTATCACATGTCACGAGAATCAATATAATAGCTAAAAATAAATTGTATACAGTAATTGGGGTCAAACGACCTGTTGTGTACATAAAATAATAATAATTATAATAATGTTTCATCGGATGATGAGGTCCAGCTGTCCTATCATCTCTTAGGTGGTCTTACAGGTGGGCGGTGTCCAGAGGGGATTTCATAAGCGGCTGTATACGCAAGTCTATCACCATCCATTCGGGCTACATGGTCCTTCCAGTATCTTCTTCTGGATCTAATCCACTGAACGATATCCTCTATTTCGCAAGTTTTTCTTATGTCTACGTTGCGGACACGATCTCGGAGAGATTTTCCAGTAATTGATCTTAGGACTTTCATCCCCGATGTTCTTAGCAGCCTCATGGTTCGCACATTGTCGGCCCGCGTCTGCACAGCATACGTCATGATAGGTCGCACGCATGTTTTATAAATTCTGATCTTGCTGTCGATACGCATGTGCTTGTTCTTCCAGATCTGATACTTCAGACATTCTGAAATGGCAGAGGCATTACTGACTTGTTCCCGTACTTCGGTATAAAGGTCATTTTGGGTGCAGATCTTTACTCCCAAATATCTGAAACTCATTACTTGCTCCTCAGGTATATCATCAACAGTCAGCTTACATCTTGTATTTTGATTAATAATGAAACTCGTATTTTCTAAAAAGAAAAAGAAAAAAACTATCCACCACGTCGTCTCCCCGAAGGAGAGGCAGAAAGAATGGACTGCCAATTTTTTTTCCTGACATACTTCTCTCGAGTCCTCAACATTCATACATTGTGTCATACACGCACGTCTATTTCTCGGACTCCTCGCGTGGCCGACGTTAAATATTTTATTAATTTATATAAAATCGTTAAATTTTTTTACCATTATTTCCTTTCGTTATTTTGTTCATAATACGAGTACTTTCATTCGAACCGCAACTTCTTCCTACTTTTTTCATTCGTCACTCTATCACACACAGATTTTCACACATTCGTCTAAGAGATCTAATTTCTCTTCATTTATTCTACCTTCATCCTTCTTTTGCTAGTTCCATGCTTCGCTTCCATACACAAGGGACGGTACAAGAACACCATTGTGCACCGCCATTTTAACATTTTTGGATGATCGATGACAACTTAAAGTGCACCATTCTTAAATATATTTTAAGTGCATAAATTTATAATACTTTCTAAAAAAATATTGGTATAATTGTATTGGTATATAATTGTATTGGTATAAAAAAAATATTGGTATAAAAAATAATAAAACATTTAAAAAATAGCTAGTTGTGACACATAATACGTTTGTACTGTTTTAATGTTAAATTATACAAGTTTTTTCGTTTATATATGGAATTTTGACAGGAGTAAAAAATATTTTTTCATTTATTCCAATGATAATTTGAATAATTTCTTCAATAATATTTTAAAGTTCTTGCTGGTGTTGGATTGTTATAAGTGCCTTATTACAGTTAATTAAATTTTTAAAAATAGTGGATACAAATTAAATAATATAAATTAAATCGATCCGGATCGTCCAGCTGACAACATGTGCACCATCTAAAAGAACATTATTTGTTAAATTATTTTTATTTTGTATCATTGTATTTTATATAATTTGTTTTTTATTTATTGGTTTGATATCACGAAGGGTGTTAAGCAGGGCTGCGTGATGTCTCCATGGTTGTTCAATCTGTATATGGACAAGTGTATGAAAGAACTTAAAGGTATAAATGCTGGTGCTAAGATGAGTGATCTGTCTGTAAACTGTCTGCTTTACGCGGACGATGCCGTTCTCGTTGCGGATAGTGCGGACGAATTACAAGTCTTGGTGTCGAGAATGAATGAGGTATGCAAGTCAGATGATTTAATGATGAATGTCGGAAAGTCAAAGGTGATGGTTTTCGAAAGGGAAGAGCAAATGACAGTTTGTAATATAAGTGTGAACGAAGAGAACTTGGAACAGGTGAGGGAATTTGTGTATTTAGGTAGCATGTTCACAGCAGATGCCCGAACGGATAGTGACGTCGAAAGAAGGGTTGGTGCGGGTAACAAAGTGAATGGAGCTTTAAAAATAGTTATTGGAAACAAGAATTTATCAATGAAAGCAAAAACGGCCGTTCACAATGGAGTTCTGGTCCCAACCTTAATGTATGGAAGCGAAGCATGGAACTGGCAAAAGAAGGATGAGAGTAGAATAAATGCGGTAGAGATGAGGTCCCAAAGACGTATGTGTGGTAGAACGATATACGACAGAATCTCAAATGCTGATATAAGAAAGGAATGTAGAGCGGAAGAAGGTATTATGAACAAAATTATGAAAGGATCGCTGCGTTGGTTCGGACATATGGAACGCATGGATGGAGAAAGAATGGTTAAGAAAGTATACGTTAATGATGTAAATGGGGTACGAAGTCGAGGCAGACCGAGGAAAACATGGCATGACCAAATTAATCAAATTTTAAAGGTTGGTCATGTTAGAAGTCGGAGGAATCGACGTGCGTGTATGACTCGTTGTATGAATGTGGAGGAAGCTAGAGAGGTTTGCCAGGATAGAGTAGTGTGGCGGTCCATTCTCTCTGCCTACCCCTGCGGGGAAACGGCGTGATGGTTTGTTGTTGTTGTTGTTGTTGTTTTTTATTTATTACGATTGAAGTGTGCGCCTGAGATTCCTACAGGTGGCGATGAGGTTCGCAACCCATCACACCGGGTCTCCCGCGGGAGCGAAAAGAGAAAGATGGATTGCCGCATCGGTTAAAGTGTGGCAGTCTATTGTTTCTGCCTACCCTTTTGGGGAGTCGGCGTGATGGTTAGTTAGTTAGTTTAATTTAAAAAATATATGAGGGAAATAAAACCAGCTTCCACCGATATTTTTTTAGAAGTTATAAAACTAACTAACTAACTAACTAACCATCATGCCGTCTCCCCGAAAGGGTAGGCAGAAAGAATGGACTGCCACACTTTTCTTCCTGACATATGTCTCTCGCTTCCTCAACATTCATACATCGTGGCCGACATTCAATATTTGATTTATTTGATCGTGCCACGTTTTCCTCAGCCTTCCTCTATTTCTGGTTCCATTTACATCATTAACATATAATTTTTTTACCATTCTTTCTTCATTCATTCTTTCCATATGTCCAAACCTTCATCACTCTATCACACACAGAGTATTCACACATTCGTCTAAGAGATCTCATTTCTACTACATTTATTCTACTTTCATCCTTCTTTTGCCAGTTCTATTATTCGCTTCCATACATAAGAGTCGATATGTCGATACATTAGAAGTTATATGAATTATATTTAACCATTTATGCACTTCAAAGATTTTTATGTAAATGTTAATATAGTTAAAGGAAGACGCGGAATCGTCGCGAGCAATAGTAGCGGTGAAGTGTATTTCAGAAAAGAGGACAGGATAATAAAAATTTAATAACGAATGAGAGTGGACATCTGTGGCAGTAAAAACAAATGCCCTCTGCTCGCCAGACTGCACTTTCTATCACACCCATTCTATAAAAGTAACACAGTATCGCCAGCAGTTACTGTCCTACTTATAGTCCTACATGAACTAGCAACTAGTTACTACTCGTAGTTATATTTACAAAGTATAACAATGAAAATTATACTTATACTAGCTGACCCAGCGAACTTCGTACCGCCTCAAAATTAAAAAATGTTGTATTAACTTATAAGCTGAATTAAATTCAGTTATTTATTAACTCTCCCTTCCCTACGATGGGTATCTTCTACGCTTTGCTTCTAATTACCATCAATATCTCTATTAATATAATTAATACAAGGTTAATATTTTAGGTATTTCTCCATAATATTTGATTTAAAAAATAATATTAATAATAATCAGAATTTATCGGGTACATCGGAGGTATTTTGTGAACATCGGAAACAAATTCGCGTATAAACTGTGTGCGCGAGTGCGCGACACTATATTCGCATCTCACTCTTGCATACTTCACTGTGGAAGCGCGAGAAGCTCAATGTTCTCATTACCGCCGGCAGTAGCTCTCGGGCTTGCAACAAGAGTTATGCCCGTCCCGTGAGCGTTGCCAGATGTTTTTTTTAATGTTTTCAACAAATAAATCTCAATTGTTATAATTTTTAACTTCAATTATAATTAATTAAGGGTATTAGCTATGAATGTTCTTATTTTTCCGATTTATAATCGCAAATTTTTTATTGACTATTAAACACAGGAACGCGCATTTTTATTTTAGCACCGTAAGAGAAAGGTTATGGTAAGTTAAAATGAATACTCTTGGACTTGGACTTGGATCTTCTGGCTTACAGAGGTTCAGCTCATGTGGCTATTCCTCTTACGTCTGATGGGAACATTGTTGGAAGGTGATTTGGTGGGTTGTTAGTTTATTCGGGGGCATGATTTGTGTGGCCCGGAGTGTTCCTCTGAAGGATAATCGATTTTGGGCGCTTGTGGCGGCTGGAAGTGTTTGGGTTGTAATTTGAGAGGTCTTTTATTGTGGGGTTGGGATGTGAAGGGAGTCCTTTGTAAAAACGTTCGGCAAGTTTCAGAATGAATTCATCTATCATCGGGATTCCCGATTCTAGGTGCAGTTGTGTAATCCTGGTCCATGAAGGCGCACCAAGCGATAAACGGATAGCCTTATTTTGCAGGATTTGGAGATTTGTATGTGACTCGAAGCTGCATAGCCCCAGATTGGGGCTGCATAAGTGAATATCGGCCTTATAATCGTTTTGTATATCAGGAGTTTATTGTCGATGCTTAGTTTACTGTTTCTAGCTAACATTGGGTAGAGGGCTGAGATTGCTTTTGACGCGGCTTTGACTTTATTTGTAATGTGTGGCCTCTATGTCAGCTTAGAATCCAAGGTAACCCCAAGGTATTTGATTGTTTTGGTCCAAGGAACGTCTTGGCCGAACATTTTTATGTTGGGAATGTTTGGAGGAATGTGTCTTTTACTGAATAAATGAATACTCAAAATGAATTAAGTTTTTACGTAAAAGCTGATGAAAATCCAGTGACAAAATAACAAAGAAGAAATATAAGGAGACCGTATACAAGATGGAGTCATGATATTCACCGACACGTGGAAGAAATTAGAAGCAGATAGTCCAAGATAAAGCAAATGGAAGAGATCTATGTTCAAAGGTGGGTGTCTACAGGGTCAAAAAGAATTAGAAAAAAAATATACAGAGAGAATAACCCAACTCTTAAACCCTTAAAAAAGTGTCTCTTGAAATCTCATTTCTTCAAAATAATCCAATGTAGACATTACAATTTTATTTCTAAGACTAGTTTACTTTAACAGGTTGGAATATGAGTTAACAATCTGCCTATATGTTATTTTGGTATTTGATTTCAAGCGAAGATTAATTTAAAAAAAAAAAATGTGCTGATGTATTAACCCTTACCACTCCTTTGTCGAATACCAGCCGACATCGCTATATGTACGATACAACTAAGTTGTCGGCTGGCGGCCGACAAGATAAGACTTTCGCGCGCGGTGTATTTTCGCGCGCAAAACTTGACTTTCTTTTGATTATTCGTTAAAAAACATTTAATTTCACGTTTGAATAAGATTTTGACTGTTTTTCGTTTTTATTTTACTGTAAAATAATCCTTGCTAATTCACATAACCTAAAATGGCGGGAATTTCGCGTGATACGTCATGCAGAGGAGCCATTAGAGTACAAGCCCCACTTCATTGCGAAACTGGACAAAGGTTCTAAAGACTGTACTGTGTCAAGTAACAGAAAGATTAAGGGGGGAAGACGGGAAACAGTGTGGTTTTGTTCCAGAAAACCTGGTCTCCATCCTGGAGATTGTCTTAAAAAGTACCATACTATGCAAAACTATAAGTAGTCCGTACTGTTTTTTGTAAATTGTTTTTTTATTTGAAGAATAAATCATTCCAAATGAGCTTTTAACATTTTTTTTGTAACTACCTATCAATATAAATATTTTTACATTATTTAAATTAGAGATGGCTGACAAACAATAATAAAAAAATAATGGAGAGGTAAGGGTTAAGATTAACAATGTCGTTTTTTGTTTTCTTTCAAGCCGACATTACAAATTCCCAAGCATAGAATGTCCTAGTTTAGTTTCATGTTTTAGTTTGAGTGCACATTACGTAGCATTTACGTATATTGTATCACATTAGGCATTGGTTCTTTGGCTCTAGTACATCAGGAATAATCGCCCATAAACGCTTATCGCAATGAAACACTCGCAATTTTATTCAAAGGCAAATAAAAAATCCCGCCGTAACGCGTATAACTGTTTATGTAATAGTATTTTATTTGACAGGCCTATTTCGAGACAATATCATAATACATAATAAAATTAACTGAAGATTTCAGACGTTCACACACTTCACTTTGATGGGTAGGATCCCCGGTTTGTGTGAAATTATAAGTTGTAATAGAAATTTCTTTCTTAGATCTGGGATTTTTCGTGTCCTATGGTTTATTCTACAAGCCACCTTACGAAGATCATTGCAAACTGTTAGAGATAAAGCAAATATCCGGTAACTATCTGGTATCCGGCTTATCCGGTCTCGTTTGACTATAATGGCCGGACACCACATAGCTAAAAATATATTATATTATTTTTACTCAATTAACTTTTGAAAACCCGTGCGCCGCGTGCAATAAGGGAAGCCCATTGCCCAAGCAAATATTCATGCTATATACGACCTACGTGTAGCTCTTATAAAAATAATCAAATCTCTAAAATTAGTCGTACTATTTAGGTAGAATAAAAAGCATTATCAAAATAAAAGATTGTTTATAATTAACATATGCTTTATTTGTATTTTTCACATTTTATATACTTAATTACACAACAAAGTTTAAGAATAAAAACATTAAAAAATAAAAATAATCAATTCAATTTTTTTTTCGTATGCCAAAGTTTAAAACATTAGTCTATAGTTTATATTTTAGACTATATTTTTAGCATTACGTGCTTTATTAACCGTCGCGTTGCCATGTGGTCAATTGAGTTTCCACTGCCAATTTAAAGTTGATTTTCTTAAAACCTATGGACCCTAATATTATAAAAAAAAATGGTAATCCTCCATTGAAGTGTTCTCAATCGTAATAAAAAAAAAAGCAAAAAATTACTTCCTTCATCCCAAAAAAAAAAAAATTCTAAGACTGCCCTCACCTTCATTCGTGTTAAGGTAGAATTTGTTTTGCTAATATTTACAACTTTATCAAAAGTGACAAATACTTATTCGCTGTTTTGAACGTATTATAAATTATATCTTTGGCCTTTTAAATAGGTACGTAATAATACCGACTGTGGATGGAAACGCAGCATGCAACTTAATAATATCAGAACTGTGAAAATATTAACACTTTACCAAAAGGGACAAATATTAATACGTACTCGTTGTCTTGAACGTACTATACATTTTGCCTAGGTGCCTTTATCATACGTAAAATCTCGTAAAGTCTCGCCCCGCCGGCGCGGCGCGTTGACAAGTTTATACTTGGTGTCCAGTTGCTCGTATGCTGTGACGCATTCCATATCAGAAATCGCATGGTTCCAGAAAAAAATTAATAATGATATGTGTTTCAAATAATCCATGTATGTTATAGATATCGATCTATTCCTAATGAAATTCCCTACAAGATGACATAAACTAAATTTTGATTCATCGAGTCATATGCTTGATATTTAGATAAAGTTAGCGGTAAACTGAATTTACCACATGGGAGCGAGCGTTTTGTTTTGAACACGGTACGTTAAGGGTTAATGGACCGTAATAAAACAACACATATCCCAAGAGTCGACCTTGTAACGCAGTTATAAACATTAATATTACGCATCATGACAAAAATATTTATCGGAACAGAAAATAAAATTAATGTTCGGTATCTCAAAGACATTATTTACCCAAGCTAGTCATATTTTGAATCCTTTTTTCAAAAATCACGTAATTCGATATCGAAATGCCTCATAATCACCGGTCCCGTACCGGACCGTTGGGCACTGAGCGACGTAAATCCGCGGTCCCGTGCGGGACCACTGGGCATCTAAAGGTTAATGCAATTAATGCCTTTCCATATACGAGAGTTTTGATACTTAATCACTTATAAAATATGATCCAAACGAATGAAAATCCGATAAATTGAAGTTGTTTATTTATGGCCAAGACATAGGTTCTGAGGACGATTCTGGGGGGAGGATCGAGAAGATGGATCCAGCGAGGAATCCTAAGATCTTAATTCACGAGACTGCAGAGGACCGTCGACCACAAGGACGACCACCAAGGAGATGGAGAGAAAACTGGTCGTCTTCATCACAGGAGGAAAGTTGAAATATTGCATAAACATGACATAGGTAAAAGTGTACCAAACAGTTTATTAAAAGTGAATGTAGGTTACTTGATATCAACAAATATGTGACATGAGACATGTGATGAATTGGCTGGATATTCGGCCAGCTCACAAGCCAGATGGCCGGATATCCGGCATACATCCGGCACATTTATGAGACATGTGACATGTGTAGATTTGGCTGGATACCGAATATCCGGCATACTTACCATTATTACTAAAAAATATAAGCCTGAAGATAACGAAATAATCCGGCACCTTTTTACGAAAGAAAAAAAACTCGTCTTCTGAACGAAGGAGACAGGTGACTCGTAATTATTTGGCCGGATACCGGATATCCGGCATGCATCCGGCACCTTTTAACTAAAAAAATGAGTCTCGTGTTAACGAATAAGACATGTGATATGAGACATGAGACATGTGATGATTTGGCCGGATACCGAATATCCGGCGTTCATCTGGCACCATTATTACTAAAAATTATATGCCTGGTGTTAAGGAATGAGACATTTGACATGTGATGATTTTCCGGATACCGGATATCCGGCATACATCCGGCACCTTTATACTAAAAAAACGTGTCTCCTGATTAAACGAAGGAGACGTGACGTGATGATTTGGCCGGATACCAGATATCCGGCATTTATCCGGCACCTTTATTCTAAATAAATGTGCCTGATGTTAACGAATGAGACATGTGATGAATTGGCCAGATATTCGGCTGGCACACAAGCCGGATAGCCGAATATCCTTGTGGCTGGTGCTGACGAATGAGACATGTGAAGCGACCTCTGACCTTTGACCCTTGACCGTTAACCCCGAGACATGTCAATCGACTTTTGGCTCGTGACCTTTGACCCTTGACCTTTGACCCCCAGACCTTTGACCCCGAGACATGTCAATCGACTTTTAATCCGTGGCCTTTGACCCTTGACCCTTGACCTTTGATCATCGACATTGGACCTTTGACCCTCGACCTTTGGCCATAAGAAATGGCAAGCTACCCTTGACGCTTGACCTTTGACCCTTGACCTTTGACCTTTGACTTTTGACCCTTGACCTTTGACTCTTGACCTTTCATATGTTTCGCGTCTTATGTCACATGTCACAAGTTGCATGTCCCATGTCACATGCGTCATATCTTATGTCTTATATAATAATAATAATAAATTGGATAATTTATAAAGCGCCATTTTTACGAATTGCTCATCTCAAGGGCGCTGTTATTATATATCATGTCACACGTCACAAGTCTCTTATTACCTTTCGTATTTCCAATACCTGTTAGCTCTGTATAGGCGGATGAAGGAGGAGGGTGGCTGGAGGAAGCTCCTCTACTCGTGGATAATTGTAAGGATCCTCACGCACGAGGAAACCAGTTCATTTGGTTTACGTGATCAGGAGGGCAGATTTTACCACGATGTAAAATGGAATGCAAGAGCTGTAAAATTACTATACATAGAAACAGCAATGAGAACCAATTCTTTACTAATTTACTATTAACACTAACAATGCTTCCAGTGATTAGATTTTTGAAAATTCATGAGGAATAAGTCAGACAACTTATTTATTTATTTTTTCTTTATTTTGTCTGTTACATCCGAAAAGATTGTTTCCGGTTTCTTTGTTTAACTAGGTATATCTATGTAATATTTGGGTTTTGTCAAATTTGTGTGGCAATCACACGCACTGTAAATACGTGATACCCAATACGCGATGTTCCTTAATCATGTACTCGGTTTGTTTGCCCGCTTCTAGCACTTAGCTAAGGGCAGAACCATCGGGGAATCGGTGGGAGCATTATTCCGGGCTGGGTATCGCTTACCCATTAGTAGAGAGGTTTTCGTTATACTATTCACGTTGATGGCGGGTGAGCTATTGGATATCGGCACGAAAATGCGATTAAAGAATATCTGGTCTGACCTAACATCTTATAATTACGTATGAAGCATTTTTAACAGCTGTGAACTTGAGATATCATGTCAACCGTATCGGAAAAAGTCAGTTTTTAAAGTTTGGAGTCTAGTTTCGCGCGATCTAAGTCGATTAATGGTGTGTTATACTTACATGTTCTCATTTAGCGAACCCAGCCTCATACAAATTTCGAGCTTCCATGAAGTCGATTTCTAATGATTTATTGAGTATAAAAGAGTTTTCATAATGCGGGCTTTTACCAGGTAATTACAGTTTGCCTGTCTGTTTTGTTCATTCGCCCGGCCGGACCGATTTAGTCGGTACGTCCCAAGAATAGCTGTAACTACGAAAATATTTAGAATTTCATAAAATCCTCTTAGGGTCATATTCTAAAAGGTCTCAACTTTAAAAACATCAACAACAAAAAAACGATTCGTTTAATTTTCTACACTAGAAACCCTCTTAAAGTAATATGACAATGCCAAAATATCAAAAAAGGAGTGACACTTCTCAAAAATGAAGTGCATTCTACCAGTAGTCAACCCCGGCAATTCAAACTATAGAAACATTTTTAGCTCACATTAAAAAGTGCATTACCATATATTATCGAATAGTTACTGACTCAGTCCAAAATGAACCCTTTCTGCGAAAGTTCCGTTTTTATCGGTTCACGGATCGTTCCTTGTAACTTTGGATATTTCCCATGACAGGAAGAGCTTTCTTAAAGTATTTAAGAAGGCGAATAGTTATAAAGTCAACGTTTTGAATAGTAGTTTGATTAAATAATCAGGAACCATTTGCGTTTTTGTTTCCTTTTTCACATTTATTATTTTCCTTTCTTTAGAGTATATCATTTCATGTCATAATCTTCTATTATAACCTCAGTTTATAAGATCAATTTTTTACACGCACTGTCCAATTACATTGCCAACTAAACTCACCATTTTTATCTGATTTATTTAAATCACACCAGATTAAAACCAAACAACCAAAACCTACGTGAAGCCTCCTTTGTACTGACATAGCATTAAGGCCAGAGCGCATACCACAAGAATGAAGGCTAAAGTGCCGGTGGCAGAGAGCGGACGCTGAGGACAATATCAGGTAAGACTATTCAAGATTGATGAGGAACACTGCTATCCGCGAAATCTGCAAGGTGGAAGATATCGTAAGATTGGGCAGACACCGCAAAAGATACTGGAATGCGCACGTGATGGATCCCTCCAGAATTACACACATTTTAGCGCATCAGATTCCTGTTGGCTAGAACTTATCCAGGACAAACTATACCTGATAACAAAGCTATCATTCGATGGTTTAACCAGTTTCTCCAACAGGGACTGTGGAGAAAAAATCTAGGCCAGGCCGACCACCAACATCAGAAGAGAATATTAAACGTATCCGCCAATCTTGTCTCAGGAGCCCCAAAAAATCTATTGCTCGACGAAGAGCCGAGCTACAAATTTCGAAAACAACAATTCAAAATGTACTGCACAAACGGCTAAGACTTCATGCATATAAAATTCAGATAAGGCAGCAAATCAAACCTGCCACCTCGAAACATACTAAGGTACGATTTTTTTTTTGTCATTATAAGCGAGGACACAGATGAATTAGAGACAATAATCAGAGAACTACACATTGCATCCAATAAAATTGGACCAGAAATGAATATTGACAAAACAAAGATACTAAGTCCAACAAATAAAAACATTATTATAGAGGGAAATAAGATAGAAAGTGTGAAAGAGTATGTGTATCTCGGTCATAAAATCAGACTCGGAAAAGAAAATCAAACTGCAGAGCTACCTCGAAGAGTTGGACTGGGTTGGGCCACCTTTGGTAAACCGAGACATGTCTTTGAAAATGATGAAATACCGGTTTGTCTCAAAAGAAAGGTCTGCGACATGTGTATACTGCCCATGATGACATACGGATTAGAGACGACAACTCTTACAGCAAAAAGTGTCCACAGGCTCAAGTGAACACAGAGGTCCATGGAAAGACAGATACTTGGTGTGAGCTTGCGCATAAGGAATGAAGAAATCAGGTTGCTGACGTCATGGACCGAGTGGCAAAATTGAAATGGCAATGGGCTGGACACTTGGCTAGACAGGGTGGCAACATATAGGAACCCAGGATACTCAGTTGGAGACCATGGGCAAATAGGTGAAGTGTCGGAAGGCCACTGATGAGATGGACCGATGATATTGTCAAAAGGGTTGGAAAATCTCGGATACAAAGGGGGCAGGATAGAGACGAGTGGAGGAAATTGGAAGAGGCCTATATCCAGCAGTGGAGGGAAGAAGGCTAGCAAAAAATGAGAAGAAGTATGTTTACCGTAAGTTATATGGATATATAAGAGACTGTTTATTAAGAATTGATAGGTCTTAACAAATTAAATCATCAAACGTACGTTTTCCTTATTACCAAATAAGCATTAAATTCTTTGGAATCTAAAATTTCAATATATTTACTTTTATCCGAGATAATTTTAAGAGCCGGACAATTGGCAGCAGGTGTTTTAAAACGAGCTCGAGAAAGCTTTAGATTCATATTTGGTCTCTCAAATTGAATTAAGATTTGTACTCCTTATATTTCATATATATATTTTTATAATGAAATGAAGTTTACAAACCGTGCAGTGGCGTCAGGTAACACTTAGTTATCATCCATCAAGGGAACATTTATTTCACCGCACCGGTGCGAATGGTGACTTGATTGATTGCTTCCAGTGATACTGCGAAATTCCCTCCATTAGGTGTGACTAAGTGGTGAGCGGGATCTCGGCCACTCATAGATTGTGAGCTAAGCGTAAAAAACCTGGCCTCTTGATACTAGCTTGATACCTGCAAGCGCTAGGGGTTAGATCCGCGTAGCAAGGGGTTTGGGTGATTGATTCGTTTCCCATAATAACGTAGATGCAAACTTGTACTTCCCCGTAATGCAAATAATCCAAATTTGAATTAGATCCCTAAGATCTTTTGAAATTGTTTTTTTAATATACGTTTCAACCGACTCGAATTATTTATCATTAAAATGTTAGAATCTCTCATTCTTATTGGAGGACATTCTAGGACAATTGAAAAACTTTGTTTATTAAAACATATAAAAAAACACGACATGTTTCGGAGGATACCTTCAGATGTAAAAATATAATAATTAATATTATTTAATATTACCTATATTATTTATTTTATTTTTATCCTCTGAAACATGTCGTGTTTTTAATATTTTTTTTATTAAATAGTGGATTAAACAAAGTTTTTCAATTTCCTTAGTATATTACTCAAGAATTCCACAATGTTAATGCCTTAGCGTAGGTACAATAAGCCTCTCATTATTTCTTCTTCATAAAAGTAATCATATCATAGGCTGAAAATGGGAAACAAAAATGTCTTTTTAACATTAAAATAAATAAAAATTTCTTTTTAACATTAAAATTCATCGTTATCGCATATTCTTTTACAATAATTCATTCAATCATGTCAATCATCTTAGTGGCCTTAATTAATACTAATGAAAACGTCAGTTTTCTTTTATTAATCGTATTAATTATGTTAATTGTGTTTGATATTATGCATAATTATTACGAATGTAAAAGTATGCTTTCTAGAAGTTTCCAGCTAAAAATATCCATGAAAAAAAAAATGGCCAGCTAAAAATATCCATGAACGAAAACTCCATACAACAGAAATGCACATGCTGCGGTCACATTGAAAGACAAGGTGCGCAACGAATATGTGAAGGGAAGTTTCAAGGTAGCCTCCATAAAACAAAAGTTGTCAGAACCAAGGCTCCGGTACGGTCACGTGATGAGGAGACCCCACGACCATGTCCTGAAAAATGTATTTTCGTAACTAGACGAAGAGGGAGAGGAAGACCTCAAACTATCTGGCTGACGAATGTGCAGAGGGATATGAAGACCCTAGGCCTTAAGGAGGAAGCTGTCTACAAAAGAAATACCTGGCGCCAAATGATAAGAAAAGCCGAGTAACGGGAAGAGGCGAGGGAAAGAAGAAGAATAAGTCTTATTTTGCCAGTTCCATACTTAGATTTCATACGTTATTATATAATAATAAATTTAATAATTTATAAAGCGCCATTTCTATATACGAGTATATATACCACACGAGTGGAGGCAATGGACTCAGACTGCTGTACCAGCATATTGCAATGGTGAAATACATTTCGTGCACAATGAAAACTCCTGATACAGTAGATTCTCAGCCTAATGAAGCCGATGACCGAGTACGAAAAATGGCGAATCAAGGCCCGGGTTCATACACAAAGGTTACTAGAGTTTGTCCAGTTTGGCAGAGTATCGTGTACAAAGGAAGCAAAACATATAAAAGCCGTACAGCCATCCACTCTACACGTCAGTCATTATTCCGACATCTAACCGACACGAGTCTACGTTATCAAGTCTACGTCACGAGGGATCTCGGACTCCCTCACGTCGACCTACGAAGCCACTCGACTACGTCACGCACCTCCTAGCGAGTCTACCGGCACGACCGCCCAGCGTAACATCGTCCTCAGCTCCTCGCCGCCCGGACTCCGCCCCGCCGCTATCTACACCCTGCGCCGTTACGCCGCTGACCTCCAAAGTAGTGACCCCGACGTGATCCGACGTTCAATCCTCACCACTCACCCCAAATATTAAATATCAATATGTTTCAATATATCTTATTTCATATGATGTTTCATGTGGTATATATTTCTATTTTTCTTTTTATAAAATCGTTTTTACGTTTGCACTTACATTTTATAAATGTGAGGTTTGAATATAAGAATAGACCTAAGTAACCGATAAACTAATAATATGGATGTTGGTTATTGAATTATATTGGAAGGAGTTCAATTTATGTGATGACAGGAAAAAAATATTTTTGACGATAAGGAGCAATACTAACTAACAAGTTCTATTCACCAGCGTCCACGAATGGTCTTTAGGCTCCGTGAACCACAGACAATGTGACCACTGATATAAATATCAGTGTCATAGCGGATTACTATCCGCTATAAGAAGGCGTATGCCAAATGTCCGGTGCCAGATAACCGGACCCGCCCAAGTAAGGTAACCCCTAGAGAAAAACCCATCAGAGAAAGCGTGGGAAAACCGATCTGATTATCTATTCCCAGAAAATCATTATAAATAGGAACGAATGGGATTTCGTGAAACTAAATAGAATGCCACAGCTAATATTCTCGGACAGCCCTTCGTTAGACAAAGGGTACGAGAATTCTTCCATCTCAACATAGTAAAATCAATGTCAGACACACCTGATATGATACGAAGAAAAAAATATATTCATAATTTCTATTCGTTTCTACTCGTAAACAAAATCTAAACAAAGTATTGTGCAATGTTAGGGTTATCCCATCATGACATATGGGATTGAACGTACGGCGGGCACCACAATTCCAAAAAAGAAAGCGCTTATAGTGTCAGAAATTTGGCATATTTGGCAATTATTTCTAGAATTAAAAATACGAGAATATGGGAAATATGCGAACTCGTATGGAGTGTTTTACTATACGGCTGCGAGACTTGGTGCCTGGGCGAAAGAGAGCGCAAAAGGCTGGAGGCATTTGAAATGTTGACCTACATACGAATTTCCCATGATTCATGGAGGAACCACGTTACAAATGAGAAGGTTCTCAGCAGAGTTGAAGAGAATAGGCACATGTTGAACACCATAGTGGAGGGTATTGAGTAGAGTAATGTATTGGAGGGAATGGTCGAGGGATCTGTTGCAGAGGACGACCTCTCCAGGAGTACCTAGACCAGATTTGCCGAGATATGGGCTGTACCTCTTATGCGGAGTTGAAGAGAGTTGCCGAGGACCGAGCGGAGTGGAAGAGGATACGCATCGCCTTGCTGCAAACCAATCTTTAGATTGAGACCGGAGAAGAGACGGACTCGTAGATGTTGTTAGAAAGAATTCATCCAGACTTCCTCACATTGTATTGCACGACCAACCCCAAGATAGACTACTTCCGGGCAGACCACAAAACAAATCTGCGGTCTGGAATCAACTTCGCACGAGGCCAATCCCTTCTGAGACACAGATCACAGGGCCTACACAAAGAAATGGGTATATTATATGTTAGTTATTAAAGATAGTCAAAACCTTAGTTTTGAAGCAATAATTAGCGAAAAACTCCATGGAAAAGAATAATGCAAGTTTTCAGTATTTATTTTCATGCATTTAATATGAACACGGCTTTTAATAGCGGCGATACCGGTGCAACGAGTTTAACCATGCACGAAGAACGGTAGACTTACCAGAGAAGAACTGCCATTAATACTATCCCGTTTAAGGAAAATCAAACGTAGAACTCATTTGATACATTAAGACAAACCACCTAGTACGAATATTGTAGGTTCATTGGGGACTTACTCTAAATTAACTTCAACCCACATTTACGTAATTATCCCGGAGATATAGGCAGAGAAGAAGGACCGCTACACTATTAATAAAAAATATATGAAGATTTCGATTAGTTATTGGAACTAAATTTTTAAGAAAAACTGGACAATAAAACTCTAAAAATAAAATGAAAAACACTGTAGACTAAGAAATTATAATATTATAAATACAAACCTCTCTATTATTAACCACTTCAATACCGGAAAGCTACTGGTGGCCGCTACGTAGGCGCGCCATCAATACCGTAAGGCCACTTTGCATTAAAAATGATTCCAGTAGGAATTTAAAAAAAATTGTGTGGCTAGCGACATAAATCTTTGCAAGAAAAATGAACCTTCTGACGTTGGTCGATCTTATTCAAATAGAGATTTTTGTAGAAGTCTAGCACTAGGGTTACCACTTATGGTGAAATTGATATAAAGGATCAAAAGGATATCACTTGAAAGAATTAAATTTCAAGTGATAATATACAAGAACTGATACAACATACTCGTTCTTTGATTTTTTAATGTTTGCTTTCAATATTTTTTTTTTTATAAAAATGTAAAAATATATTTATTTATGCTTGTGACAACCCTGAAAGAAAAATAAAATATACAAAATTTCGATAATGCAACTTGAAAAATAAAATCATTTTATAGGTAAACTTTAAACATAATGCATAAAATTCATTAGCCCTTTTTTTTTAATTAATCAAAAACATGCGGTATGTGAGTGTTCCTTAGCTTAAATCATCACGGTACTTAAACGGTTAAATAATGAAACGCAAGTGGAAGCCCACTGAATATATAATAAAAAAGAATATCATATTTATTATTTTTTTTATTTAAAATGAATTTCTACCAAAAAATTTCAATTAAAAATATTAAAGTCTATGATTAAGAATTTTAAGTCCCCGGGCAAGTTAGGTAGGATGGGGATGATGAAAAGCAAGCACTAACGGATGGGAGATGGTCAAACTTTTTTCATCCCTAAACTCACACAGATATTGTGCCTTAAGGACTCCCCTGAACGTAATTGAAGCACCTTAAACATAATACAATTTGTGATTTTGCATTTTAAGGCGTCATTGTCTAAAGTCTAAATTACTTCCGCGCAATATCCGGGGCCAGGGGATGTAGGATTTAAGTTTGCGTATTAATGGGAGTTTTTAAAACATATAATAATGGAGTATAAGCTTCACAGGAACAACTTTTTTATACTCTAATTTGACACTGCGGGAAAAAAATACAAAAAAATCAGTAGGAATATACAAAATTCTACAATTTAAGGCTGGTTATTACGAAGGTTCGAAGTGGTTTAACAAAAAAAGAGAGAAAAAAACCCAACTCTTTATTGTACATATGTCATGTACCACGGATGTCATTTTTGGATGACGTTTGAACTACACTATAACATTCAATCACTTTGCACCTTTATTGACTTTTACGTTTAACGCTATACGATCAAAAACTTTTTTTTTGATACTTGGCACCTTTGTCCAACCCTCAATTAGTGAAAATGATTTTGAAAGATTTTTTTTACTAAATCACAGTTTGAATTTTACTTTTATAATATAATATATCAACACTATCCAATACCCGTAACTTTTAACATGTTGGTTTATTAATAATAATAAATTGGATAATTTATAGAGCGCCATTTTTATGAATTACTCATCAGTTTTATCAACTAGATAATAATAATAATAATAATAATAATAATAATAACAATAATAATAAACATATTTAGTATGAGGGCTGCTCCTGGCGTAGTCCATCAGCCCTTCCTATCAGGAAATGATAATTTGAAAAGGTGTGTTTTGAGTCTCGATCTAAACTCTGATTATGAATAGGCTTGCAATAAATTATTCCCTTTCAAAAAATTAAAACAAATACTTAAGACAAATCTTAGATCAATCTTCCATAGATTTCGTATTTTTCTTAACGATCAAATATTCTGGTGAATCGGAATTGAAACCCGTTTAATATATCCAGAAATCAATTATCAGCCATCAACGTGTAATCTTTTTCTTGAGTTCTTCTTCTTGGGAGCCGATCCAAGAGTGGAAATTTATGTCAAATTGGTCATCTTCCACAATAATCATTACTTTTTTATATGTCAGAAATACAGTTATTTTTACACAACACTAATGATTTTAAGTCGCGAGATATGAAACATTTCTTTAGTTTGGTCTTTCAATAATGTATAAAATACACGCTGGATTCCAAAATAGGAGTTCTTAAAAGTGTTTAAAATACACACCGGGTTTCAAAAATGGATTCGAGTTCTAAAAACTGGTTATTTAATATGTTAAGTTATCTATGGTTCAAAAAGTAGCATGTATATTTTAATTCTTCTTCTCCCTTGTTGTAGACCTATGTGGTATGTTCTCCATAGTGTTGCTCCTCCTATGAGGTAAACTCCCAGCTGTCCTTTTATCTTTTAGGAGTTCTTCCACGAGGACGAGTCCCATGATTATGCAATGCAAAATAGGGGAGTCTGGTGGTGTCCATTCTTTGAACATGAACGTACCAGTCACTTTTTCGCTGTCTGCTCTATCTTATTACCACCGGATATTACATGCCGGACCAGCAGAGTTTTCAGGGATCCTCATGTGCTCAGAGTCCTATACAACACATTGGTTCAGAGCAGACTCGAAAGTGGTTCTATGATATGGAGTCCTCACGAGGCGAGATATTCCGTCATGCTGGAGAGGGCTCAGAAAAATTCAGAGGTATCTCTACATGACGGAGTATGGTAGCTATCCGTGGCTCTATCCCACAGAATTTTTTTTGGGAATGCTTGGGGCCAACTCTCTGCAGTTTCGAAGAGATGGGCATCTCATAACCCATTTCTTTAGATTACTCAGGGGATATTTCGAGAACTCGGCCGTGCTGGAGGGTGTTCGGCTTTTTGTCCCTGATAGATATCTCCGACAGCGACAGCATAGATTGTTTTACTTACCGGCCGCCAGAACCAATCTGCCTCTGGTGGCACCGGTGGGAAGAGCAATTAATCTGCTGAACGCGGTCTCCTCGGAGATCGACGTCTTTCATACTAGTGAGAGTACGTTTAGAAGGCAAATACTCTTAATTCTGGAGAGTATCCTGTCTTCCTAATGTTGAACCATCTCTCATGCATTCCTGGTAGTAATAACAATATATTATTTTACCTGTTCTCAATGCCTTAAAAATTAATTTTGTAATGTCTGTTGATGAAATAAACTGATTTGATTTGATATCTCTCTTATTCTGGTGTTTCTCGCGCGATCTCTCAGTGTCTTGCCTGCTATCGTCAAACAGATTAATAACAACCCAAAATAAATATGAATCTATAAAACTACTCATTCATCGAAAGAGGAGTTTGTTTTTAACCAAGATGTAAATTATTTCACTATTATTTCCTTTGTGGTTCAAGATGGCGCTCAAAGATCCCGAGATTATTACTCCCAGTAGAGCAGCCGAGTGCTGTAAGTCTATTCTTAGGGACTTATTTACTTACAAGACTTGGGCAAACACAATCAAGAGATCCTCTCTGTAAAACAAGGAAGACGGACGGAGAATTCCGCTACTAAAGTTCACTCTGCGCATCATCTTAACGTTGCTTACGTATATAAACAATCAGATGTACTCGTGTATGTACGAACACACTGAGATACTTAAAACTATTTAAGAGAACTACTTAAAACAAAACGTGAACGATAACTTTGAACATTTTATATTCTGGTTGATTTTATATCATTTTTTGGCATATGCATATTAAAGTTTATAAAATATAGGAGATATATCACAAGATAAATAGGCAAAACCCCGTATATCATCTAGAAAAAGAATATTTTAATTACAAGAGAGCGAGAGAGGAATATTTCGATTCTCTCCCAAAGTAATTCGAAATGCACACGATGCGCATACCAAAGAATATTTCTGGATTATTTTGAATTTTGTTGTGATTATTGTTGCATGACCCAGATGTCAGATCTTTTGACCCAGATGTAGAGATTAAATGCAGAATTGAGGCAGCAAGAGCTACGTTTAATAAAATGAAATCAGTCCTCTGCAATGATAACGTAAACTTGTAACTCCACCAGAGAATGATCAAATGCTATGTGTGGTCTGTTTTATTGTACGGATGTGAAACGTGGACCTTGAAAGTTAACTCAATGAACAGACTGGAAGCATTTGAAATGTGGCTCCATCGCCGAATGCTCAGAGTGCCCTGGACAGACATGGTTATCAATACCGAAGTCCTGAGGCGAGCTAGAGTTGACAGGAAACTGTTATCAACTATCGAGGTTCGAAAGATCTCACATCTGGGTCATATACTGCGTGGGGAAAATTACCATCTTCTTTAACTGATATTGGAGGGGGAAATTGAGGGACGCCGAGGGCCCGGAAGGAGAAAAATGTCCTGGCTGCGAAACGTGAGGGAGTGGACCGGCACCAGAAGTATGGAGGAGCTGTTCCGAGCGGCGCAGGACTAGGATAGGTTCGCCGAGGTGATCGGCAACGTTGGGGGGACCCGACAGGGCACTTGAAGAAGAAGAAGATGGTTGCACGACAGTAGTGTTAAAAATAAAAGGAGAACAATTTGGTATAGTGCAAATTGTACAAATTTTAAGGTGTGTGAAAAAAAAATTGATTAACATTAAATTTTTTAATTTAATACTGATGTAAAATCGTAATCAGTTAATCAAGTTTATAAAAGGTAGAAAATCTTTACTTCTGTGAATGTTTTACGGGTCACAACTATGTTTTTGTGTCTTCTATATTCACCATCACTTTGTGATATGGATTCACATTTGAATAACTTTTGAAAAACGTTGTATTTTCACAACACTTTTTTGCTCTTTTTTGCTCAAATATGTTTCGAATGGTATTAATCCTTCTACAGTGTATTTTTAAAATTAGTATATAAAATTGTTAAATACCTAGACGAAGGGGTAATCGTTGTTTAAAAAGGATTGTGAGACAAAAAACATATATCGAAAATTGGACACCAAATCCAAATAAACTTAAATTCGTTTTCGATGTGTTTACTATCTTATTTAAAATTTAACTACCCTCACATCTTATTATAACTCCAACCCCTTTCATTTCGTATATACTAACAAGTAACGGTTTTATAAAAATAGATTTGAAAGAAAAAATACACTGAAAAGGATGAATACTATCCGGAAAATGTTTGTGTAAAGTGCAAAGTGATTACAACGTTTTTAAACAAGTACTCAAATAGAAGGAACATTATACTTTTTTCAAAATGTATCATTATAAGCTTAATAACCATGACGCTATTTTCTTGGAGTAGTATTAGAGAATAACCGCCAAACTATTCTCCCAATATATAAATCTCACCCTTCTTTCTCTTCACACATACGATAAAATTACTCTTCATTGTGTATTTTCGGAATAAAAATATTTTCAAGAATCAATTGTTTCTCAATAGAGACGAAGATGCAAATTGGAAACAGAATATGGTTGATCAAGGTGTTTACAGGACTTATGACCTGTCATTGGTTGGGTTAAGCGCACGCTTTATGTAATACAACATTCCCCATTTCACCTTATTTTTTCTTATGACCACCATGTCTGACAAATTTTTGGAAGTTGTATATATGTTAATCTCCAACACTACCCTTTAAATGGTAGTATATTCAATCTACACACTAACGCCATCTATGAAGATTGTATTTTAAGTATTAAGCAGAAGATCTTTTTAACGCAATGTGAAAGGCTACCGCCATTTACCGCATTGCTAAAAATATTTTATTCTGTATGTTTCTTAAACCCATAAATATACATTGAACTGCAACCATTATGATTTATCGTCGAATACCAGTGTTTAAATTGATTCAATATCTAGAGCCTTTAAACCGATAGTAAAAATGAACCGTTTTTATTGTATTTTTTTTCAAACAGAAATATATTCAATATGTCTTTGCCTTTTCTTCAATATTTATTTAAAAGAGTCCATAAATATGAATAAGTCTGTCCCGTGGATGGCGCTCCTTCTTTCCTTACAGAGCTTGCGTAAGGTGTTCAAATCCTTTAACAAATTTGGAAATAAAATATGAATTTTGCAATAATTTTTTGAAAACATTATATTTACACTTTTTTCGCATTTTTCACGAACATATTTCGAAACACAGACGCCCTTCCTATGGACCGCCATACCGTTCTATCATGACATACCTCTCCAGATTCCTCTACATTCATACATCGTAACATGCACGCTCGTCGATTTTTCGACTTCGAATGTGGCCCCCTTTCAGTATTTGATTAATTTGGTCATGTCATGCTTTCCTTGGTCTTCCACGGCTTCTCTTTCCACTCACATTTCTTGTATACAACATTAACCGTTTTCTCGTGCATTAGTTCCATTTGTCCAAACCATTTCAGGGATCCTTGTTTTAATTTTATTTATGATGCAATCATCTGCCTTAAATTTCTTCCTTATTTCGTCGATCGGTATTCTAGCATATATCGTTTTCCCACACATTCTTCTGAGTGATTTCATTTCTACGGCATTTATCCTACTTTCATCATTTTCTTGCCAGCTCCAAGCTTCACTTCCATACATAAGGGTTGGCACTAGAACTCTATTATGTACTACTATCTTTGCTGTAGTTGAAATATTTCTATTTGTATTATTTAATATTCGAATGTAATTATTTTCATGGCTATGTTTATGATTAAGTTTTGCTTACTTTGGTTTTCAACGTTTTTTTAAATTAAAAATATTTAAATTATTTCTCAGTATTTAAGATTTTATATTATTGTATCAAAAGCGGATAAGCGTAAGTATATTATAAGATGGAGCAGACAGCGAAAAAGGGACTGGTACGGTCATGTTTAAAGAATGGACACCACCAGACTCCCCTATATTGCATTGCATAATCAGTCTCATGGGACACGTAATCGCGGAAGACCTCCTAAAAGATGGAAGGACAGCTGGGAATCTACCTCACAAGAGGAGCATCACTCTGGAGAACAGACCACAAAGGTCTACAACAAGGAATAAGAAGAAGAAGAAGTATCAAAAGAATACAATAAATGACAAAAATTTAAAATAATTATATTGCAAACGAAACAAAACCAATATATTTAAAAAACCAAATGAAACCAGTCTACACGTTTATAATTATATGTGGTTCTATTAGTAAGTGAATAATATGTATACATATATTTTTCAGGAGCAATGTTAAAACACACTAAATACAAAGTGATAGCTTCCTAAGAAATAATATAATTATTTTATTATACATTTTTCATGTAAGTTCCCATTGACCACATTTTTTATAGCTTCTATTAAAATTTTAATTGTACTCGGCGTAGACACTCAGTCCACTTATTAAAATTGCAATTTGAGGGACAAAAATTTCAGGGGGGGCACAGCGCGTCACGCAAGCTCAGTCTGGTCGCGCGACCCACCTCCAATCTAACAAGCTCTTTCAGTTTTATTTTGTAATAAATGTTAAATAAATTGTACAAGTGGGCGACCTGGGAGCCCTAAGGGTCAAATTTACGTGCAGGTTAAGTGCGCCGCCCTGGGAGTCTGGCGGCGTAAGTAATGGCCAACGTGCATGGAATTATAGACTTTACGGTCCACTGGATAAGGTTGTTTGGAGTATGTTGTAAGTGTTGCGATATTTACGGTTTAAACTTTTTGAAGTCTCACCCGTGTGTCTTCGTGCGCCCAAGAAAGCACTTTAAAAAACTTGAGTTTTGTATTAAGATATACCTCTGAAAAATACAAAATTAACATTGGTTACTATCTCCACGAAAATAAGACGAAATTGAAAAAAATATACGGATAATTATTTCTAGAAAGTTCCAAAGAAACGCTATATCATTTACCACCCCAAGTTATTAAGTCTACCAATTTTTCTTTATTCTACCATAATAAAGAAAAATGTAGACGCAATCCTAGAAGTAAGCTAGATAAGAATAGATACGAGTACGTATATTCGTTTGCAGTATGCATTATTCTTAGCTACGAATCTTTGAAAATAATAGTAAAGAATAAAAACACTTTTTTATTACTTACTAGCGGACCCGACAACGCTTTTTTTATAGCTATATTCGAGTAAATGCATACAGAATATATGAATTAAACAAATACAATTAAAGTTCGATATCATTTAGTTTATACCGTCCAACAGCGTCTTTTTCCAAATACCAGTTTATCAAATCAAATCAGTTTATTTCAGCAATAGACATTACAAAATAAAAATTTAAGGCATCTATTGAGAACAGGTAATATAATATATTGTATATTGTATACTAGCAGAAACGCATGAGAGATGGTTCGACATTAGGAAGACAGGATACTCTCCAGAATTAAGAGTATTTGCCTTCTGAACGTACTTTCTCTAATATGAAAGACGTCGATCTCCGAGGAGACCGCGTTCAGCAGATTAATTGCTTTTCCCACCGGTGTCACCAGAGGCAGACGTTTATAAAAGAAATTCTTTAATGATTTTAGTTTTTGCTTAAATACACATGCACTGTCATTTAAACCGAGATCGCCAACTCTTAGTAAATCGCACCATACACAATTAACACTGACATCAAACAAAATTAGTTTACACCAATAAGACTGTAACGTCCTGGTGTTAAAAGATTTATTTGCCAGTCACACTAAGAATTCATTAATATGCATTTAATAGGTAACATTATAACTCGGTTCGTATTAAATAAAGGTTGTATGATTGTCACACTGTCTATGGTCTGGTGTAGAATTCACGTGACAGTAAAATGGCGATAGATTCAGATGAGAATCAATAGCTAAAAATAAGTATACAGTCTTCTTCTTCTTCTTCCTCGGCCTATTCCCGTCCACTCCTGGACAAAGGCCTCCTCCATTCGCTTCCGTGTCATTCTGTCCTGTGCAGACTGCATCCAGGTTATTCCAACGTGTCTGTTCAGATCATCCTTCCACCGTAGTTGTGGTCACCCTGCACTTTTCTTCGCCGACACGGTCTCCAAGTCAGCAGTCTTCTTGTTCACTTTTCATCTGAGCTTCTGGCTACGTGACCTGCCCATTGCCATTTTAGAGTCAGTGACCTTTGTTTTTTCTCTCACCGTATCGTTTCTGACTCTGTCTCTTAGGCTTATTCCTAACATGGCTCTTTCCATGGTTCTTTGGGTCACTCGTAGTTTCTTGGCACTTTGTTTGGTCAATGTAACAGTTTCAAGACCATAAGTACCAACTGGCAGAATGCAGGCTTCATAGACTTTTCGTTTCAGGTTGATCGGTATTTTTCGGTTTTTAAGGATGTAACTCATGTTTCCAAAAGCTGCTCAGCTTTTTCAATTCTTCCATATAATTGTGTTCAAATAATCTGCTGTATACAAAAGCGGAAAGCAACGGGAAATTACCACATTAAAAAGGCCCAAGAAGCATCCCAGGAACCAGCAAAGATGTTAATAAACTTTGCTGTAAGGCAATCCCAAGGATTGAAACAAAAAAAATTTACAATATTAAAAAAAAAACTTTATTATTATCTCAGTTCAAACAATTTCCCATGGAACTTTACAAGTTTCCATCGGGATACGAGGAAGAAAAATAGGAGAAACAGGCAAAACAACTAAGCAACCCCAGCAGGCAGCCTGTGCCGGTGGTCGTATGTGGAAAGAAGTAAGCATTGCTTACAAAAAGAGAGCAACGATTTATTACTCCAAATTGAATTCTTTTACTCTCATTATTTCGTAGCATCTCAGTACAATGGGTGGGGATCTTTAGAGATACAGAAAGGGTATTATTTATGGCCCGGGGTCATGAAATATTCAGGTTTCATAAACAATATAACTATAAATTCGTATTGACCAGAAAGAAACTCGCTTTATTTTTTAGGAGGGATTACGTTTTTGAATTTACGCGCAATAAGAATATCCTTCGGGGGTGCTCAACTGCTAAAGGCTGGAATAATCAGAAAGGGTAGATTTTTTCGTGCATGGAAACCGTTTTTCTTGTGTTCGTTCGTTGAGTTATATCGGAAAAGAGGTATTACTTCAACCACCTATAACCGTATAGATTTATACCATTTACAAGCGCTACTAAAGGGTTTCCTCAAATAATAAAAACCTTCGTTTAAATTACAAAAAAAATATTTTAAAGAATGCTTTTACGAATTACCAATTTTAGTATGCATATGGACCGATAGTATATTATTTATTGTATAATATATTATTTCTAGTTGATAATCTAATGATCTTACTGAAATATCTTAATATTAGTTCATTTTAAATAATAAATTAATAAAACGAGATTTTTTATTAACTACTTACACCAGGCTAGTTGGCATTGACAGACTATCGATACCAGCTAGACTGGCGAAACCAGTCGCTGTCAAAATAAAGACAAAAAGTGGAAATAGTTATTACAACCAACATCGTTTTACTTATTATTACATTAAGTTGATATTTTCTAAAACGTATGAACAATAGATAAAATTCATCCTAGATCAAAATACCAAATAGTTACTTCCGAAGAAAAACGGATAGAAAACTCATAATATCATTTTTCCAAACCATCGGAAAATACAACCATCGGAGAAATTCAAAGACAGAACTTTGAAAAATTGTTTTCTTTTGATTATTTTACAAGGAAAAGGTAAGTCTCCCGTTCTAGGGATCACGGGGTGATATAATTTTGAAGGAAACCTTCTTCTCTGTGATCCCTCGGGAACTGGGAATATTTCCTGTTTCCAGAGGATTTAATCCCATGCGGCTAAAGGGTTTCCTCGCGATTTCACGTTTCGGCTTTATGACCGGAGGGCAAATATGCTAAAACTCTTAGAGAATCTTCAGATAACGTCCGGTTACTTATCTTTCCAGAGTAACTTGTACCTCACAACTTACGACCCTGCTTTTTCAGATTTACTTATGTACTCGCAGTATAACATACAGTAACACAGGCCCATAGGAAAGGTTATTTTAATATTGTTCGTGTATAAATATAGTAGAAAGAATATTTACATAAATAAGTTATTTTTTGTTTCTTGAACCATGATGTAAAACTCTATATTAAAGAGCAATTGTGCGAAGAGCAATTAGTCTGCTGAATGCGGTCTCCTCGGAGATCGACGGCTTTCATATTAGTGAAGTACGTTCAGGGGACAAATACTCTTGACTTTAGAAAGTATCTTGTCTTCCTAATGTCAAACCATCTCTAATGCGTTCCTGGTATTATGTTGTATTTTTATAATATTTCACCTGTACTCAATAGATGCCTTAAACATTTTGCGGTTTGTAATGTCTTTTGAGTTAATAAACTGATTTTATTTGATTTGATTAAATAATTAATTTTGTTATAATCAAAGTTTTGTCATAATTTACAGGAATGACATGTTTCGCCTGCCTAAGTTATTATCAAAATTCGCCTGTCGACATTTAATAATGCCTTAGACATGTATGGGAATGACATGTTTGGCCTTTCTAAGACATCATATTTACATTTGATTAATATAATAAGATAATAATAGTGATAAATAGGATAAGATAAAAAATAATTAGGCTAATTTTTAAAACACCGTTATCGTGAATAACTTACCTCAAGGGCGCTTTGATAAGCAATATAAAGATCAGATACATAGGTTGGTGCCATTCCGTGAAGTGTTTTAAAAACCGTCCAGCATAGTTTATATTGGATTCTTTATTTAGATGTTGTGAAATATTAGAATTTTTTGGAACACATTTTTTGACAGACTTAGACAGGCGAAACATGCTCTTCCTCTTCTTTTCGTTCTCCTTTTAGACCTTTGGTCTGTTTCTGTAGTCAGGCTGGCCTCTTTTGGGAAGTTGACGCCCAGCTATCCTTCCATCTCTTTGGCGGTCTTCCGGAGGGACGGTAGCCAACAGGAATCTGACGCGCCACAACGTGTGGGATTCTGGAAGGATCCATCCTCTGCACGTGCGCATTCCAGTATCTTCTGCGTTGTCTGCCCCATCTTACGATATCTTCCACCTTGCAGATAGCCGCGTTCCTCACTCTATCTCGTGGAGTCTTTCCTGCTATTGTCTTCAGCATCTGCATCTCTGCAACCCGCACTTTAGCCTTGCCATACGAAACATGCCATTCATATAAATTATTAATTGACAATTATAATAATACTTCTGGAAAACAGACGTCTTGGTTCGAATTAATTATTTAATATGGAGTTTTATACGATTGTTCAAGAAACAATAATTGTTACGAATTCACGTGTGTAATGTTTAAACAAAATATTATCAAATAAGCAACCGTACATAAAAGACATGACGTAATAACTTACATAAACCAACAAATTTACGGTACATGTAATTTACTGTGTTAAAAATTAAACGGGAAGTGTAATTAAAGTCCACAAAGTGTAATTACACAAGCTATTCTTCGGGCTTCGAGTGCAGCCAAACATACCCCGGATTGGAAATTCAATTACAAGATGTTGGCATAAACGGGGTGCGGAGGGCAAAGGCGGTCTGGGGGTACGTGGAGATAGATGTTAATGTCGTTATACACTAGTTTTAGGCTCAGTATTGTACACTCGAAGATACGAGTACGTTTATATATCAATCAATATTTTTATTGCTTGAAAGTGCAGTATATATGCATTTTATTATGTATATATTGTTGAAAGATGTGAAAACAACCACACATTTGAATAAATAGAAAAGCATATTTTATTATCACAAAACATTATTTTTTAATTGCAGACATGTTTCGGTACTAATTCTATGCACAAATTTTAGCAATAAATAAACACAGAATCGTCGAAAATGGGGGTGCAGTTATGCCTAACAGTAGGGGTAAATTTTAACTATTAAGGATTTAGAAGGGGGTGGGGGGGGGTATAATGGGAACATTTCACACATGGGAATTGAATTTAAATTTAGAGGGTTGTTTATAATATTATCGTTATTTAATGGCCTTTTTATTTCTAAAATTTCAGGATTATTTAATGTTAGATTTATAATATTAACATACAAACTTCAATACCGTAATCTTGACAGACAAAACTCTTAGACAGAAACACTGAGAAGGTCGGAATTAACGGATGTATTTGAAAGGGTGGCTGGTCATAAAAGAAGGAAAAGATGGGTAGTAGAATGGAGACCTCGTGAAGATAGAAAAAGTAGAGGGAGACGCCCCATGGTTTGACAGTAGTGGACGGCATCAGCTGTATAAGCAAAAGTAAAGAAAAGTGTTTATTAATAGCAAAAAAAAAAACTTTAGTTCACTTGGTATTCTATTGTTATATTCATATTCGAATTTTTCTTATTTTTCTCCTTTTAGACCTTTGGTCTGTTCCTGTAGTTTAAGCTGGCCCTTCTTGGGAAGTCTACTCCCAGCTATCCTTCCATCTCTTTGGCGGTCTTTCGGGGGATGGTAGCCAACAGGAATCTGATGCACCACTGACTCTTGACGGATCCATCCTCTGCACGTGCGCGTTCCAGTGTCTTTCTGTGCCGTGTTCCTCACCCTATCTCGTTAGCTGTGATCCTCACCCTGTTGTATTCGAATTCGATATTTAAATTATTATTATATTTGAATACAAGGAACATATCGTGGGTATTCTGCTAAGTCAAAATTACTACTTCTGAGAAGTTCAAAGTTTGTAAGGATATAACAATTTTTTTTATACTAAACATTACCAAGCCAATTTGAAAAAATGGTATAATTGATCTATTAACTACATTTTATTTAATGGTTTTATAAATAACAACTGAATTATCAGCGCATTTTTTTCAAAATAATAGTGGACATGACTTAGTGCATTTTCGCTGATAGTAAAGTATTCAAATTGAAGTCACATTGAACCTGCTATTCACTTTGTGAGAAATGTTTTTTTTTATTTAATTAAATTAGTTATGCAATAATTTTATCTTATGTACAGTACCTATTACATTAGGTAAAATAATAATTAATTAGAAAAAAGAGAAAAGAAAGAAAACAATAATTGCCACGTTTGCCCCTGAGTGAAGCATGTAGCTCCATAAGCTCCGCTGAATACATCCGAAATATTGTTATTGATTATTAATAATCATCAAATATTTATCCAGTGAATTTGCATTATTTGTGAAATGTATACTTATATCTGTAAGTATACATTTCACAAATATTTGTAAATATTCTGGTCAATTCTTTGGCGTATAAAATAGGAGTGATACTCCAGGCGACTTCTAAAACAGTGCGCTAGGAGGCGGTAGCCTCTTCGCATTGTGTTAATAAAGTAGTTTGCTAAATGCTAAAACAATCATTCTTCATAGATGGCGTTAGTGGGTGGATTGTATAGATTAATCTTAAAAAATTAATTAGTACAATCAAATCTACATAGATGGCTAACTGGAACTGACACGTGAAGATAGGTATGGATTTGGAGTATATATACAACTTCCAAAAATGTATCATGCATGATCATAATAACAATGGTGGAATGGGGAATGTTGTAATTACATAAAGCGTGCGCTTAACCCAACCAATGACAGGTCATAAGTCCTGTAAACACCTTGATCATCCATATTCAGTTTCCAGTTTGTTTCTTCGTCTCTATTGAGATACAATTAAAAATTTAAATTTGCATTAAGTCCCTTGGTGCTTTTTCCCTGGACAGAATTATGTTATTTTGATTTATTACAGAAAACATCTCTACTTGTAGTGATAGGACGTTTTTGCAGATTGTAGAGTATTTTTTCAACAGTACCTCATCATTAAGTCAAAACAGCAAAAATTGTACTTAGTGCTTTTTCGCAGAATACCCACGATATAACTAAATTCAGTGACCCAATTATTCGCTTTAAAATATGTCAAACCATTCAAAACGGCAAATGAAACTAAAACCTTGCTACATACATTTTTTTTATTTCATAGCAACGGTTTGAAAGCTAAATATTCCATTTTGTTATATCCACTCGCCGTCGGGCTTGACAGCAGATGTTGCCAGATGCACTCCAAAAGTTACTCAAATTTATTAAATTGTATGTTCAAAATTACAGCGCTACGTAATACACAAAGCAAATAGATAAAGCACTCAAATATTTATACTTAATATTACACATGCAGCCATAAATTAAAAAAATATTTTTTAATTTATTTTCTGAATATTTTTTTTAACCCTCTCTTCCCTATGATGGGTGTCTTCTACACGTTGCTTCTAATAACCATAAATATCTCTATAAATATAATAAATACAAGGTTAAGACTTTAGGTATTCCTCCATAATATATTTACGCATTGATTTAAAAAATAATGTTAATAATAATCAGAATTTATCGGGTACATCGGAGGTATCGGAGCATAAACTATATATAAATTCGCATCTTACTCTTGCATACTTCACTGTAGAAGCGCGAGGAGCTCAATTTCTCAATACCGTCGGCGGTAGCTCTCGGGCTTGCAACCAGAATGGACCTATGCCTGTTCCATTTTTGTTCTCATTTTTCCGATTTAAAATCGCTAATTTTTGATCGCGTATTGACTACCCAACACCGGAACGCGCGTTTTTATTTTAGCACCGTAAGGGAAAGGTTAATGAATAAGGTTTTTCCACTTTTGAGTATATTTTTCTCAGCATGTTTTGAAGATTTTACATTACCGGGAGTCATCGGGGGAACGAATTATTCTAACCAAATCATGTTTTTATCATCGAGAGAACGATATATTCAAATCAATATTATGTTTTTTAACTGTTTTAATTTTTAAACACTATTATTATATCATACGTATCACAATTTGTATGTAGCCAGCATAATCAACAGAGCAAGAGGGGCTTTCGCAATGCTTCGTCCTGTATGGCGTTCTAGTATCATTTCGAGAAAGCTCAAGCTCCAAATATTCAACAGCAGCGTTAAAAGCGTACTGCTTTTCGGATGTCAGACTTGGAAATCTACCGCGGACGTTATTAGAAAACTCCAGATGTTTGTAAATAGGTGCATTTGCTCAATATTAAAAATCTTTTGTCCCCAAAGAGTGTCAAACACCGTTATCTGGACCATGGCAGGCGAAAAGCCATTAAGGGAACAAGTCGCTAGACGCAAATGGCTGTGGGTCGATCACACCCTGAGACGGAACCCAGCCTGCATGGCTCAGGGCACACTAGACTGGTCCCCTGTCGGGGGAAAGAGGAAGCGAGGCAGACCTAGAGCCACCTGGAGAAAAGCCTTACAGGACGATGTCAAAGCAGCAGGCCTCACTTAGGATGATTTTAGGCATCAGGGATGCGAAAGAGTCGGATGGAGAAGGCTCTTTGAGACCTTATGCACTACGGAGGTGTGACAGCGCAAGAAGAAGAAGGTCACAATTTATTTTTATGAGATTGTCCGGATTGTAACACCTGATGATGCCAACATAACATAGGTTGATGAAACAGCTGTCTTTTTTATTTTATTTTCCTTGTATACAACAGGTCGTTTGAACCCAATTACTGCATACAATTTATTTTAGCTATTATATTGATTCTTATGACATGTGATAGGTAGCCAGTCTATCGCCATTTTATTGTCACGTTAATTCTACACCAGACCAAAGACAGTGTGACAATCACACTGCCATCGCCGGGAATCAAACCCGGGACCTTCGGAATGGAAGTCGGAGCTCTTACCACTCTGCGACGAAGGTCGTCTTGATATTTCCATTAAAACATTTTTTGATACGGATAATAAAAAATGTTTCAAAATTAAAACAATCAATAATGTTGAAGTATCATAGTGTTTCAAATATGAATTATTAAGATATTAGATAATCAAATTTTTTTACGCAATACAAGAACTAAAGTATGTACCATGTGCAAGTTTACACTTTAGCATACAGAGCCTTTAGGGACAGAGCATTACCAAGAGTTTAATGGGGTAATTTTTAACGTTTTGAATGTGAGTTTTGTTTTAGTGAACCACTCGAAAGTGGAAAAAACTGTGTTTTTAATTCGTAACAAAATTTGTCACTATAGAATTTCACAGTATTAACGCCTAAAGCTTATGCTAAAAGCTGCATTATTTTAAATATTGAAATAAAAAGCTAATCAACTTATTGAACGCTAAGGCATTAACACTGTGGAATTCCATAGTATAAACTTAGGAAATTGAAAAACTTTGTTTAATACACTATTTAATAAAAAAAATATTTAAAACCACGACATGTTTCGGAGGATACCTCTATCTTCATAAAAATATAATAAAAACTAAACAAAGAAAGACTTATAAAAAACGCATTTAAAATTCGATAAAATAATTCAAATTTAAAAATTAACCTTTGCTATTTGTTATAAGTTATTTTTTAACAGTAAAAATTAATAAATAATATTAAATAATAATAATACATGATGATAATATAAAATAATAAAATAAAATGATATTATAGAAAATAACATACACATTTAGTATATTTTTATACCTGAAGGTGGAGGTATCCTCCGAAACATGTCATGTTTTTAATTTTTTTTTATGTTCACAACAGGTCGTTTGAACCCAATTACTGTACAATTACAATTTGTATTTTTTAGCTATTATATTGATTATCGTGACATGTGATGGGTAGACAATCTATCGCCATTTTATTGTCACGTGAATTCTACACCAGACTAAAGACAGTGTGACAATCACACTGCCATCGCCGGGAATCGAACCCAGGACCTTCGGCATTGAAGTCAGAGCTCGTCACCACTCTGCCACGAAGGTCGTCGTTTTTATTAAATAGTGGATAAAACAAAGTTTTTTAATTTTCTTAAGTTCAAAAAGCTAATGAATAATTAACAGAATTGTCTTCTGAAAAAAAAACGGGATCGAAAGAAAAAAAAATGCTTATCACAAAGCAACTTATTCGTGTTGAATTAGCCACGATTATTATTAGAAAGCAGTTAACACTTGCCCTTTGTGCAAAACCCTTTTTATGTTATTAAGTTTTCTTGTACAAAGGAGACTTTGAATATAAATTATGGCCGAACACAAAAAATATTATTTAAACCGCAAAATGTTAGGCGAACAAACAAAAACTTTTTTAATTAAAGTACATACATTTACACGCCAATTTTTCATTTTGGTAAAACAACAGAAAAAAAACAGCCGTCCCTTTTATTCTGCTTGCTAACATTATTGCCAGAAAGAGAAATGAGATGCTTTTATAGGGAAATATATTTTAATGATGTTCAATGTCTGTCTTTTTGTGTACTTATCCGACGAGCTTTAAAATAGGCATTTGATTAAAAAATAATGTGTACCATTAATTCTTATGATATTTCAAATGTATTATACATTCTACCGATGACCTTCGTGCCAGGGTGGCAAGAGCTATGACTGCCACACCAAAGGTCCCGGGTTCAATTCCCGGGGATGGCAGTATGATTGTAACACTGTCTTTGGTCTGGTGTAGAATTCACGTGACAATAATGGCGATAGATTAGCTACCTATCACATGTCATGAAAATCTTCTTATTCTTACTATTTTAATAGATCTGTTTTATGGGGTCGAGGTCTCCTGGGATACAGAACTCCAACTGTCTCGCCATCTCTTCGCAGGTCTTCCGGGTTGGCGAGTTCCCATTGGCATGTTGTTTGCGGCTGCTTGGGGGAGTCTATCATCGCTCATTCGTTCCACGTGGTCGCGCCAGATGCGTCTTCTTTTCCTGCCCCATCTGACAATATCTTCGGTATCGCAGGTCTCACGTATTACTGTGCTTATGATTCTGTCCCTCAATGTTTTGCCCAGAATAGCGCGGAATGTCTTCATTTCGGCGGTTCGTAATAGTGCTTTGGTTCTATTTGTGCCAGCCCTCTATTCTATACCATAAGTCATTATGGGTCTGACACATCGCACGCCTAATAGTAAACTGACCGATTATGGTTTAGGCCATAATTGAATTAACATTATACAGAGGCTTGTGTTAACGCGATCCATCTTTTTTTCACAATGTTAAGGCTACCATTCGTACGTATGATAATCGTTCACAATGTTAACGCACACCATTCGTACGTGTTTTTCGACTGTTTTTGTTAAAACACCAACTCTTGTCAGATTGAGAAAAACTTGCTTTTTTTAGTTAAGCCAGCATTCTATTAAGCGGGAGACATGTCTAATATATTCGCACTTTGCTTTCCACGTCATGAAAATCAATTGTTAAAAAGTAATGTATATAAAAAGCCATGGACCGCAGAGCTTGACTGAGTCACTGAGTGACCCCCCTGAGGGTGTACTGATTGCCTCGCTAGGGGTGGGGGCTGCTGGCAGAACTGGGCCTCGCCCTCTCCATCGCGGCGATTTCTTAATATATGTATATTTTTTTGAGATTTTTGTAATGTTCTGTTCCCCTGACCTGTCCCGTGTCCGCTATATAATAACGTTGTGCGTACTCACGCCATTCCGCATTTGTCTCCTCTGATCCTCCTTTCATTTCCCGCTGTCATGTGTCCATGAGTCCGATTCCCATTTAACCCCGTTTAGAAATATTGTTCCAATGACAATTTGAATAAATTCTTCAATACTATTTTTAAGTTTTGCTGGTGTTAGATTGTTTTAAGTGCCTCATTACAGTGGATAACGTGAAATAAAAATTAAATAAACACAAATGTCCGGATTGTCCAGCTGACGACAAGTGAACCGTCTAAAATCTAAAAGAACATTATGTGTTAAATTATTTTTATTTGTAATTTTATTTTATATCATTGTATTATGTATCATTTGTTTTAGATTTATTTTGTAGACGTTGGACGATCAAAGTGTGCGTGGAAGATGCCTATTGGTGGCGATGAGATTCGCAACCCATCACACCGCGTCTCTCGCGGGGGCGAAAAGAGAAGGATCGAGTGCCGCATCGATTAAAGTGTGGCAGTCCATTATTTTTGCCTACCCTCTCGGGGAGACGGCGTGATGGTTAGTTAGTTAGTTAGTTAGAAATATTTTAAATGTTTTTAGTGTTATCTGAATGTTAGACGGGACATAGAGGAAAATATTAGTAGTTTAAATGTGGCTTGGTCCCTCTTGATTTCTTTTATACCATTTTTAACGTAGGTCCCGCAAGGACAAGAGTCGGGCCTTGGGATTGAATGAGCGAAGATGACGAAAGGCGCCGTTCGCCTATAACAGCTTGGGGTTACCGGTGGGAATCCTCTATGTCCTACATTTGTCCTATGAGTCAGCTCTCTAGAGATTTTAAAGTAAATTCAAAATACAGAAATAATATTTATAATTATTAGTAATATCTTTGAGATAATCACCAGCAAAGATCGCGGTAACCGGCCCTTCAGCCTGGAACAATCTTCCAGCACACCTTAAATGCATTGAGTATCAATCAGAGTTTAGATCGAGACTCATAACGCATTTTTTCAAATTATCATTTATTAACAGGAAGGGCTGATCGACTACGTCAGGTGCAGCCCTCATACTAAATATGTTTATAATTATTGTTATCATTATTATCTTTTTTTATCTAGTCGATAAAATGGAGCATCTTCTACAGCGCCCTTGAGATGAGTAATTCATAAAAAGGCGCTCTATAAATTATCCAATTTATTATTATATTATAAGGATCATAATATTTTGAAACCAACAAAATAAAATTGACATATTTATCCATATGTTTAAATGCTTAAGTGTCTGTATATGTCCAAATATTTAATATTAAATATCAAATCAAACCCATACATTGGGACACTCGTATTGAAGTTTAAGTTCTTTGTTACAACGAAATTTTACTCTCACGCATTTCTAATACTTTTGTACAAAGTTATTTATGCATATGTTATGATAATGTTTTTTTTTTTCTTTTTATCTGTGATATCATTTATTACAAATAAACATATTTCTTGTGAATAATTTTCTGATAAATAAAACAGGACTAAAATGTGTTTCTGTATCACATTAAGTACAAAATTTCCATGAATTTGATGTTATTGTTTTTATAAGGGAAAGCATAAAGCAATCAGTTTCTGAGAATTTCTACTGCTTTTCTTTTCCGTTCAATTTGTTTCTGGAATATATTACAATAATTTGTATTAGATTATGATAAACAATGTTTGATTCCGTGTTTCAACAACACACATAATGAATTATGTGCATATATGAATAATGAACTTAGTCATAAACATATCTGGAGTCTATAAAATATTATAGAAAGATTATACTCAAACGGTGTACGAAGGATAAACAGAACGGAGAAAACAGAAAATAAAGATGAGAAAAACAAGCAAGGAACTTATGCAATGACTTCAGCTAGAATGCACAAACGTAAAATATAGAGCCTGGAAGTAGAGTTCTACTTTAATTAATAAACGCTGGTATACACAAATGCGAAATTTAATTTATTAACGCTGTTATACACAAATGCATGATTTATTCATAAACGCTGGTATACACAAATGCGAGATTTAATTAATAAACGCTGTTTTACATAAATGCATAATTTATTCATAAACGCTGGTATACACAAATGCGAGATTAAATTAATAAACGCTGTTATACACAAATGCATGATTTATTCATAAACGCTGGTATACACAAATGCGAGATTTAATTAATAAACGCTGTTATACATAAATGCATAATTTATTGATAAACGCTGGTATACACAAATGCATGATTTTGTTTATAAACGTTATTAAATACATATTCCAGTTTTTTTTTTAAAAAACGCTATTAGACTGTTATATACAGGTGTTTTATTTTAAGAAACAATATTAAACACATGCGCATGTTTTTTTTTTAATTAGGCACTATTAACACAAATGCATGCATTTTTAATAAACCATTTTAAACCCATAGCAAACTTTTTTCATAATCGGAGGACAACTAAATTAAGCAAAGATTACACACTAATCAAAAGTGAAAATTTACGTACGACTGCCCAGAAAAAATATTTTTAAATAATTCAACACTTTGACTTAGTTCACTTATTTTGGCCCTTGTCCCGAAACCGTAACATTTGGCCAACTAAAGTCTCCAGCCAGGTCCAATAATGAGGTGTTGGAGAAATTTATGGTCCTTACAAGTTGTAAAGTGGGTGAAAACTTTAAATTATTCTATAATGCATACTGGGTCGGAGCAAGAACGTATTTCATAATTTCATCGCCCGGGTAATGATTAACGTTTAAAATTGGAACGATTTTATGATAAGGGTGGGATTAAAGGTTCTCGTTTTATTTTGTATGTATTATATAAATACAAGAAGTAAATGCGGTGCGAATGATGGTGTTATGAACAAAATAATGAAAGGATCATTAAGATGATTTGTACATATGGAAAGAATGAATGAAGAAAGAATGGTAAAAAAATTATATAAATCTTAACGATGTAAATGGAAACAGAAATAGAGGAAGACCGAGGAAAACGTGGCACGATCAAATAAATCAAATATTGAATGTCGGCCACGTGAGGAGTCAGAGAAATTGACGCGCTTGCATGACACGATGTATGAATGTTGAGGAAGCAAGAGAAATATGTCAGGAAAGAAAAGTGTGGCAGTCCATTCTTTCTGCCTACCCCTTCGGGGAGACGGCGTGATGGTTAGTTAATTAGTTAGTTAGTTTATTATATAAATTTTATTTTAGATAAACTTATAACACAAAGATTTTTTTTTGGTATATTTATATTTCATTGTACTTATACAACTTATAATAATTAAATATCAGATCCGATTCGGTGAACATTTTTATTGGCTAGGCTTCAATATATTAGTATAATAGTTAATATATTTACAGGACAGGGAGGCCTACTCAAGGGTGATAGTCAACGTTGGGGAGACCTGACAGGACGCGGAAAGAAGAACTATATTATTGTATGATTATTACGGAGTTTTACATCATTGTTCAAGAAACAATAAATGTCTAGAGAAGCCATTATTGAATAATCGCATTAAAACACTTGAATTCAATAACACCGTAAGAGTATGTATGTGAACAATAAATTTGTACAATGTATTTTAGATTAAGGTTAATCTTATTCAAGAGAGAGAAACAATTTTCAAGGAATTGAATTTCACTTGCTAAAACTTTTAGATTCGGTATTTTCAAAACTTTAATGGAATTTTCATACGAAAGGCAAAGTAACTCGGCGACACGATAATTTTATTACTTTATATTAGTTAATGCTTTAAATCTCTAAGCCTAGTTCCCGGACGATAAAGTGGGAAAAATGAGATGAAGGCAATTTAGTTTAACGATAATATGTAATATGAGAAAATACATTAATGAGAATAGTTTTTTCATGGATACGAATACAAAATAATAAACAGTTAAGTGACTTCGCAACATGTCATAATTGTATTAAACTTTAAGTGTTCCCTGTATTGCCATTAAAGTAAAAATGTAATGGCGGCCTTTTTGGCAGAGTGACAAAAGCTATTACTGCCACATCGAAGGTCTCGAATCGATTCCCGATCTATCACAAGTCATGAGAATCAATAGCTAAAAAATATACAGTAATCGGGATCAAATAACCTTTTTGTATACAAACGTGTGGAAGCAACGGGAAACTACCACATTAAAATGTCTGTGTGGCATCGGAAGAACGAGCAAAAATATTACACTTTGCTGAAAACCAATTCATTAGATTATAACTTTAAAATTACTGAACATAATTTAACTTATGACAATAATAAATAAGAAATTCAATTTTAAATATTTTGAATAAGAACACTGTTTTCCACTGCAGAGTTTAATTTTATATTTACACGTTTTGAGGGCACAGCGCATCATTCATCGAGGTAACGATATTACAATAGCACTGTTTAACGTAAAAAAAAGATATGTCATAGTCGAAAAATTTCAAAATGTTCATATTAAGCACTCACTTCGTGTTTAGAAATTTTAATCTTAAAATATAAAATAATAAAACATTTTGTATTTAAGCACGGTAAGGTTATAACAATTGATGGTAACTAATTTCGCTTGGACCCAAGCTTCATCAGTTATTATGTTGCCCTGATGAAGCTTGGATACAAGCGAAACTCGTTAACATCAATTATAATAATCATCATCTTCTTCTTCTTCTTCTTCAGCTTATCGCCGTTCACTCCTGGACAGTAGCCTCCTCCATGTGCCTCCATGCCTGCATCCATAAGCACCCCAGCGTATCGTTCCAGGTCATCACTCCACCACAATTGTGGTCTTCCTACTCTTCTTCTCGTGTCTCTCGGTCTCCAATTCAGCAGTCTTTTGGTCCATCTTTCGTTTGCAGCTCTAGCGACATGCCCTGCCCATTTCCATTTAAAAGTCGTCACCTGGTGGATCACGTCTGTGACTCTTGTTTTATCCCTCACCGTTTCGTTCCTGACTCTATCTCTAAGGGACAGGCCTAGCATGGCTCTCTCCATCGCTCGCTGCATGACTCTTAGTCTCTCTGCACTGTGCTTTGTCAGAGGGGCAATTTCAAGACCACGTGTACTTACTGTATACCGTATTATAATTATACCATGGTTAAATACAGAGTTCCTTATTATTATATACATAATATCTATAAGTTTGATAATCTAAATAATAAAAGAATGTATAAAAAATCATTATACTAATCATACTAAACACGTTGTTTGCACTGGCATTGAAAAAAACTTTAAACATTTGATCCAATTTTAATATTGGACGATGAATTATAATTTAATTTCTTTCTATAATGAAACGGAAGCAATTAATGATACTATTTTCAATTGTTGAAAAAAATGTAAATACAGATTTTTGTATTTTATTTTTATATGATCTACAAATATTTAAGCGTAGTAAACGTTCAAATTTCAAATTTCGAATGAACGTTTTGAAAATGTGGGTTTCAAGTCAATCATTGTAGCAGAATAAGGCATATCACGCATATTGTGTTTACTCACTAGTATATCCATACAATAGAAGAGTAACGCATGAAAAGAGAAAGGAAATTGGTTAGATATTTCCATGAATCATTTATTATCCGACAAGTAGTGTGACTGACACCCTAAAACAGCGCCCTATTCAAATACCATTAAAAACATTTCACATTTCACGAATACAATAACACCCCGAGTTACGTAGCACGCAACATACGTAATTTGCAAGTACGTAAAAATAAAATCTTGAAAATTGAGATACAAATCATAAATGAGCTAAAAAAATTTTCAAGACAATTGTTACATTTAAAATATGTAATACCTATTAAATATTAATTTGTTAATTAGGTATTTTTTTCCTTCTTTTATGTTTACAAAAGATGGGCGAGTGGAGAGGGATATCGAAAGAAGGGTTGAGGCTGGCAATAAAGTGAATGGTGCACTTAAAGTTGTCATCGCAAACAAAAAAATATCCAAAAAGTTAAAATGGCAGTGCACAATGGTGTCCTTACAACGACCCTAATGTATAGAAGCGAAGCATTAAATCTGGCAAAAGAAGGATGAAAGTAGAATAAATGCAGTAGAAATGAGATCTCTTAGACGAATGTGTACATACTCTGTGTATGATAGAGTGTAGAATGGAAATACGAGTATAATAAGTGAATGCGGTGTGAATGATGGTATTTGGAACAAAATAATGAAAGGATCATTAATATGGTTTGGACACATGGAAAGAATGAATGAAGAAAGAGTGCTAAAAAAATTATATCCTAACGATGTAAATGGAACTAGAAATAGAGGAAGACCGAGGAAAACGTGGCACGATCAAATTAATCAAATTTTGAATGTCGGCCACGTGAGGAGCCTTAACAATCGACGCGCATGCATGACACGGTGTATGAATGTTGAGGAAGCGAGAGAAATATGTCAGGAAAGAAAAGTGTGACAGTCCATTATTTCTGCCTACCCCTTCGGTGAGACGGCGTGATGGTTAGTTAGTTAGTTAGTTTTTCTTTTCTTGCGTATTTTGACAATCTTCAAAAAATAGTTATTGGAAACAAGAATTTATCAATGAAAGCGAAAACGGCCGTTCACAATGGAGTTCTGGTCCCAACCCTAATGTATGGAAGCGAAGCATGGAACTGGCAGAAGAAGGATGAGAGTAGAATAAATGCGGTAGAGATGAGGTCCCTAAGACGTATGTGTGATAGAACGATATACTCGTACGTCAGAATCTCAAATGCTGATATAAGAAAGGAATGTAGAGCGGAAGAAGGTATTATGAACAAAATTATGAAAGGATCGCTGCGTTGGTTCGGACATATGGAACGCATGGATGGAGAAAGAATGGTTAAGAAAGTATACGTTAATGATGTAAATGGGGTACGAAGTCGAGGCAGACCGAGGAAAACATGGCATGACCAAATTAATCAAATTTTAAAGGTTGGTCATGTTAGAAGTCGGAGGAATCGACATGCGTGTATGAAACGCAGTTTGTTTGTTTTTTGTTTGTTTGTTTCAAATACACATTTATCACTATATAATTAATTTGTTATCCGAATACTAGATTTAAACATTTCAGTTTATTTTTATTGTATTGTTTGTTTTATCACTTTGTATTTGATTGGTTGTATTTTAATGTTTAAAAAAAATATATATATAATACACACGAATTATAACTCGTTGAAATTTGTTTTATTTGAAACTATTCGTATATTGTAAATAACGAAAAAAAAAAATTAAAACTTTATATTGAGATAATCAAATGATTTTACTGAAATCTCTTGATGGAAGTTCATTTTAAATAATAATTAAATAAAACGATGTTTTTTAACTACTTCCACTTTTGTCTTTATTTAGACAGCGACCGGTTTCGCCAGGCTCGCTGGCATCGACAGACTGGTGATCACCGCCTGGCGAAACCGGTCGCTGTCTAAATAAAGACAAAAGTGTAAGTAGTTAAAAACATCGTTTTATTTAATTATTACTTTATATTGACTTAAATTTCACTTAGGTTTATGGCTTTGACCGGTTTCGACATCTCGCTCACTACCATTTTCAGCGTGTTCGTCGAAGATATAAACCTATGTGGAATTTAACTAAATTTATATTTAAAAAAGAAAAATATATATATAACTTGTTTTTATGAACCCTGTAGCACTGAAATAATTTTCAAATTCAAATTACGAAACATTTAAGTTACGTTAGGTTTCATGGAAAGCATTTCATACGTAATTCGGGGTATTACTGTATAATGCGCAAAAAATACATTTGTACAAAGAACACGTGTGTACCCGCGTATTGTATACCATTGGCGATGAATTCTCACTTATTTTTCTTCTTCTTCTCCCTAGTCATCTCTCCCTGGATATGATCCTCTTCAAACAGTCTCGATTTTCCCCTATCCTACGCGACCCTTATCCATCCTTCCCCGCTACTGGAATTATATCATCAGCTTACCTTTTTGAGGTCTACCTCTCCTCCTGCCTCTTGCATTTTTCCTTTCCCATGGTCTTCACGTCAAGAATTTGAGTTCTCAATCATAGATAAAATCGATCTTGCCATATTCAATATGAAAACAATTAATAAAAACTTGATATTATATTCAATAATTACTAGTTAATCTAATTGAAAGATTGTACTAGAATATGTGGAAAATAAAGTCCCCTAAAATACAACCTAGATATTTATTGTTTCTTGAACTTCTTCTTCAAGTGCCCTGTCAGAACCCCCCAACGTTGGCGATCACCTCGGCGAACCTGTCCCTGTCCAGCGGCGCTCGGAAAAGCTCCTCCACATTTCGGATGCCGGTCCACTCCCTCACGTTTCGCAGCCAAGAGATCTGTCTCCTACCGGGCACTCGGCGTCTCTCAATTTTCCCCTCCAATATCAGTTGGAGAAGATGGTACTTTTCTCCACGCAGTAAATGACCCAGATGTGAAATCTTCCGAACCTTGATAGTTGATAACAGTTTCCTGTCAACTCTAGCTCGCCTCAGGACTTCGGTATTGATAACAATGTCTGTCCAGGGAATTCTGAGCATTCGGCGATAGAGCCACATTTCAAATGCATCCAGTCTGTTCATTGAGTTGACTTTTAAGGTCCATGTTTCACACCCATACAATAAAACAGACCACACATAACATTTGATCATTCTCTGGCGGAGTTTCAAGTTTATGTTATCATTGCAAAATAGTGATTTCATTTCTTGAACAATGCTAAAAAAAAACTGCATACTAAATAATTAATACGAATGAATACATCTGTTTTTAAAAAGTTTTATTATAATTTAAGTGAATGGCATGTTTCGCATTCAAATGCGCTGTCTAAGACATTTTCAAATATCTTTAATAATGCCTTACACAGGCAGAGAAAATGCCTTAGACTTTTGATAATGCCTAAGATAGGCGAAACATGTCATTCACATAAAATAGATAGTAATAAAACTTCTAAAGGACAGACGTTTTCATTCGTATTATTTAATCAAATAACTAAATAACCATCACGCCGTTTCCCCGGAGGGATAGACAGAGAGGATGGACCGCCATAATGCTCTATCTTGACATACCTCTCTAGCTTCCTCTACATTCATACCAGTGGCGGTACTCCCATAGAAACCCAGAAACCCGGCTTGCGTAAGAAATTTCGAATTAAACTCCCAAATCTAAGTAATCATGCCCCCGCATAAACCAACAAGCCACCAAATCACCTTCCAACAATGTTCCCATCAGACGTAAGAGGAATAGCCACAAGAGCTGAACTCTGTAACCCAGAAGAGGTTTTGATTTAAAATTTCTTACGCAAGCCGGGCTTCTGGGCTTCTATGGGAGTACCGCCACTGATTCATACATCGTAACATACCATTAAATTATAATAATAAATAGCAATACGTAATTAGTAGAGCTCTTTTATTTTAGTAAACTATAACTTATTATTAAAAACAAAACATCAAGCAGCCCGCAAAGGTAAATAACACTCTTCTTCCCTGGAAGCTACTCATATTCAAGCTCATATAACGTATAAACATATAATATTATATGATAAAAGAATTTTCTAAAAGAGTTTGTAAAACTTTCTCGAATACATTATTTTCTGTGGCGTGAAAAATATCCTCACCCGACATATGATCATAAATCACATTTAACAGCGCTTTATTTTAAATCTTATTATACATTTTATTATTATATTTGTATTGGACAAGGGATCTGAATACATAATATCTACTAAACGATGGCCGGTTTATGTACTTCGTGTTATTTATGGACCAAACACATTATATTATATATCGTCGGTTCAAAGGTAAAACTCATTAAGTGACATTTAATTTTTTTTTTGCAATTTTTGTATCAGACTTGTGAATTCTACGTCAGAAAATAATCACCAAGTGTTTTTATCAAAGAATAACTGTTATTCTTTAATAAATACACTTGGTGATTATTTTCTGACGTAGAATTCACAAGTCTGATACAAAAATTGCAAAAAAAAAATTAAATGTCACTTAATGAGTTTTACCTTTGAACCGACGATATAGACTATGAGAAATGACACGTACAGGATTGGAAAATAAATAAGTTTAGAAACGTATATTACATCTCTTGCTTATTATATATTATCTGATGATTTATTCTTCTTCTTCTTGTCCAGTCACACCTTCGTGGTGCATAGGGCCTCAAGGAATCTTCTCCACTCATCTCATCTGATGATATAAAATGTGATAAAATTTGTTATCTTTCTTTTAAACAAATTTGTTAAGCTTATTTTCATTTGATGTTATTGAATATTTTCATAAAAAAAAACATTCCTTATAACATTAACAAAACATTTAAATTTTTCACTCAATTTTGATATACTTATAACTTATGTATGGAAGGGAAATTTGGAGTTAGCAGAAGAAGAAGAAGAAAGCAGGATAAATGCCATAGAAATGAGATCACTAAGAAAAATGTCCGGAAAAACAATGTACTCGTATGATAGACTAACTACTTCTTCTTCTTCTCCGGCGCTACAACCCTTGGTGGGTCTTGGCCTCTTCCAAGGAACGTCTCCATCCCGTCCTGTCTCTGGCCACCACCTCCCAGTCTTGCTGCTCCAGGACCCGACAATCTGCCACGGCAACATCCAGCAATCGCAGTCTCGGCCTAACGATGCTTCTTCGCCCTGCTGGATTGTCATACAACACTCTTTTGAGGGGCTCCAGATCTCCCATGCGGTGCAAGTGCCCTAGCCAGCGCAGTCTGTTAATCTTTATAAACTTGACTACGTTGACGTCCTGGTATAGATCGTAGAGCTCTGTGTTGTATTTCCTTCTCCACGTCTGACCATCCTTAATGGGTCCGAAGATTCTGCGGAGGATCTTCGAAGGAATAAAAAGAAATTGTGATATCATAACAGTGGTATAGATTTTAACAGTAAAATATTTGTGATATAAAGTAAGAATGGTCGTATGAATTTCTTTGTATCTGTATATGGTACATTAATAATTCGATTGCTAAAATGTACAGATAATGCTTTTATTGCTCAATAAATAGGATTTATCGGCGATGAAACTGCATGCACCTTGCCGGGTCATCACGGCACATTCCCTTATTGAAAGACGAGGAGGGACTGAGCCATAAAAGTCGTTGCTCGCGTGTCCCGCCTTATCAAAGACCGTGGCCGGCTGATAAAAGTGCATCAATGCGCCGCCTAATGCAATGGTTCCGTGTTCACATCCCGCACGGGGGTGGCAGCTCCAGCTTATAGACCGCAATCACGTCATGTGGCAAGGCGGCTCGTGAAACACCGTTCTCGTCTATTGAGAACCCCTGTGTTCTGAAGCGAATAGGTCTTTTTGTTCCTGATAACTACCTGCGACAACGCCGACATCAATTGTTCTTTACTCCGTCACGCAGAACCAACCTGCCTTTGGTGATGCCAGTAGGAAGAGCAATTCGGACGTTGAATCTAATCATCTCGGACTTGGACATTTTCAGTGTCAGTGAGGCAGTATTCATAAAAAAAATATTGCAAATTCTGGAAAGAGTACTGCCTTACTAACGTCGACATATTTGGATTCCTTCTAATATGTATGATTTTTTGGTCTCATGTTGTTTTGTTTTATTTTATCTTTGTAATACCGTTTTGTGTCCAAATGAGTCGTCTAAATGTTTTATCGTTTGTAATGTCTCATTTGTGTATAATCTATAAATAAATAAATAAATAAGTGGACTTGTAGTAGGTCTTCCTTTATTCTTCTAAGAAGAGATTTTCCTCTATTCTGCGTGACTCTCATACATCTTCAAATCAAATTAAATCAGTTTTTTTGTATACGAGTACAACAGGTCGTTTGAAGCCAATTACTGAATACAATTTTATTTTATACAACATTTTGTTTTGAATGTATAAAAATACTTGTAGACAAATACTGGATTTTACCCATTGCGGGTTAATCATTTTTAAGGATTAATTGTATCTCACTAGAGACGAAGATGTAAATTGGAATGGGGAATGTTGTACTACATAAAGCGATCGCTTAACCCAACCAATGATAGTTCATAAGTACTGTAAACGCCTCGACCACCATATTCTGTTTCCAAAACAATTTACATCTTCGTCTCTATTGAGATACAATTAATCCTTAATTTTATTTTAGCTATTATATTGATTCTCATAACATGTGATAGGTAGCCAATCTATCGCCATTTTATTATTACGTGAATTCTACGCCAGACCAAAGATAGTGCGACAATCATCATAAGATAATCACACTGCAATCGCCAGGAATCGAACCCGGGACCTTCGGTATGGAAGTCAGAGCTCTTACCACTCTGACACGAAGGTCCACGAAAGATATTACAAAACAAAAATTAAAGTTTAAGGCATTTATTGAGAGCAAGTAAAATATAATATATAATGCAAGGAGCGCGTGAGAGATGGTACAACTTTAGGAATACGAGATACTCTCAAAAGTCGAGAGTATTTATCTTCTGAACGTTCTTTTACTTATATGAAAAACGTCGATCTCCAAAGCGATCATCTTCAGCAGTTTGATTTCTCTCCCTACTGGCATCACCAGAGACAGTATAATCATTTAGGATGGATACCCACCAAGATGTTCCCACTGATGCATAAAAAAAATGGTAATTTCTTCGTCGTATCTCGACTCGACTATTGCAACGGCATTTACGTCAACATACCCAAGAAACAAATAAATAATCTTCAATCTGTTTTCAATGCGGCAGCACGACTTATAAAAAGTCATTTCTTTGTTCGTAACACTTTCATTTGCGCTATACTCACATCTCATATTTGAATTTTTACTTTTGTGGAAGAAAAGATTACTCACGAGACGGCACTGAAAATAAAATCGCTAATATGCAGGAGAACTTCCTTCTATTACGGCTAATGTGAGAAGTAATTTTGTGTAATTGCCACATCGCCGATACTTATTAACTCTGTGGATTATTGTGCAATACGTACGTACATGCCAAAAGTTATGTGTGTTCTTACAAACGTCGAAATATTATAAATTTATTTCTGTATTACGATTTTGAATTTCCCTGACACGAACCTTAAATTTTATGTATTATAATAAATAAAGTGTCATCGCTGTCAAAATAAAGACAATATTTGGGAGTAGTTAATAAAAACATCGTTTTATTTGATTATTGTTTTGCCGATTTTTTTTATGAATTTTAACACTGTTTTTTCCACTTTTGAGTTTATTTTTTCTCGACGTGTTTCAAAGGCTTACACTTTCATCATCGGGAGAACGATGAACTAGAACGAAAGTTTATATCGTTCTCCCGATGATGAAGATCGAGAATAATAAACTCTAAAGTGGAAAAAACTGTGTTTTAATTCATAAAAAATCGTCATTATGGAATTCTATGGAATAAGATTAATCGTCATTATGGAATAAGATTATATCAACTTAAGTTATTATTTAAAATGAACTTCCATCAATATATTTCAGTAAAATCATTAGATTATATGGTATAACATATGTATCAGTATAATGAATTTAAACGATAAATGTAAATTTGCGCACTCTGTATTTGAGAAAACAAGTGTAAAACAAAAAATTATCTTTATATTTTAGATTCGTAGTTACTGTTTTATTATTGAAAACTATTTATTTTAATTGAAAAACTTAAATAAAACGCAGTTCACTTATGCGTAAAATTCAAATCTAATCAAATCAAATCAGTTTATTTTCTCAAAAGATATTACAAACAACAATTATAGTTTAAGGCATCTATTGAGAACAGGTAAACATAAAAAAATATATAATACCAGGAACGCATGAGAGATGGTTCGACATTAGGAATACAAGATACTCTCCAAAGTAAAGAGTATTTGTCTTCTGAACGTACTTTCACGAATATGAAAGACGTCGATCTCCGAAGCGATCATGTTAAGCAATTTGATTGCTCTCCCCACCGGCTTCACCAGTGGCAGGTTGGTTCTGCATACTAGGAGATAACACAGTCTGTGCTGACGCTGTCTAAGATAACCATCTGGAATATAAAGATGGATAGCCTCCAAGATAACGAAGCTCTCAAAAAATCCCCTGATAAGTTTGAAGAAAGTGTGCACCCATCTCTTCTTATCTGCAAAATATTGGTCCCCAGCATGCCCAAGAGGAATGCAGTGGGTCTAACAAGGAATGCCGTGTCTATCCAAACACGCACACTTATTTTTATATCGCACTTAATCGCGCTAGCCAAATCCCATTTACTCCTAGCGTATGCGTCACGTCGGGGTCACCAATGTGAGCTTCACTCTGGTAGCCAGGGATTGTGGTGGTTAAAACATCTGTTTTAATATATAGTTATTTTATTTCTTTACTTTATATGAGACGTGATTCGTTCGGCGAGGCGGTGCCCGGCGAGTTGTCAGGTACGCTTGTACTGCCGTGTTCTTCTTGTACGTGCAATACTCAACCCATCGTTCGTGTCCCTAAATACGTTATTTTTCATGGTTACAATCCTGGCGGCCGGCCTCTGCAGTTCCTGTCCTCGACCATTGCCTCTGCGATAGTAATAAACAGGCCCCGGTGGCTGATGTTATGGCCTATCCAGTTTGCTCGTTGCTGGGCAATCCTTTTTAGCATTTAATAATTATAATAATAATAATAATAATATCCTAACTTTTAAAGCGCCGTTTTTGTAATGTCACGCCCTTAATCACCTCAAGGGCGCATTAAGGCGTGTTTTAAATCTAAATGTGTAAGCTGCATCTGATTGATATTCGCGATCGGTTGGAAAGTATAATATAACAAAATATGCAGGTTTTAAATTAGGTATGAAATATGAAAAAGATGGGTTTTCAGCTTATATCTGAAGTCTGTTGGATAATTTATGCATCTGAGGTGTGAAGGAAGATTGTTCCAAGGTGGATGAACAGGCTACCGCAAACGCTCGATCCCCGAAATTTGTACTAGGGCAACGCTTTGGCTCAACTAATCTTCCTATTGCCGAGGAGTTCGCCGAGTGAAGCGTGGATTTCTTTGTATTTAGGCTGTCCGTTATAAAGAGTTCGGATTTATAATTTGGAGCCATTCCATGTAGCGCTTTGAAGATTGTCCAGCAGAGTTTATACTGGATTCTTTCTGGCCAGTGAATTTTGACTCGTTTCTCCGGCCCTTTTCAATACCTCGCTGTTTTGGATGTGTTCCGACCAATGGACCTCCATCATGCGTCTGTAGCACCACATTTCAAAGCAGCTAGACGATTACATTAACTCCGGCCAATGGTCCATGTCTCGCAGCCATACAGCAGCACACTTCAGACAAAATTCTTGATGTTTGTCTTTTTATTGAATGCTATTCTGGCTTGCTGTATCCTGCTTACGATTTCTGCTTTTGAGCGCTCATCTTGAGTTCTTCTACTGCCCAGAAAAACAAACTCTTTAACCTATTTAATGCTGGTGCCACCTAGAACAACATTCACAGATCCATCGTCTCGCCCAACGACCATACATTTCGTCTTGCCCTTGTTTATTGTCTTATTATATTGGGCTAGTAGAATATTTTTAAATCTTTGTAAGACCTCGTTCAATTCTGTCTACATGTCTGCAAGCAATGCGACACATATTATACAGCAAAAGAGTTTTAATTTATTTCAATAATAAAGGCTCTTAATGAATAAAGGTTTAAAAAATATTCAGATTTTAAATATCATGTGGAATGGAATTATTTCAAGAGAAGTGTTCACATATCAAGATAAGGTCCCAGTTCAAAGCACCGCAATAAAACAATGAAGCCTTAAAGTTCACTTTGATCTCGTAATATGTAAATTCTTAATGTGCCTACAGATGTAAGCGTGTTCTAGGCATTCGTTATGTTTCCTTTCTGCCGTAAAATATGAAGCTTTAAAAACTTGTTTAGGACCTTTTCTTAGCGTAATGAATGGAAAATATCCCGAGGGACAATTTCGTACCAGAAAAATTTCGTTTGGACTGTTGAAATAAAAAAAAATCTTTACGGTTTTCATTAAAAAAATGTTTCTGCTAATTTGGCATTCGCGTCCCGCGCTATTTCAGTCTTTCGACGTTTCTTTATTTTTAATTAATGTTTATCTCTACAAGACATCACTAGGAAATTTAAGAAGATGTATTAGTTTTACTGGGGAGTAAAAATAAAATGCTAACAACCGTCATAAGCGACTGAATTTAATACTCAAATGCAGATTTTATGTCTTAGTTCTGTAGGAAGGACCCAGAGAAATACGAGTATTATGACATTTTTTTATAATTACATATTATAAGGAATTAAGATAAAAAGTTAAATGCTAATTAAGCGTACTTGATCCACTTTTTTTAAATTCAGCTTATATATATTATTTTTACATTATCAGTTTGTAAGTATTTCATATATATTTATTGTTTCAAGAAGAAGGATTTAAAACTCCATATTAAGCCATTTATACGAATAAAAACGTCTGTTTTCATGAGGTTTTACATTATTTTACGGGAATGACATGTTTATTGTTGGAATCTGGTATATAAACAGCAACTTGTTTAATTCTCGCCACATTCCGTTATGCCTTAAACAAAGCGAAACATATCATTCCCTTAAAATAAAATAAAACTTCTAAAAAACAGACTTTTCTTCTTCTTCTTCTTCCTTGTTGTAGACCTTTGTGGTCTGTTCTCCAGAGTGTTGCTTCTCCTGTGAAGTAGACTTCCAGCTATCCTTCCATCTTTTAGGAGGTCTTCCACGAGGACGAGTCCCATGAGGCTTATTATGTAGTGCAATATATGGGTGTCTGGTCTGCTATCTTGTATTCCTAAAGTCGAACCATCTCTCATGCGTTCTTGATATTTTGTTGTACTCGTATAGGGTGTTTTTTTAGAGGCATACAATACATATTCAATATGAAAAAGAAACGCATTAAAATGTTGTTATTGTCTATGATATTGGCTTTATTTAATAGATAATTTGATGCCATTATTGTTTAAATATGATTTCGGGCATATAAGCGCCACGGCTAGCTCGAATGAAGCGCAATTGTGATGTCCAATTTTCGAAACTAGAGAATCCACAAGAGTGTACGTGGTGCAAAAACAATCCATGGTCTTCCAAATAACTTGCTCGGATGGACGATTATGTCGACCGTAAAATGGACGTAGTGCCCGATAAGTTTGGCGAACCGAACCATGATTTTCAAAATAAATTTGCATAATTTGCAAGCGCTGTTCTGACGTCAGTCTATTCATGGTAAAATGGCAAAACGTACTTACTACAAATCAACTATTAACTGTCAAATTGACAGTCTGTAGAAACAATGTTGCCAGTTTAAAAACCAAACCTCTAAAAAAAACACCCTACAGGTAAGCTCTCAGGAACCAACCAGATAGCTTTCTATAACGAATTTAAGTGGTGTTACTCACACTATTGCAAAAATTCTCCTTGAAGTGAACAAACTTTAAATAAAGCATTTGGTATGAATTTCTATCCGTGGATGAATTCAGTTCGAAGTATAGTGTGACCAGTTAAAAAAATAAAGGTTTGTTCGTCAAACGACAACTGCCGGGGCACCGCAGAGTTCGAAAGTCTGCGCTCTGAACCCGGTTACCTCAAGAAGTTCACCAAAGCCTCGGAGTTGCGGCCGTCTTGATGTTTGGCGGTTTTATAACAGAAATGTCGAGGGATGTCAGCGGGCTCGCGGTCGCGATACTCAGTCCCCGTTGCTTAGTGCCCGTTCAGACTTTATCAACTTCGACCGTTCATAATACTCGATTGAATTTTAATATCATCATTGATGTTGCTTGTATTGAAAAACTATATAAAATACGATCTCATATTTGAATCTTCTTCATCTTTGTGACAATGGTAAGCTTGTCTTTATTATTATATACATTTGAATAAAAAAGTTCATGGCCTGTCGTGACAACTACAAAGAATATTATTATTATTATTATTTTATAATTTTTTTGTAGAATCGTTCTTTACATCATTAAAGTGCAAGCAAAATCGATGTAAAGAGTAAAGCTTACATATTGATTGTTATGACTTCGCCATTTTATTATCACGTAATTTATACACCTGACCAAAGACAGTGTGACAAGCACACTGCCATCGCCGGGAATCGAACTCGGGACCTTCGGTGTGGCAGTCATAGCTTTTGCCACACCTGCTACGAAGGTCGTCACCGAAGCATGTATTGTATTGGAATTAAATATTTTGTAAAAATATTTAATAAACAAAATGGATTACAATGTTTTTTAAACCTAAAAAAGTATTTTTTTATTTGAAATTTCACGGTATTTGTAAATAATGAAAATGTATTTTTTTTTTTGTAAAAATCTTTTAAAATGTATATTTAGTTAAAATCCACTAATATTTGTATCTTCGAAAAGTTTCGAAAACTCGCTGCCATCTTCTGGACAATGTTTTATATAATATTTTTTTGTTTGAAATTTCTTGGTAGAAGTTCATTGTTAATAATGAAAAAATATACATATATTTATTTTGTAAAATTTTATTGAAGTATAAAAAACTAACCGGTAGGATGAACTGCCACACATTTCTTTCCTGACATATTTCTCTTGCTTCCTTAACATCGTGTCATGCACGCGCGTCGATTTCGCTGACTCCTCACGTAGCCGACATTCAATATTTGATTAATTTGATCGTGCCACGTTTTCCTCTATTTTCCTCTATTTCTAGTTCCATTTACATCATTAACATATAATTTTTTTACCATTTTTTCTTCATTCATTCTTTCCATATGTCCAAAACATCTTAATCATCTCATCTTATTTACAAATACGTTTTATTTTCTTCTTCTACTTTTAATAGATCTGACGATCTGTGACACAGATCGTCTTATCTCGTCGGATGATGAGATCCAGCTGTCCCTCCATCTCTTAGGCGTTCTTCCAGGTGGGCGGTGTCCGTAGGGGATTTCATAAGCGGCTGTATATGCAAGTCATCATCCATCCATTCGGGCTACATGGTCCCTCCAGTATCTTCTTCTGGATCTGCTCTACTGAACGATATCCTCTATTTCGCAAGTTTTTATTATGTCTACGTTGCGGACACGATTTCGGAGAGTTTTTCCAGTAATTGATCTTAAGACCTTCATCTCCGATGTTCTTAGTAGTCCCTTGGTTCGCACAGTGTCAGCCCGCGTCTCTACAGCGTACGTCATGATAGGTCGCAAGCATGTTTTATAAATTCTGATCTTGCTGTCGATACGCATGAGCTTGTTCTTCCAGACCAGATTCTTCAGGCATCCTGAAACGGCAGAGGCTTTACTGACTTGTTCTCGTACTTCGGTATAAAGGTCATTTTGGCTGCAGATCTCTACTCCCAAATATCTGAACCTCATTACTTGCTCCACAGGTATATCATCAACAGTCCGCTTACATATTTTATGTTCATTATTTAAAATTTTCCACCCAAATTGACCTTTAATTTATAGTGTATCTAATATACACCGCTAACCACAAAATTGCAATCGAAATTTGACCGCTGGCTTTGAAGCGTCGAATTTCGGCTGCCAAAGGAACCCGGTGGCTGTGGTGGCGCTTTGACTGCGTTCGCCGCCGCACCCGCTCCAGAGTGGCATTGTTACCTACCGGCATGTGTCACGTGTCGCCCGCATGCCCTAGGCGCCTGTTTCGCATACTCATTACCGCCTGATCATGCACCGCACATGTTAATTACACACTATTTTAACAGATAATACACTTCAAATCAAGTTGGAATTAAATATGCTACTGAAAACTTCTACTTCTTTTTCCTCAGCCTATTCCCGTCCACACCTGGACAAAGGCCTCCTTGATTCGCTTCCATGTCACTCTGTCTTGTGCAGACTGCATCCAGGTTACTCCGACGTGTCTGTTCAGATCATCCTTCCACCGTAGTCGCCCTGCACTTCTCTTTGCGGTCTACGGTCTGCAAGTCAGCAATCTTCTTGTCCATTTTTCATCTGAGCTTCTGGCTACGTGACCTGCCCATTGCCATTTTAGAGTCGCCACCCGGTGGATGATGTCAGTGACCTATGTTTTTTCTTTCACCGTATTGTTTCTGACTCTGTCTCTTAGGCTTATTACTAACATGTCTTATTGGGTCACTCGTAGTTTCTCGGGACTTTGTTTGGACAATGTTACAGTTTGCATGGCTAAGCTTATCCCACCACACCTACACAACGTTGGGTGTGGATTGCATCATCATTATCTTCCTTCCTCCTTTCATTCTCCCCCGCAACCTACGGACAGTCAGTCTCCTGCTGTGTTTGAGTTTTAACGTGTCGTCTCGTTAGTTTCAACCTATCATTATTTATTCGTTCATAAATGACGTTTTACAGTATTTTGAATATCCATCTGGTATTGCCCTGTCCTGCTATACTCGTATGTCCAGCCTATTGCCACTTTAATTTATCTACGATCCATGATGTCAGCAACGTTGGTTCGGCGTCTTATTTCTTCAATTATTATTTTGTCTCGGAGACTCACGCCGACTCTCTATGGATCGTTGTGTAGTTTTTAGTTTATGGACAATTTTTGCTGTTAGGGTGGAAGTCTCTAGATTTAGGTTTATAATTTAATACGGTTTTACATATTCTCATATACTTTTTCGCCACAGCTTCCGTTGTGAAGACGAATTCGAAGTAAAATAATTGGAGGACATCCCATTGAAATATCATGATAGGCAGTAGAGGAAGCCCGGGCCAAGCGGATGCCCTGAACAAAGCGGATTTGCTTATTTACAACAAAACTTAACTTGATGGCGCTAAATGTCTCAAGCAAGTCGCGAGAGCGAACAGTCGCCGATACCATGACAGTTCAAAAAACATGTCACAACTCGCGCACATTTTTTAGGAAGAAAAAACTAATTTTAAGTGATTTGTTTGGAATTTTACTTAGTTAAGTTGTTTGATTAATAGTAGTAATGTTGCTTAACCGGTGTGAATGTAATTTCACAAGAATTCTGTAACTTTAATATATTATTGGAGCCATCATATTTCACAAGTTGCTAATAACTATTTCATTGATTGCCATTTTATTCCAAAGAGGTCCTTTGGGCAAAGCGGATGGGCGATCCTCTTTGCCCGGTCATATTATGATTACTTGTTATGTACCTACCCACCCAAATATCTCATTACGTCATTCAAATTTATATTGTCCAAATGTAAATAATAAAATGAGTGTTTTTGTTTATTGTGTTCTGAAGACTGGATTCAGTGCAGCCAGTGCACCAAATGGGCCCATGAAAGTTGTACCTCGTACGGACGATTTGGCAGTTATTTTTGTGATGAGTGTGAGGAATATTGTTGATATAATGCTCACACACATCACATTTGCTTATCCCGTATGGCACATCCGCTTAACCCAGTGATGTCGGGCAAAGCGGATAGTTTCTCTTGTTTTTGATTCAAAAGTTTTTGAAATGTTTATGTTTTTAATTTTTTTCTTATTTTACTTAAAAGGTTAATAAATGTAGCGGATTTTTAGATCAAAGGAGATATCTAATCTCAATTTTAAGTTAGTTTTTTTATTTGTCAAACCTTAATTGAAACCAGCTTGTTTATTAAAATTACCTAATAGCTCACATTTTTTGTATAAAAACAGAAAGGTGATCTGAACTGATTGATTTGTAGCCTCTCTCTTTCCATTCTACTAAAAACCTCGTCATTCCTGATGTAGTCCATCTGAGAAATTCCTAAAATTCTTATAGTAGCACCATTTGTAGCAATGTACTTGTCCCACTTCCGTTTCCATTGTTCAAAACATTCCTGAAAGTCTTCAGGAGTCAGGCACTTCAGCTGCTTTGTCGTCTCACGTTTAATCGTCTACACGTCGCCCTAGTGCCGCCCCCGTATGACCTTTTTACATTTCGGGAACAAAAAGAAGTCACCAGGGGCTAAACCTGGTGAATAGGGAGGGTGATTAATGTACTTTTTACTGCTTTTTTTTGTTTCCTCCTTCTAAGAGCCATGATCCATGAGGTTACCGGTGGGTAAAAAAAAATGCCTCCTATCCTCTCTCTTCTCCGCAGCCCGCACCGAGTAAATATTTCTCCCCGTCATCTCAATAAATAATATAATATCATTGACAATAAAATAAACAACATTATAAAGAAAAGTGAGGAATACGGCCATCCGCGAGATCTGCAAGGTGGAGGATGTCGTGAGATGGGGCAGACAACGCAGAAGATACTGGAATGCGCACGTGCAAAGGATGGATCCCACCAGAATCCCACACGCTGTGGCGCATCAGATTCCTGCCGGCTGCCGTCCCCCCGGAAGACCGCCGAAGAGATTGAGAGATAGCTGGGAGTCAACCTCCTAAGAGAGGCCAGCCTGATTTCAGGAACAGACCAAAGGTCTACAAGGAGAAGAAGAAGAAGTAGAAGATAAAGAAAAGTAATGACGATTTTTCAAGGGAGATACATATAAGTATCATTAACGGATACTGAAAATATAGATTTCCGAAGCTGTTTATTTGTATTGTAACTGTAAATGGCATCGATTATCATCACGATTGATGTTAACATCGTTTGGATTAACGAAACGTTACTCACTCCGACACAAATGAAATGCAACGTTAAAACCGTATGGTAATTCGCAAGAATAAAATATGCACTGTTCGGGACACCGTGCCCTTAATTCAGGGTACCCGGATGGAGCCCCGAGCTCGATTAATTGTTTATTCCTTTGCAGCGATGCATTTTAATTGCATTACCCTGTTAGCACTTGCAATGGAGAGGGGTACCCGAGTACACCAGTATATACCCAGGTACTTTGAGGGCTTAATGGAAAACAGAATTATTAAAATAAAATTATAATTTTGAAAATATTATAAAGGATGTGTTCTGTTCACGTATACTTTTCAGGAAAATATGTCACGATTTTATTTATATCTATTTCTTCTTCTTCTTTCTCACCCTATTTCTGTCCACTCCTGGACAAAGACCTTCTCCATTCGCTTCCATGTCACTCTGTTCTGTGCCGACTGCATTCTTGTTATTCCGACGTGTCTGTTCAGATCATCCTTCCACCGTAGTTGCGGTCGCCCTCCACTTCTCTTTGCCGTCCACGGTCTCCAAGTCAGCAGTCTTCTTGTCCATTTTTCATCTGAGCTTCTGGCTTCGTGACCTGCCCACTGCAATTAAGTCGCCAACATGGCTCTTTCCATGGCTCTTTGGGTCACTCGTAGTTTTTTGGCACTTTGTTTGGACAATGTAACAGTTTCAATAACATACTCGTAAGTACCACCTGGCAGAACACAGACTTTTCGTTTCAGGTTAATCGGTATTTTCCGGTTTTTAAGTATGTAACCCATGTTTCCGAAAACTGCCCAGCTTAGTCAACTTCTTATTTTTAGCTCGGCGGTTTAGTTATCTCGGCCCAATCGAATATTGTGTCCCAGGTATTATTCTTGTAAATTCTCAATTTTGTTGTCAATTTTGTGGCAACAAAATTTATTTACATAAATATGGTAATATTTATACTTCTCCTTACAACGTCCTCCACTGTCTTTGACCACCCCTTTCTATTTTCCAGGATTTTCCAGTTTCCTCCAATCGTTGGTCCATACGTTTTTTCTTAGGTTCTTTATCCGATTTTCGGACTGGCAGCAGCTTAGAAAACAATTTCCTCATCGCAGGCGGAGTGTAGAGTATAAACCAAATGCGGATCTAACACTAAATGTTTATGTCTCATTTATCCACTTATCTAACAGAATTACAATAATAATTCGATAATTGAATGTCTAAAAATTAGATTTTTGAATGTCTTAGATTTAGATTATTGAATGTCTAAGAATTAGATAATTGAATGTCTAAGAATTAGATATTTGAATGTCTAAGAATTGGATAATTTAATTTCTAAGAATTTGATAACTGATAATTGAATATATAAATACATATTTTATTCTTGTAACAACTAGTGCGGTAGTATGATGAGTTTTGATAGTTAAAACACGAACTTGTAGAAAAATATTATATCTTCGTATAATAGTAATCTAGTTTGAATTTTTCTCAATTATAAATAATCATGTTAAAAAAATCACAATTCAAAAACACAAAAACAAAAACAATCACGAATCACTAGGAAAATATTTAGCAAAACAAAAGTTTTTTTCTAACTTTTTGTATTTTCTAGAAAAAATATAATATTTTATAAATTTTTATTTGAAATAAAAGCCTTTTTAAAACTAAAAAACTGTAGCACCATAGCATCTGATTATGCCATGTAATATTTTCTCCTATCATAAAATTAAAAGTATTGTAGTGTTTTGCTCGTGCTAGAAAACAACTAAAAACTAATTTTATTCGCTCATCGATACATCTCTTTTATCTATCGAAAACGAATTTTGGTGATTCAAATAGAGTTTAAATCAATCTATTCAAATAGAACGAATATAGACAAAAGGCTAAAAAAATTACATAAACCCTCGCTATTGTCTAGAATACAATAACCGTTAAACCGAAAAACTACTTGAAAATTCAAAAACGTTCTATTTTGAATTTCAATATTGCATCGATTAAATGGCAATGGAATAATCCTCTGTGCGGCCAGGTAAGTACTGCGGGCAGCGGCTACCCGGCTGAATATTTCGGAGCCGGGTTTAAAGGATTGCTTAGCCACAAATCGGATTTGGGACGCTTACGTTTCAACGGGACAAAACCAACTGCCGTCCGCCATTGATGGCTATTCCTGAATTTCAAAAGGTGAAAAGAGACTTTTCATTCAATTATTTCGCAGTAAATATATATGTTATTCTAAACTTCTTAAAAATCTTTTTTTTTTCTTCTCATATTAAAAACATACAATTAGGACGAAACAATTTCGAGAAAGAAGCCAACCGAAAAATTCAGTTGGCTTGGGCGGCCTTTGGGAAATTACGTCATGTTCTTACATCCAAAATACCACAATGTCCTCAAGACTAATGTCTTCAACCAGTGCGTCCTGCCAGTCATGACGTACGGAGCCGAGACGTGGACACTGACAAAAGGTCTAGTCTATAGATTAAAGGTCGCCCAGCGCGCTATGTAAAGAGCCATGCTTGGAATAACCTTGAGGAACAGATTTAGAAACGAATTTATTCGACAACAAACCAAGGTGACTGAAGTAGCTCTACGGATAGGCGGGCTGAAGTGGCGGTCATATCTGTCGGAGAACCGACAGCCGATGGGGAAAACGGGTTCTGGAGTGGAGACCGCGTACAGGATTCTGTATAGTTGGACGTCCCTCTGCCCGCTGGACCGACGATCTGAAGAGGATTGCTGGACATGGATGGATGGGAGCGGCAATGGATAGGGGGTGGTGGCGTGCTTTGGGAGAGGCCTACATTCAGCAGTGGATGACAGACGGCTGATGATGATGATGATGATATTAAACATATTATTTTATTAAATCGCTCTTTACATCATGACAGCATGAGCCAAATCAATATGGAGGGTATTATAGCTATCATAGTGATTCTCGTGACATATATGGCCGAGCCATAGAGGGCTCCCTCCGCTTACCCGAAGCCTCTTATAGGCGCAGCGGCGCCTTTCGTCAACTTCACTCGTGCACTCCCTAGGCACGTCCCCCGTCCATGCGGGACTTACGTTAAAATAATAATAATATATGTAAATGTAGCAAACTAGACAATAAGGGTTAAGAACAAATGAAACAGTTATTTTTAACCAACATAAACAAGAGATATATAGTGAAATCAATCTAGGTTACCATACAGTTGTTTGAGTAATCAAAATGATTGCTTCGTAAAGCGTTGTTGTGCGTATAATATGAAAAAAAAATTTACAAGTAATATTCCAGTCTTTTTATAACGATAGAAATTTAAGTATAGCCCCCTTGCATAACGCTGGCGGCTACTTTTCTAGACAATACTTGTCAGATTATAACTGGCATAAAACAACTTATTGGATTAACTATTTACAAATTTAAAATACCTTGTTGAAAGTACGGCTTTTGTTATATATTTGACGGACTCTTTTCAGTAAAATAAGTATAATAGTTTTTTTTTTTTTAGTTGTATCTCAATAGAGACGAAGACGCAAACTGGAAACTGAACATGGATGATCAAGGTGTTTACAGGACTTATGACCTAAGTTTATTAACTCAAAAGACATTACAAACATCAAAACGTTGAAGGCATCTATTGAGTACAAGTAAAATATTTTTAAAATACAACATAATACCAGGAACGCATTAGAGATGGTTCGACATTAGGAAGACAAGATACTTTCTAAAGTCAAGAGTATTTGTCCCCTGAACGTACCTTCACTAATATGAAAGACGTCGATCTCCAGAGAGACCGCGTTCAGCAGACTAATTGCTCTTCCCATAGGTGTCGCCAGAGGCATATTGGTTCTGGTGGCCGGTAGGTAAAACAATCTGTGCTGTCGCTATCGGAGAAATCTATCAGGAAAAAAAGACCAACACCGTCTAACACGGCCGAGTTCTCGAAATATCCCCTAATTAATTTAAAGAAATGGGTAATAAGATGCCCATCTCTTCGAAGCTGTAAATAATTGGTTTCAAGCATTCCTAAAAGAAATGCCGTGGGATAGAACCACGGAAAACTACCATACTCTTTCATGTAGAGATACCTCAGAACTTTTTTCTGAGCCCTCTCCAGCATAACGGAATATCTCGCCTCGTGAGGACTCCATATCACAGAACCACTTTCGAGTCTGCTCCGAACCAACGCGTTGTTTGGGACTCTGAGCACATTGGGATTTCTGAAAACTCTTCCGGTCCGAATGATGAAGCCCAACATCCTAAGTGCAATGTCACAAATCCTCTTGATATGTGCACGAAAAGTCAGCCTACTCTCATACCTGATTCCGAGATCTTTTATCGTAGATACATGTGTTAGTTACTGGTTGTTCATTGTATATCTATGATACACAGTTCTCAATGCTTTAGTAAAAGATAGCATAACGTACTGAGACATTAAATTGCATTTTATTTTTAAATAAGAAAAGTTTACTAATAAAATTTTGATAATCGATTCCGTGTTCAAATTAAAATAAAACCTTAAAATTTGATGCTACCGTCTTGCAATGAGAAGAGTTCACTACCATTACGTGAAAAAGTACCTTTGCGTAGATATTAAAAATAGTGGGAGAGAAAGAATTCAAAATACTTGGCTTACAAATATTTAAAAGGACATGAGGCCTCTACGCCTTTAATAAGAAGATCCCTACCAGCAAAACACCTGAGCCTAATTGATTAAAAAAACCTGACCAAGTAACAGGAAGAGGTGAGAAGAAAAATGATTGGATTCTATGTTAAAAAAAAATAGTATAACTAATACAGGTAGCCCCCGTTGATCGCGGGAGATGCGTTCCGAACATAGCCGCGATAAGCGAAATTCCGCACTCAATAGGGGATCAAAAAAAACATTCTAAGATTCCAAAAGACGTTTTATTTTTAAAATAGACATGAAATAACAATGTCACCTAAATTTTTTTTCCGCTTTGCTAAAAAGTTTTTTGTGTAAAATTTGTCTATAACCATCAAATAATCAATTACAACCACGCTTTATAGCACTTATCGTAATCTTCGTCATTTTCTTCTACCAACTTCATGCATTGATTGTGAAGAGAAAAGGCCTTTTCGATTATTTTAACACTTAATTTTTTACGGGAACAGATGTCGGGACGTCATTTTCTTGTGAAATAGTATGACGGTCCATCTCCTGCAGCTCTTCATTAGTTAAGGGTTCACCGTGTTATTTAAACAGTCTGAATGTCATCTACATCAACACCTTCTATGGCTCCGGAATTGGCTATAAGACTAAATCTTCGACAATATGTTTAATATCAAGCCGGACAAGTGTTGTTGAAAATACTGCGTTATAACGAATCTGGAATTCTTCAATTCGAAGTTCTTCAAGGAATCAAAGGAAGAAGCCACTTCCACCATAATAACAAAGAATAAGATAGATTATGCCATTTTAAGGTATATACGAGTATCTACGAAAGTAAGTAGATATTTACTTTATAATAATAATAAATAATGAGAAGAAATATTGCTTTATACAAAATTGTTACTATTTAGAAAGATATAACAGTAATTTTAATATAATATTAAGATGATTTGAAATAGTAAGATGGGGAAGAAGCAGAAGGCTCTTTTGAAGAGATCATGTGGATCCATGGAGAATACACTTATTGCAAATATTGTCAAAGAAGAACACCCCAAAAGCAAGAGATTACCAGGAAGCCTGTTGAACTTTGGAGAGATGGCTGGACATCATTATTCCAGGACAGATCATTGTCATAAACAGGTCATACGAGCTAAACTAAGAAGAAAAAGAATAAGATGATATTTTGACAATAGTTAGGTACTACATTTAGATATGTAAGTATTATATAATATTTTTATAAAGTTGATACGAATGTGCACGATGAGCGCACGACGGTTCACGTGTATTCCGAGCCGTTGCAGATGAAGTAAGATTAATGGAAGGGATTCGATCTCAGAAAGCCCGCAGGGCTGGCGTGGACGTGCCTTTGGAGAGTTTGCGCACGCCTGTTTAGTATATCTTACGACAGTTGAGTATAAATGGTACGGAGTTCGAAATATCATGCAGATAAATGTATTTTTATTTGAGACTTTTAAGGTTTTAGAATACACGCAAATAAGCAAAATCTGTACATATTTATTAAATTGCACCAGTACACGTTGAAACATCGTAGTTAAACCCGCCAAGTTCTTTTTCTTCTTCTTCTTCTCCTTATAGACCTTTGGTCTGTTCCTGAAATCAGGCTGGCCTCTCTTAGGAGGTTGACTCCCAACTATCTCTCCATCTCTTCGGCGGTCTTCCGGGGGGATGGCAGTCGGCAGGAATCTGATGCGCTACAACGTGTGGGATTCTGGTTGGATCCATCCTCTGCACGTGCGCATTCCAGTATCTTCTGCGTTGTCTGCCCCATCTCACGACATCCTCCACCTTGCAGATCTCGCGGATGGCCGTGTTCCTCACCCTATCTCGAATAGTCCTTCCTGCTATCATTCTCAGCGTCCTCATCTCTGCAACCCGTACTTCTACTGCCTTCGTTCTTGTGGTTTTCGCTCTGGTCTCAATGGTATATTTCAGTATAGGCATTACGCAGGTTTTATATATTCTGACCTTACTGTCAGTTCTCATATACTTGTTTTTCCATATTATATCCTTGAGACAGTCTGATACCGCCGAAGCCTGGTTGACTTGTCCTATTGTTTCACTGACAATATCATTTTTACTTAGCCGATCTACTACCAGATATCTAAACATTGCGACCTGTTCCAGCATTCCGTCATTTAAGGATAACCTGCATCCTAAAGGTTCTTTTGAGAAGGTCATGGTTTTTGTTTTTTCAACTGAGATCATCATATTGAAGTTGGCGACCGATGTCTGAAATCTATTTAAAAGTCTTTGCAGTTCGTCTTCCGACTCTGCTATCAGTGCATCATCGTCCGCGTAGGATATGACGCTCACTACATCCTTCCCTATGCAGTATCCCAAACAAAGTGACCTCGTAGTTATAGCGATTAAATTTTTTTAACTATATACAAATACATATATGTATAATGTATTGAGTGTTTCGGAATGTTCAGTCCGTTTTACAGCAGAGGGCTCTGGCTGTTTCAAACCTTCAAATCGCAAATGTACTTGTATGTCATTCTCACAACAACATTTGTTTTATCACTCCTTAAAATGTCAACTTTCGTGGTAAATAAGAAGCATTTGCGGGAAGTTCTGATATTGTTTTAATTGGAAGAAGAGTGAGGCTGAGCCATATAAAATGCTTGGCGATCATGCTCCATCGAATTAATCATGCAGATAATGGTATAGACGCTATAAAGCTGGTGATTTTAGCGTTGATTATTTAAAAGTTGAATGAGAGTACAGACGATATATCTAGAGGAGTTCTACAAGGTTGCATTTTGTCACCTCTATTGTTTAACTTGTATTCCAATCAAGTCTTCTAATGTATTGCCTGGGAGTGAAGGTTAATGGGGTTATTGTTAATAACATCAGGTATGCTGATGACACAGTAATTTAAGCTGATAGTATACCCGATCTTCAAGAACTCCTAAATAAAATTGATATAGCAGGAAAGGATCTGGGCTTGAAAATCAACGTTAGGAACACCAAATGGATGACATTTGTGCGACTTAACTATTCTTCATCCACTCTGCAACTGAATTGTGCGAATGTTGAAATGGTCGACCAATTTAAATACTTTGGCAGCATTATCACTAAAGCGCTTGACCCGAACATTGAAATAAAATGCAGAATTGAAGTTGCACGAGCTGCATTTAAAAAAAATGAGAACATTATTTTCCAACGATAATGAATGAAAGAATGATTAAATGTTAAATATGGTCTGTTCTACTATATGGCTGCGAAACCTGGACTCAAAAAGTGAATGTAATGAACCGGTTAGAAGCGTTCGAGATGTGGATATTCCGCAGAATGCTCCGTATACCGTGGACCGATAGGGTCAGCAATTCAGACGTACTGCAGAGATTCAGAACCAATAGAGAGCTGTTGTCAAGTGTGAAAATTAAAAAGGTCTCATATTTGGGTCATGTGCTAAGGGGAGAAATATACCACCTCCGTCGACTGATATTAATGGCAGGAATAACAAGGGTTCAGAACCTGTTCTAAGTGGCGCAGGATAGATATGCCTTTGTTGTAGTGATTGCCGGCGTTGGGGGGACCTGACACGGCACTGAAAGAAGAATAAGATAATTTTTAGATAAGTATGTTATTAAAATTGATTTTGAAATCCATACCATCGAATATACTACTTACATCCAAATATTTACATAATATTGTGAGAGTAAGAAATCAGACGCCGCACCAGGGTTGCTGACGTCATGGACGGAGTGGCAAAATTGAAATGGCAATGGGCTGGGCACTTGACTAGACAGAGTGGCAAAAGATGGGCACCCAGGATACTCAGTTGGAGACCATGGGCAAATAGGCGAAGTGTCGAGAGGCCACCGATGAGATGGACCGATGATATTGTCAAAAGGGTTGGAAAATAACTAACCAACTAACTAACCATCACGCCGTCTCCCCGAAGGCGTAGGCAGAAAGAATGGACTGCCACACTTTTCTTTCCTGACATATTTCTCTCGCTTCCTCAACATTCATACATCGTGTCATGCACGCGCGTCGATTTCTCTGACTTCTCACATGGCCGACATTCAATATTTGATTTATTTGATCGTGCCACGTTTTCCTCGGTCTTCCTCTATTTCTGGTTCCATTTACATCATGAACATATAATTTTTTTACCATTCTTTCTTCATTCATTCTTTCGATATGTCCAAACCATCTTAATGATCCTTTTATTATTTTGTTCATGACACCATCATTCGCACCGCATTCACTTCTTATATTTTCATTCGACACTCCATCATACACATCGTCTAAGAGATCTCATGGGTTAGAAAATCTTGGATACAAAGGGGGCAGGATAGAGACGAGTGGAGGAAATTGGAAGAGGCCTATATCCAGCAGTGGAGGGAAGAAGCCTAGCAAAGAAGAAGAAGAAGATTGTGAGAGTACGCGTTTTATATTTTACAGAACATCACGTGGCTCCTCGGATAAAAATCCTGCAGAGCACTTCTACTTGCCCAGTCCGACGTGTGCCACGTATCGATTTGAGACTTATCAGCAGCAATGCAATAACCTGCATTTGTAGGTGAACGGAGTCGAGTAGCAATATCCGTTCTATTCGATTGAATGAAATGCCACTGTTTAGACAATCACGTGATGCCAACCTACAAAATTGAATATCGAATCTGCCTGCTTGCTAAACAGCTAGAACAAATGACATAAATTTTGTAAATTACGCCTATACTCGTATTATAAATTAAAAAAATATTCTAATTCTAAAGATATGTTAGCATTTGTCTAATGTTATTATGTTAGAATTAAATGTTTTAATGAGTCCCGCTACGTTAAAATATTCTCGATGAAATAAGCTTTGAAAGGATTTATATTTTTTCCAATTTGCATCTTCGTCTCTATTGAGATACAATTAATCCTTAAAATGATAACTCGCAATGGGTAAAATCCAGTATTCGTCTACCAGTATTTGTATACATTCAAAATTTTGTAAAAAACTGGTCCAAGTTAAAAAGCACAAAAATTGGAGAGACATCTCCAGGCGTTATCTAGCAATGTAAGTTAATGGCGGTAGCCTTTCACATTGCGTTAATAAAGATCTTCTGCTTAATGCTTGTATCCAATCTTAAAAGATGGCGCTAGTGTAGATTGAACAAAAAAATGTGAAGTGTTTCCCAATATTATAGCATATATACATTAGGGTGTCCCTTATTTTTCAAAGTTTTAATTTTACAATGCATAGGCTCTTGTTTTATTCGTTTAGGCCTAAAACATGCGAAAACAATTTTTTTCCTTATTCGGAACAGTGTAACCCGTGCCGACTTACGCCCAAAGAAGTCCCATACAAATTGCGTCACAGCAACGAGCGGCGCGCTGTCGTTGTTATTATCATTTAGTCTAGGCTTGTCAGGAGTAGCACGGATTGTTTTTGTTTTAGATGTCAATGGAACTAAGAAGCAATTAAAACAGTATTTCCTTGGTTGGTGAAGTAAATCACCAAATTACAGGTGTAAACTACCATCTAATCGTCAAGTTCTCGCAGTTCTATTTTTCAACATACGTGAAGTTAATTTGACTGTTAATGAAAGCCCAAATCTTGTCATTCTGGAGTGCAATATATTATGAAAAAAGGCTAGAATACCTACCAGAGCTGTTCCTAATTATGTTAAGAAGTTAGTGGATCATTATCAGGTCTGACGAGAACTGCAAAAAATAGCAAGAAGATTCAGGACTTACATAGGCGCCGCGAAGAGAACTTTCAACTTGAATTAGATAATTTATTCGATATCGCACACGCCGATGCTCTTGAATGTGCTGTGATACGACAGCATCTTATACAGAATGCTTAAACGGAGCTTGTGTGCAAAAACTAGAAAGAGATTTGTTACTCTTTGCTTGCCGCCATCATGTATACGAACTGATGCTCAAAAGTGCGTTTGAATCGCAAAATCGATTGTACGAGATAATTATAGCAATATCATTGAGCTTGCTATTGTTTTTCTGGGTGAAGGCAATGAAAATAAAATAAAAATCAGACCTGCGGGCCCAATGCAACAAGCACGATGGATGGCAAGAGCTATTTACTCCTTAAAAATACGTTTGCTGCAGTCCCAGTTTAAAATGTGCGCTAAGGACAAACAAGCTTTACGAGATGTTTATTTATTTATTGTGGCAGTTTATGTGAAGCCTTGGATTGAATGTAGTTTGGCGATAAAAGCTCCAAATCATGATTTTTGTTTTTTAAAAACCTTAAAAGATAACGAAGAAGTTGACAATTCCCAAAGCGGTTTTATACAAGTTCAATTAACATTTGTGGTACTTGTCAGAGAAAATAGCCATCCTTTTAATTTTTGATGACAACGTTGATGAGCAGACCAACAGGAAACATTGAAGAAAACTTACAAAAAGAAAGTTTTGGTGATTCGGGAAAGATATATGTTCCATCGAAGGAACAGATGTCTGGCTTTTTATATGGTACGTTAGTAGTGTTTAATCTGGTATTTAAATTAGCACTTATTTGTTTTATTTATAGGTACTACAGGTATTTGTTATCTTGTTTTATGGAAATCTTTGAGTGATTTCGTTTCTGTCAAGAGAAACTTGATAGTAGTTTCCTTCAAGAAATTGTAGAAAGATAGCGCGGAGTTTGTGGAAGCTAAAAAGAAGGTTACTAGCTTAAAATCAGTTAATGACACAGCTGAAAGAGCTGTTAATATAATAAAATACTTTCATGGTTTGACTCCCGCAGATGAAGAACATAAGCAGTTCATATTATGTTGTGTGCCAGAACATAGAAAAATTTACCCAGACTGTAAAAAATGAGACTTTGAAGAGGAAATATCCAAGTAAATAAATATAAGTTTGGATTTTTTTTGATAATTACAAGAAAATAATTATATGAATACATGTTTTCATTAATATTTATCGAACATAATGTTTTTAATTGATTATCTACAACTACATTTAAGAGACACTTAAAGCGGCTATTTTCTAAAACTTTGAGGGCAAGTCGGCACGGGTTAGAATTAACGTAGGAAGTTGAAATTTTGTATTTGGGTAACTAGTAGACTATTAAACATAATTAGGGGGTATGCGTTTCAATAATCCAAAAAAAAAATGTTTGCCCATATAAGGGACACCCTAATATACATCTTCCAAAAATTTGTCAGACGTGGTGGTCGTAAGAAGGGCGGAATGGGGAATGTTGTATTACATAAAGCGTGCGCTTAACCCAACCAATGACAGGTCATAAGTCCTGTAAACGCCTCGACCACTATATTTTGTTTCCAATTTGCATCTTCGTCTCTATTGAGATACAATTAATCCTTAAAATGATAACCCGCAATGGGTAAAATCCAGTATTATTCTTCAAGTTTTTGTATACATTCAAAATTTATATCATAAATATTACGTATTAGAGGAAGAAGAAGAAGAAGAAGATTGTATCTTTTTCTCAATATTAATTATCTAATATGGAGTTTTATATCAATGTTAAAACAACCACGGAGGAAATGAGTGGTGAACAAAATGTTTAGTAAAGCGTAAATTTTTGGTCTAAACTCAAAAGGATAAAATAATAGATTGTTATTGTAAAGTAGAACCCTCAACGCGTTATGTAAACGAAAATTAAGCGTTTGGTCTTTAAAGAGGAATTTTGAAATTCCTAAAGAAAATAATCTGTTATATGTACGTATTATTAAAAGCATTTAATTAATTTATTCAAAACCTCTTAATTGTATTGGGATTCGTGTAAAACAAACCCAGTGCTTGAGTAATGATACAATAATACCTCGCATAGTTCGTTTTTGTTTAATGCGAATTCAGTTTTTTTTTTAAGTTTATCTATTTATTTATTTACTCAAAAAGCATATTTATATTTTAAGGCATCAATTTAAGAAAGGGTAAGGTATCAGGAACGCAAGAGAGATATTTCAAATTTAGGAAGACAAGATATTCCCTAAAGTTAAGAGTATTTGTTTTCTGAACGAAATTTCACTAATTTAAAAGACGTCGATCTCCGAGGGAATCTTGTTCACCAGGCTGATTGATCTTTCCACCGGTATCACTAAAGTCAGGTTGGTTCTTGTCGGAGATATGTGTATTCACTCTATTCTTACAAGATTCTAAATAATTCAATAATAAATTATAGGTTTTCAATTGTCAACGTTTATGCAAGTCCTTCAACATTTCCGTTGTTGGTATATGTGACAATAAATACTCAAATATATTATTTCTTCATTAGTTTTTTAGTGTACAAAACGAGGAAGTTAATTTCTTCTATGTTAGATTTTTGTTTTGTGTTAATAATAATAATAATAATTAGGCTAATTTGTATAGCGCCGTTTTCGTGAATAGCTCACCTCAAGGGCGCTTTGACAATGTTTTTAGTCATGAGAGCTGCATGTGACACCAGCAATCAGATAACCGTTGTTTACATTTTATGGGATATTTTGAAAAGGTGGGTTTTTAGGTGAGATTTAAAGTCTGTCGGATTGTCAATGCATCTGAGGCGTGCAGGAAGCATATTCCAGGCGGACGGACCTGCCACTGCGAAGGCCCGATCTCCGAAATTTGTCCGGGGGTTGCGCTTTGGCTCAACTAATCTGCCTATTGCCGAGGAGTTTGCTGATCGAAGCGTAGATTGCCGCAAGTTAGGGCTATCAGCAACACAAAGTTCAGATATATAGGCTGGTGCCATTCCGTGAAGCGCTTTAAAAACCGTCCAGCATAGTTTATACTGGATTCTTTCAGGACACTTGAGCCAATGAAGATCTTTTAGATGTTGTGAAATATGCGAGTTTTTTGGAACACCTTTTATAAGTCGTGCTGCCGCATTGAAAACGGATTGAAGTTTGTTCGTTTGTTTCTTGGGTATGTTGGCATATATGCCGTTGCAATAGTCGAGTCGAGATACGACGAAGGAATTAACAAGTGTTTTTAATGCATCAGTGGGAATATTTCTTTTGATTGCTTTGAGCTGCCTTAGGTGAAAGAAGCTGGCGCTCACTGTCTTATTTATTTGGGTTTTTAATGAGAGATCTGCTTCGAAGTTGACTCCAAGAAATTTTATGGAGTTATTAGGGATGATGTCAATTCCGAATGTTGATATCGGAGCATGATCGACTAAGTGCTGGCGCTTCATTGAGGCGGTCCAGAGAAATTCCGTTTTGGAAGGGTTTAATTTTAATTTATTTGAGGCTATCCAATTCGATATAGCTTCAATGCACTTTAAAGTTATAGATTTTAGATGGCTGATGTTATGAGGGTCACAAAAGAAACAAATTTGCTGGTCGTCAGCATAGCAATGAGACAGCAGACCAAATGAATCAATTATTTTGACGCGGAACACCAGATTTGAGGGTGAAAAAAGACGATATTTTTCCTGCGACCTGAACTGCTTGTGAGCGATCCGACAGATATGAAGTTATCCACTCTATTGTATTGCCTGTGAAACCGTAAGTATTCTCGAGCCGTTTAATGAGGTAAGAATGATCGATGGTATCAAAAGCAGCACTCATATCTAGTAAAGAAAGCAGTGCTAACTTGCCCGATTCATTAGCTTATCCCAGATCCGACATGATACGAAGAAGTCCTGTTTCCGTTGTATGATTAGGTCTGTATGCAGACTGGAATTTTGATAATAGATCATTTGCTGTGAGGTGGGAATTGATTTGGCTGGCTACAATTTTTTCTAATAATTTGGAAATGAAAGGCAAATTTGAGACCGGACGATAATTTACTAGATTTTCAGAATCTAATTGAGATTTTTTGAGAAGGGGAGTGACGATAGCCATCTTAAGTGGTTCGGGGACTTGGCCGGTTCGAAGAGATTTATTAAATATATTTAACAATATTGGGGCAAGTTGATGACAGCACTTTTTTAGTAACCATGTCGGGATCGGATCAAGTGAGCACTGCTTATTGGGCGATCCTAATATTAATTTTGTTATTAAAGCTAGGTCAGTGTCCGTAAACTTAAGGAGGCTCCCTCCAGTATTCTCGGAGAAGAACGGTGATGGGGCTGTAATGGTTGATGCGCGAATGGAGTTCACTTTTTCTTCAAAGTGTGATGCGAAGTCCGTAGGAGATAGTGACGTCACGGTTTGTTGATGGGTGTTGGCAAGCACGGATCGAACTGATTTCCAGAGGCTTCTGGGATTTTTCTTTTCTGCAGTTATTTTGTCCCTCCAGAAATCAGCTCTCTTTGCTTTTACCATTGTTCGGTAGGATTTTTGGGATATTATCCACGCATCTCTTGGTATTTCACCACTTCGAAAACTTCGTTCTAGCCTTCGCATTTCTCTCTTCCGCTTTCTACACTCATTGTCAAACCACACCTCTGACGTGCGAATCCGGCAAGTTTTTGTGGACACTGGGGCAAACTTATCAAGGAGCGATGTTAGAACACTATTGTATAAGTTAACTAGGTCATTTAGAGGAGACGTGGAGATAGTAGAAGAGTCACACAGAGGGGAATTGGTCAAATCTTTTATAAAACCCTCTATATCAAAAGTCCTCCACGACCTAGAAATTATTTTCCTGAAAGTTGGCCTTGGGGGGTTTAGCTCCATTTCTGTGCGTAACAGTTTGTGGTCAGATAATCCTATATCAGTTACTGTGCAAAGAAGCGCGGGATCTTCTTTCCTAGAGATGAAGACGACCAGGATTCCTCCCCCAGTGTGTGTCGGTTCTGTGATCCATTGAGTGCATCCATGTGTTGTGATTAAGATTTTAAGAAATTGTATATTGTATTGTATTTTAAACATTGTATCTCTACAAGACATGCGTACGTCCTATAATGACATATGGAACAGAAACGAGAGCTGACACCATCAGAACAAAAAGTCTCCTAAGAACCACAGAAATGAAGACTCTCCGATCCGTTGCGAGAACGACACTCCGAGACAGAATAAGAAATTCTGAAATAAAAAAGATCTGCAATGTAGAAGATGTCATGCGATGGGGAAGACTGAGAATACGCTACTGGAGAGATCATGTGGAAAGAGCATGTTCTGAAAGAGTGATAAATATAGCCGCAAATAAAGTACCAACAGGAAATCGACCTGAAGGAAGACCACCTAAAAGATGGCGAGACAGTTGGACATCTGCATCCCAGAATCAGGCTCCGAGAAATAACAGGACACAGTCCTAAATAAAGCAGAAGAAGAAGTATTTAAAACAGACAAATAAACTGTGTATTTAATATTTTACAAACACATTTCAAATGGTTCTCAACATTCTACAGTGTTTAAATTCAAGAACATGTAAGACGGAAGAAGGAAGGTGCCTTTACGTGTTTTATTTTTAATATAATTGTTACACCGACGAAGGATGAAAAAATATCTTACAAAAAACTTATTTTTTCTAATATTTGTTTAAATTACCATTTTCATAATTAATACTCGATGAGTTCGGTTTAAAACAATTCAAGTTAACGGTGGAACCGATTACACGGACTATGCGAGGTATTATTGTGTTTGTTAGTTGGCAGTACCCGCTGGTGCTGCGTCCTTATCTTTTCAAATGTAGCTGATTCTCTCTAGCGGACATGCACTTATCAGGAATGTATGGAGCCGAAACCAATATCGTAAAAGCTTAGATTACATCCATATTATTCGTATCCTCTGTGTAATCCGCTCGCCCCGATTTATTCTGAATGGAAATTGCTTGCACGCTGGCTCGATACAGGGACTGCTACGTTTATTGGGTACTTAGTTTTACAAGTCAATTAATGAAAATTATAATTAACTTGTAGGAAGGAACTAATGTACGATTGTACGATCGAACTAATGTACGAATGTACGATCCATCAGAAATTTATTAGCCATAAAGTTAAAATAAAGTTAAATATCTATAGTAAATAATATGCACAGACCTGTGGTACACATAAGAAAAAATTATGCCAAAAATAAAATCAATCTTCTTCTTCTTTCGGTGCCGTATCAGGCCCCCCCAACGTTGGCGATCACTGCTGCAAAGGCATCTCTGTACTGCGCCACTTGAAACGGGTTATGAACTCTCGTCATTCCTGTCCATTCTTTATGTTTCGCAGCTAGGACAACTGCCTTCTACCAGCTCTCCGACGTCCCTCCACTTTGCCCATTAATATCAGTCGAAGGAGATGGTATATTTCTCTCGACAACAGCTCTCTATTGGCTTTGTCTCTCTGTAGTACGTCTGCATTACTGACAATATCGGTCCACGGTATACCGAGCATTCTGCGGTATATCCACATCTCAAATGCATCCAACCGGTTCATTACATTGACTCTTTGAGTCCAGGTTTCGCAACCATATAGTAGAACAGATCATATTTAACATTTAATCATTCTTTGTCGGAGTTTCAGGTTTAGATAATCGTTGCAAAAGAAGGTTCTCATTTTATTAAATGCAGCTCAAGCAACTTCAATTTTGCAGTTTACTTCAATGCCCGGATCAAAATCAATATATACGAGTATGTTACAAATAATTGATAACATAATTCTTTGTTTAAATACCATTTTATAATGTTTCATTTGATCAACTATTCGATTGAATGAAATGCCACTGTTTAGACAATCACGTGATGCCAACCTACGTAAGTTGACAAAATTAAATATCGAATCTGCCTGCTTGGTAAACAGCTCGAACAAATGACATAAATTTTATAAATTACGCCTATACTCGTATTATAAATAATAAAAATATTCTAATTCTAAAGATATGTAAGCACTTTTCTAATGTAATTATGTTATTATAGAATTAAATGTTTAAATGAGTCCCGCTACGTGTAAATATTCCAGATGAAATGAACTTTTAAAGGATTTATTTCATAAATATTATGTATGAAAAACTCCATATTTAATAATTAATACGAATGAAAACATCTGTTTTCTAGAAGTTTTGTTTAAATTTATTTGAATGACAAGTTTCGCCTGTCCGTGGAATTATCAGATGTTTGAGACGTTTTCATTTGTACGTATTTATTAAAAAAATGTTACTTAACATTTGACCAGACTCCATACTTTCTTGCTATAGACTTATATGGTCTGTTTTCCAGAGGGCTGTTCCCCCTGTGAAGTAGATTCCTAGCTGTCCTTCCATTTTTTAATAGGTCTTTCACGAGGACGAGTACCGATAGGCTTAATATGTACTGCAATTTAAGGGAGTCTGGTGGTGTCCATTCTTTGGACATGACGTACCAGTCTCTTTTTCGCTGTCTACTCCATCTTATAATATCCTCAACCTTACAACCTACTCTTACATGTATGTGTGGTAAAAAGATAAGTTATATTATATCATTCAGGTTGAATACTGCGGATGATAATAATTTATTGTAATATACGATACACAATAACAGTATCAAAAATAGGTCGAGCAGTTTGAATAGAATGTGTGCATGTTTGCAGTATTTTCCCGTAAACGTGTTTTTGAAATACAAAGAGATTGCAAGGGTAACGTTAAATATACTTTTGCTTTAAAACATCCAAGAAATATGAAGTGAATACGTTATTTTATGGAATACAACGTGACGTGCAGTGCAATACTGTACATGTAGTCAAGAGCGTAGCGAGGTATTCATTTCTTTTTTTTGAGGCGTATACCTTTTGAATTATTAGACTGTATGATCGGAATGGAATATGGTATGAAGAGATGGACTCTAATCGTGACCAGAATGAGATGACTAGAAATATTTGAAAGATGGACCGATAGAAGATTTCTCAAGTTCAGATTTAGCCAAATAGACATTCAAATTAAGAATGCTTTTACATAGAATGCTTATACATAGAGTTAAAGAGTTGAAAAGAGTAGGCACGTGTTGAACACCATAGCGGAGAGGCGCGCGATGGATTGGTCATGTGTTGCGACACGAATGTTTCCTGCATAATGTGTTGGAGGGAATGGTCGAGGGATCGATTGGCAGAGGACGACCTCGCCAAGAGTACCTAGACCAGATTTACCGAGATATGGACTGCACCTCTTATGCGGAGTTGAAGAGAGTTGCCGAGGATCGAGCGGAGTGGAAGAGGAGATGCGTCGCCTTGCTGCAGACCAATTCTCCACCCTTCCATCCTTTGTAAACATACTTCCTAGATAAACAAATTCATCCACTTGTTCCAGATTTTTACCGTTTACACTAATGTTGCAGACTGTCATGCTTCCTTCTTTTTCGAAAATCATTACCTTATACTTATTTTATACGAAGATTATTTTATCATAATATATTATATATAATAGCTGTGTTGAAAAAAGTTTAATTTCATACTTATTTTTCCGAGCGCCAATGTGGTGTTACCACAGGAATCCATTACCTAGTTGCGAGGCCATAGTAAAAGTATCTATCCTGGAGTAAATAAATAAGAGCGTGACAGCGCTTCGTACTGTGCCGGATGGATGTTACTTGACCTGTTATTAATTCTTATTTGAAGAGGAAATCTGCGGAACTATTCACGAATCCGTTTGCGCTTTGTGCGAATGTCAATGTGTTTGGTCGAGCGGGGATAATGCGATATTTGTGTGGGATATCATCGGGTTATGGGATACGTTCAATACTTTCACATTCAAATTGAAGCTTTTTCAGCATTTAGAATCCGTCGTTGAAAAAGAAGTTATTCAACCCTCTCAACACATTAAAAGAGTCTCAAACCAAAAACTTCATTAATCATCTTCGCTAGTTTCAATAGTTTGTTTGTAGCAAAGTGTATTTTTAAGATAATCAAATGATTTTACTGAAATCTCTTGATGGAAGTTCATTTTAAATAATAATTAAATAAAATGATGTTTTTTAACTGCTTCCACTTTTCTCTTTATTTCGACAGCGACCGGTTTCGCCAGGCTCGCTGGCATTGACAGACTGGTGACACTATTGTAAACTTGGTCATTTATACCTACAATATACAGTACATATACAAATCAGGGGTGGTTAACATGATTCTTTACAAAAATAATCTTCAAACATTTATGTAAAATTTACTGAGATTAAATATTGGTATTTATTACAGATATTCAAGGAGGTTCGATTTGAAATTTTATTATTGCTTACATATTCATATAATAATGTTTGAAAAAATGGTAATTTTGTTTATATTATTACTGAATTTAAATATTATATGTTATAGTTCTCGGTCCGTAAGGTTGGCATTGCCTTATTCGGTTTTCCCCATCCATATAGCTGCTAAAGTCTGGAATCAATGTATTTTTTGCTGGTTCTTGAGATGCTACTTAGGCCTTTAATATTACAGTAGAACGTCGTTTATCCGGTCTAATTGGGACCGGAGGTATTACGGATAATCGATTTTCCAGATAATCAAACAGGTGCTAATTCTTTTAGCAAATCAAGGTGTTTATCGTTTTTTTTTCTTGGCTCATTTATTGATTATAAAATTGCAAATTTTACTGCAAAAAAAGTATGTATGTAGTACATGTACATAAAAAGTTAAACCTTGATAAAAGGTATAAATATTGCAGTACTGGAAAAATAATCCGAGATTTTTTTAACAAGATTTTCTTGTCTGTTATGCATAAACATTTAAAAAAATCATTTAAATCGATCAAAAACTAACAATACACTAATGAAGGGCTTCTGGGTCCGAAACATGTCCGTTTGTATTTTAATTAATGTTTTAAATAAAGTAAGTGATGTTTAAATGTTCATTGAACCAGCAACACAAAGATATGAAGGATATAGAATAAATTGCTCTAAAATACTGTTACTTTGAAGATATTATAGTCCAGTCGATGAAATGGATAATATGAAAACGGACCGACATTCGACAAGAATGATTAATAATGTTCACAATGGAGTTCTAGTTCCAACCCTTATGTATGGAAGCGAAGCATGGAACTGGCAGAAGAAAGATGAGAGCAGAATAAATGCGGTAGAGATGAGGTCCCTAAGACGTATGTGTGGTAGAACGATGTACGACAGAATCTCAAATGCTGATATTAGGAAGGAATGTAGAGCGAAAGAAGGTAGGATTATGAACAAAATTATGGAAGGTTCGCTGCGTTGGTTCGGACATATGGAGCGCATGGGTGAAGAAAAAATGGTTAAAAAAGTATACCGTCAACAATGTAAAAGGAATAAGGAGTCAAGGTAGACCGAGGAAAACATGGCATGACCAAATTAATCAAATATTAAAAGTTGGTCATGTCAGAAGCCGGAAGAATCGACGTGCGTGTATGAGTCGATGTATGAATGTGGAGGAACCTAGAGAGGTGTGCCAGGATAGAGTAGTGTGGCGGTCCGTTCTCTCTGCCTACCCCTGCGGGGAGACGGCGTGTTGGTTTGTTGTTGTTGTTGATTAATAATGAAACAGAAACATTACAAAATAATCAATACGACTAAAAACTTCTATTATCTAGAAGTTTTAAATGTTATCAGACATTATGGAATTTTACATTATTGTTCAAGAAACAATAAATAATAAAACAATGTGAATCTGAGTCGCAGCTTTCACTTAAGTAATCTATTTCAAATGATTTTTTAATGTTAAGTATTTTAGGGGTGGAGAAATCGCTATGGGATCAATTTGTTTAATGGTGGAAAATTAATTTGAAAAATACGGAGATAATCAAAACCGGTTTAGCAATTCAAAGTACGTTGAAACAGTGGTTGAAGGATGTAGGGAAACAGAAGTGGTTGAAGCAAAATCATAAAATAAAGTTAAATTATGACTTGTGAATACAAAACTAATTCTAATAAAATAATGAATAAATAAACAATACTGTTAAATAATTAATACGAATGAAAGTCAGTTTTTATAGAAGTATTTTATATTTTATGGGAATGATATGTCTCGAATGATATAAGGGGTTCAAAAGGGTAGTAGGGGTAGGTTTAGCTAGAAAGTATGCCTCTACAAAATGTCGTAAGGCGCCATGTTGCATTTACAACTGCAACACTACTATCAAGTCCAACTCTCTAGCGTCCACGATATGTCTTTTTAAAGACCCCGCGAACCCCGGGCAATGTGACACATATTACTTAGTGCCATAGCGGATAGAGAGAGGACGAATGGCGAGCTTCCAGCGCCATAAAACTGGATACACCCAGCTAAGGAAAGGTAACCCCGACAGAAAATCCTCCAGAGAAGGGAAGTGTATACCACTCTGGATATTTTTCCACAGGTCATCACTATGACAATGTTGGGGAGACCTGACAGGACACAGAAAGAAGAAGATGTGTTTCGCCCTTCTAAGGCATTATCAAATGTGACAAATGTGTATGTGTTCTAAGACATTTGATAATGCCTTAAAAGAGCAAAAGATGTCATTCCCATAAAATATAATGAAACTTCAAGAAAACTGACGTTTTCATTCATACCTGTTAATTATTTAATATGGAGTTTTACATCACTGTTCAAGAAACAATAAATACGGTTTTTTGCATACTTGGAATAAAATGTATTATTTCTTACGACGCCGACGGTAAAGCTGCTTTGAGAAAATAACGGTGCATTATTGAATTGTTTCAGTCAAGTTCCAGATATTTCCGTCGTAATCAATCGTATCTTCTAGCTCCATAGCATTGTTTGAACACTGCTTGACCTGAGACGAAGTTTCCCGTACGGTTCAGCGTTTCCCGGGCACGTGACCTCTGATTGTACCCGAATCTCAATATTCCTTTTCTCTACCGTTCCGAAACAAAATAATCAAAACCAAACCGAAGATACAGACAACAAATCTTCACAGAAATGAAAGGACTTATCTTGAATTTTGTTTGCTACATTGAATGTTCACAAGAATTTAATGTTATTTGAATTGAATCAAAATATACTTCCCAATTTTAAATGAAGTATAGTTTTATTTGTTTATTTATTTTAGAAATAAATTTGTTTCAATTGGTTACCTACGTTCAAAGTATACAAAAACATTACAAATTAAGAAGAATAATTTATTTTCAAATGATTTTAGTAAAATCTCTTGATGGAAGTTCATTTTAAATAATAATTAAATAAAACGATGTTTTTTAACTACTTCCACTTTTGCCTTTATTTCGACAGCGACCAGTTTCGCCAGGCTCACTTGCATCGACAGATTGGTCAAGACCAGACTAGTATTTCGATGCCAGCGATCCTGGCGAAATCGGTCGCTGTTGAAATAAAGACAAGAGTGGAAGTAGTTAATAAACATCGTTTTATTTAATTATAATTTAAGAATAATTGTATTTATTGTTTCTTGGACAATGATGTAAAACTCCATATCAAAAAAATTCTACGCATGAATACGTCTGTTTTCAAGAAGTTTTATTATAATTTAAGGGAGTGAGATATTTCACCTGTCTAATGCATTATCAAATGTCCTGTTTAAAATATACATAATGTCATAATAATACATTTGATAGTGCTTTAGACAGGCGAAACATGTCATTACCAAAAATTATAATAAAACTTCTAGAAATAAACGTTTTCATTCTTATTAATAAAGAATAATTCTCCACACATTATATTGCCACACCACAAATACATTATTGTGCCGACCCTTATTATGCATGTATGCATAGAAATGGCAAAAGAATATTGAAAGTAGAATAAATTCAATAGAAATTATATCTCTTAAACGAATGTGTGATAAATCTGTATATGATAGAATGTCAAATGCAAATAGAAAGTGAATGCAGTGCGAATGAAAGTGTTACGAATTAAATAAATAAAGGATCATTGAAATGGTTTGGACGCATGGAAGAATTTAATGAACACAGAAAGGTGGAGAAAATATATATAAACGACGTAAACGGAACTAGAAAAAGAGAAAGACCGAGGAAAACGTAACACGTTTAAATCAATAAAATATTAAATTTCGGCCACGTAAGGAGTCGGAGAAATCGACGTGCGTACATTACATGATGTATGAATATAGAGGGATCGAGTGAAGTATGTCAGGACAGAACAATGTGGCGTACAATATAAGAGTGATTTAAAAAAAAAAATATGCATTTTCATTTTTTTTTTTGATTAATCGTAATATTTTTGATTCGTAAAATTTTCTTGTAGCAAAAGAAATCATGTTTGTGTGAATAAAATCTCTTTATTTTAAGAAGTTACATAAAGCAAAATTCAAATCATTATATTTGACAGTATTACGTAGTGATATAAATTCATTCTGACCCTCAAATGTTTTCCCGGTCGAAAGCAAATTAAGTTTTTGACACTTCATAAGCAATTGTACCATCACTCAACAGCGAAACACACGATGTGACATTTATTATGAGTCAAATTTGCTTAAAAATATTCATAAAAATTTTATCAAATTTTAGAAGTTTACTTAAACTGTTTATCCGAAATAATTTGGTTCAAGTACGGTTCAAAAAGGGAATAAATTTTAATTTAGTACAACCTCTAAGAAAAATCACCGGAGACAGAAAACAGTTTCTCATCATCATCATCATTAGCCTTTAGTCGTCCAGTGCCGAGTATAGGCCTTCCTTCCCGACTTCCACAACTCTCGATCTCTGTGCCATTGACCTCCTGCCACTCTCTTGATGCCATCAGACCATCTGGCTTATGGTCTGCCAGGATTTCTATGGCCGGTTCTCGGTCGCCACTCCAGGGTGCGTTTTGTCCACTGATCACGTTATCTTTACTAAAAAAAAATTTTTTAATTTCTAGTTTTCTATCTATTATATTTATTTAAAAACATTGTATTTATCCAACACTTTTCACACTTTTTACTCTTGTTACATATCATATTTTTAAACTATCTATTACTGTACAAGGTGTCATAAAAGAAAGTTTATATTAGAGTGGATATATTTTTAAAAAAAAAGTAAGCCATCGAAAAAATTATTAAAATATCTAATTTAAGAATTTATTTCTTAAAAATAATATCATCCAGATGTAAACCCTCGCGTTCGCGGCACTCATTTAGTCTAACAGTAAAAATTCTTATGACGGCTCGGCAGGTAGACTCCGTAATAGCTGCGATTTCGTGATGATTTGTTTTCTATCAAATGCATCAGGGAAATCGGTTTATTGGCGTAAACTTTAGATTTGAGATAAACCTTAATTTAAAGTCTTAGTTTTCTTCTGCTTTATTTAGGACTGCACCCTGTTATTAGGAAAAAGTCCATAGGGGTTAAATCAGGACTGCATGGAGGTCAATTTATGTCACTTTTCCTGGAGATCAATTTGCCAAGGACAGTTTCACGAACTCGTGGCAGAGACGTATTGGAAGTGTGTGACGTGGCTCCGTCATGCTGGATCCATATTCTTTGTTTATAGACGGGAAAGTTTTGCAATTATGGCACCAAGAAGTCGTCTATCATCTCCACATAAAATATTAATGAACGATATAAACTTACTTGAGACGCCATGTAGAATGTTAACTCTGACGACGCTCCGGCGGGAGCAAAACCAGTGGATTCGTTAAAACAAATAAAATGGTGTAAAAATAATATATAAAAGTGATTTTTAATTATTTTTATGAAATTAAATCAAATTAAATCAGTTTATTTTCTTAAAAGATATTACAAACAATTATTGTAGTTTAAGTTTATTGAGAACAGGTAAAATATAATAAAATAAATATATAATACCAGAAACGCATGAGAAATGGTTCGACGTTAGGAATACAAGATACTCTCCAAAGTCAAGAGTATTTGTCTTCTGAACGTACTTTCAGAATATGAAAAACATCGATCTCCGATGCGATCATTTTCAGCAGTTTGATTGCTCTCGGCATCACCAGAGGCAGGTTGGTTCTGCATGCTGGGAGATAAAACAGTCTGTGCTGACGCTGTCGAAGATAACCATCCGGAACATAAAGATGGATAGCCTCCAAGTTGACGGAATTCTACAAGAATCCCCTGATAAGACTGAAGAAATGGGTATGTTAGTTATTTTTCTTATGATGAGTGTAATGTGAATTATTTTGAATGAAACGCTGTTATTTCGAAATATATTCATGAAGTCACATCTGACAATAAAGTCATTGCCGCATTAAATACCTATGGTACACAAATTTAAGTGCGATCGTAAACTTTAAGGAAAATATAAAATCCGAAAGATTCCGAGCGGATCAGTAGGGCAGTAAAGGGACCCGAAATGGCGGTCCCAGTATTGTCCGCTCGGCAGCCCTTATTATATTTTTGTGCTTCAAGAACCAGGAAATTGAATTTTCACCCACTGTTACACATTCGAGGGTTGACGGGCTAAAAATACGATCATTTGTTTGGGTTTATTTTACTCTAACTGTATATTAGCGGGAAAATGTTTAAACGCCACGTAAACGATCGAGACTTATTCAATACTACAAATAAGATTATTTCAAATGCAATTGAAAATCCAAATAGAGGTGATTCTAATTTCGATACTATGTTACACAAAATTTAATATTGAGAATTCTTCTTCTTCTTTCCGTGTCTTGTCAGGTCTCCCCAACGTTGACGATCACCCTTGAGTAGGCCTCCCTGTCCTGGGCAGCTCGGAACAGCTCCTCCACGGTCCTCAGCCCTGTCCACTCTCAGATGTTCCTCAACCAGGAAACCTGCCTTCTCCCAACACCTCGTCGACCCTCAATCTTACCCTCCAAGATCAGATGTAACAGTACGTACTTTTCGCCTCTCAGAACATGGCCCAAGTAGGACACCTTACGGACTTTGATGTTGGTCAGCAACAGCAACTGGCTCTATGGAGAACGTTTGTGTTGCTGACCATGTCAGTCCAGGAGATGCGTAACATCCTTCGGTGTATCCACATCTCACAGGCCTCTAATCGGTTCATAATATTGACTTTAAGGGTCCATAACTCCACCCCGTATAACAGCAGTGACCAAACATAGCATCTGACCATTCTTTGAGAATTATAAGTCATTGAGAATTATATTTTTGTTTTGTTATATAATAATTATTAGTTTTATTATTATATAGTGACATGTTTCACTTTACTAAATCAAACGTTTCATTTTTAATAGTGTTCTGCAGGTGACATATAAATAAATAAAATTAAATCCTCAAATTCCTTTGTATTCATTTGAATCAATCGCCAATAAACGACTGACAAATATTTTATAAATAAACGAACAATAAAAAAAATTAACAATGTTAGACATTTGGTAATGCCTTAGAAAACCGGAACATGTCATTCCCATATACTTTTATAAAAATTCTAGAAAACAGACGCTTTAATTCGAATTAATTATTTATTAAGTTGTCATCGCCAACAAACCCTATCAAAAAAAAATGGCAGTGCACAATGGTGTTCTTGTACCGACCCTTATGTATGGAAGCGAAGCATGGAACTGGCAAAAGAAGGATGACAGTAGAATAAATGCGGTAGAAATGAGATCTCTTAGGCGAATATGCGATACTTTGTGTATTATAGAGTATTTAATGAAAATATAAGAAGTGAATGCGGTGCGAATGATGGTGTTATGAACAAAATAATGAAAGGATCATCAAGATGGTTTGGACATATGGAAAGAATGAATGAAGAAAGAATGGTTAAAAAAATTATATGTTAATGATGTAAGAAATAGAGTAAGATCGAGGAAAACGTGGCACAATCAAATATTAAATGTCGGTCACGCGTGCATGACACGATGTATGAATGTTGAGGAACCGAGAGAAATATGTCAGGAAAGAAAAGAAGGGCACTCCATTCTTTCGGCCTACTCCTTTGGGGAGACGTCGTGATGGTTAGTTAATTAGTTAGTTTTTTTTTTATTATTTAATATGGAGTTTTATATCTTCGTTCAAGAATCAATAAATACTTTTTAATTCACTTTTCATTACTTTGTTCAGAACGGTTTCGTTCACAATGCTTACACTTCTTATATCTCCATTTGGTACCATATTATATAAATATTTCACACATATTCATCTGAGAGATCTGTTATCCTTGTTTTACCAACTTTATCCTACATTTCCATACATAATGGTCGGTACCAAAACTGTACTGTCAAGAAATTTTTCTTTCGTTAAGAGAACGCCTGCAAATAGACCAAAAGGATCCAGACGTATATATTCGTAACCAGAACCCACAGCATTTATCTTGTGGACGGTCAACATAATCTTCAATATTTGAAAAAAACTAATGTAAATAGTAAAAAAGGATCCAGATGAATGTATTCGGTACCAAAACCCACAACATTTATCTTGTGGATAGCCAAGAGAGTCTTCTTTCGTAGGATCCAGACGTATGTATTCGGATTCAAGACGCTGACATGAGAAATCATGCAGTATGTATGTACGCATGGATCAAGAACTAATAAATAAGGTATGATGTGAAAAAGAAAACCGTATATTCAAGGAATACCCCACCAGGGGAATGCTAAACGCCGCTTACACTACAGCAGTAAAAGCTTCAGGAAAGCTCGCAATAAAGTAAACTCAAGTGTATGCGGAAGATAGGGGCCCTTTCGAGGCTGTATTGATTTGGATAAGATCGGAGACATTCTCTGATAACTGCGAAGTGCGCTAAAAAACTTGGGAAATATTTTTAAATGATCAGTGATAATATTTATGTACGAGTATACAATGTTGTTGTTTCAACTTAATGACACTAATAAAACCAGTGGATAGTTCAATATGCTTATTATTCTTCTTCAAGTGCCTTGTTGGGACCCCCCAACGTTGGCGATCACCTCGGCGAATCTGTACTCGTACTGCGCCGCTCGGAACAGCTCCTCCACACTTCGGATGCCGGTCCACTCTCTCACGTTTCGCAGTCAGGACATCTGTCTCCTACCGGGCCCTCGGCGTCCCTCTATTTTCCCCTCGAATATCAGTGAGAAAAAGTAGTACTTTTCCCCACGCAGTATATGACTCAGCTGTGAGATCTTTCGAACCTTGATAGTTGATGACAGTTCCCTGTCAACTCTAGCTCGCCTCAAGACTTCGGTATTGGTAACCATGTCTGTCCAGGGAATTCTAAGCATTCGGCGATAGAGCCACACTTCAAATGCTTCCAGTCTCTTCATTAAGTTGACTTTTAAGGTCCACGTTTCACACCCATACATTAAAACAGATCACACATAGCATTTGATCATTCTCAGACGGAGTTTCAAGTAAATGTTATCATTGCAAAATAGTGATTTCATTTTATTAAACGAAGCTCTTGCTGCCTCAATTCTGCATTTTATCTCTTCATCTGGGTAACACAATATGCTTAAACACTCAAAATATAGACCGTCTTCACTTTATATCTACAAATTCTTGTACGAGTACAAGTTTACAAAATCGACTGTATACGGTCAGCGATGTACGACAGAATCTCAAATGCTGATATAAGGAAGGAATGTAGAGCGAAAGAAGGTATTATGAACAAAATTATGAAAGGTTCGCTGCGTTGGTTCGGACATATGGAGCGCATGGGTGAAGAAAGAATGGTTAAAAAAATATACGTTAACGATGTAAATGGAATAAAGAGTCGAGGTAGACCGAGGAAAACATGGCATGACCAGATTAATCAAATATTAAAGGTTGGTCATGTCAGAAGCCGGAAGAATCGACGTGCGTGTATGACTCGATGTATGAATGTGGAGGAAGCTAGAGAGGTGTGCCAGGATAGAGTAGTGTGGCGGTCCATTCTCTCTGCCTACCCCTGCGGGGAAACGGCGTGATGGTTTGTTGTTATTGTTGTTGTTAAATGTAAAAAATTCTAGTGATTTCAGAAGAAGAAAAACAAGTATCGACTCATTTTGGTTAATCAAAATTCGGTATATAATATTTTAAATAAAGATAACAGTGGTCAGTTTAAAAATGTATTTTTGATCATTTATCACAGAATATTCCATACGCTTTGTGATACCGAAGATAGCCATTGCGCCCTTAAGTAGTTCGTGATCTCGCAGATAAAACAAGAGAAGTATAAAACTCTGTTTACGGCCCCCGCGTCGTTTTGTATGGAGACGTATGCCTTTTATAACGCCTATCGTATAAATCGGAAATCTCCAATACTTAACATAATATATTTTCAGATATCCGTAAATGATTGTTTTATTCAATATCTACAAAAAAATTGCATATTTTTATCAACCCTTTTATATACTCGTTACTTATTTTACGTACTCGTACTCACATTATTTAAATAATAAAAAGGTTGATAAAATAAGAAATAAATAAAAATAAAAATGTAATCGTAGAAAAATGTCTTTTTAATACATATTTGGTGAGGAGGAAGGGGCTGCGACCCCTTAGGGGTATTTTACATACTAAAATTATTATTTATTTTTTTTACAAAAATTTAAGGTTGGCATCATCAGGAGTTATATTATTTTTTCGTTTTCATACATACCTATTTATGAAAAAAAAAATTATAAAAATTGGACACTTTCCTACCCCTAAGGGGTCGCACCCCCTTTCTCTTCATTAAGTATGTATAAAAATGGCAAAAAATTTGGACATTTTTCTACCCCTAATGGGTCGCACTACCTTTCTCCTCATCAATTTTTTATAAAAAAAATAATTAAAGTTTAACTATGAAAAATATGTATGAAAATTTAATAAAAACTGGACATTTTCCTACCCCTAAGGGGTCGAACCCCCGAAAAATACCAACGATATAACGATGATGTCACATATTTTTTTCGATTACGGTTCGGCCAACTGATGTTGGCATCATCAGGTTTTACAATATTTTTTTCGTTTTTAAAAACGATATAGCGATGATAACGAATTTTTTACAATAGCGGTTTCGCCAACCGATGTTGGCATCATCAGATATTATCATTTTTTTTCCTTTGTAAAACACTATAAGATGATGATATCGCATTTTTTACTTAAGCGGTTTCGCCAACCGATGTAGGCATCATCAGATATTACAATAATTTTATCGTTTTTAAAAAAGATTTAACGATGACATCGTATTTTCTTACGATAGCGGTTTCGCCAACCGATGTTGGTATCATCAGATATTATCATAAAAATTTCGTCACGAGCCGCGCTAACCTGATCTGCGGCGGTCACAATCTGGAGAGAGTATTGGAAATATTATACAGTCTGAAGCTAAGTTATGCGTACAGAGAAATATCAATCACCGTTTTTACTTCCGCTTCCTTCTCACCTCGGCACGTAGCATTAAATTGCGAGTCTTTTACGGTTCGATCCGCGGCTTCGGCGCCCAGCGCGAAATTGGCAAACCCTTCTCAGAAGGAGTCGACGGCGGCGCCGCGGGCCGATATTAAAAGCCCCTTATCCGTCGTGGTCTTCATGAATAATTCACCGCGCGACTGGCCCGCTCGGTGGGACCCGGTTCATTATTTCTGTACAAAAGGACGGCGGAGGGCTATTTGCTGCGCCACCGGGTAAACTCGCGGATCCGGGACTAATATTGGCCATAGACAAAGCTGCAGAGCGGGAAAACAATTTCCCGCGCAAAGGTGAGCGCCCCGGAGTCCTTTGGCGCAATAAGTAAATGCTGCTTCTGACTGGATGGACTCCATATTTCAAATGAGCTTACGTTTCTCTCTCAATGGCGCGATTTGGACGATTCATAATAAAACATTTATTTTCTGTCATAGTTTATTTCAAGAATCAATTGTATCTCAATAGAGACGAAGATGCAAATTGGAAACAGAATATGGTTGATCAAGGTGTTTACAGGACTTACGACCTGTCATTGATTGGATTAAGCGCACGCTTTATGTAATACAACATTCCCCATTCCACCTTATTTTTTCTTATGACCACCATGTCTGACAAATTTTTGGAAGTTGTATATATGTTAATCTCCAACACCACCATTTACATGGTAGTATATTCAATCTACACACTAACGCCATCTATGAAGATCGTTTTAGTTTATTTATTTAATTTCTATGATTTTATCGCGATAGCTGTTTCGCCTATGTTGCCAACCAATTTTGTAGGCTTTAATCTATAACATTATCGTAAGGATAAACCTCACGTTTATCATATATCTCGTAAATAAATTACTTATTTGGGGTAAAAACTAGCGAAAAAACAGTTATTTTCAAAATATTAAAATTTAGAAGCTTACATCATTTTAAATTTTATATATTTTTTTCAATAAGGTTTATCCTTCCCATTTATTGTTTCAGATCAACAGAAAATACAGTGCAAGTGCAGGACTTTTCGATGTCACGTAAAATACGCCTGAGGGACTTCACCACGCCGCCATTTGTTGTATATAAAAAATATGTTTTTCTAAACTTTTGAAATGTAATAATATAATATCAAAAAATTAAAACTGATTTGTTTTTTTTTTTTTTTTTTTTAATATCAAATTTTTGAGCGTCCGAAGGGTTTGCTCCCCTTTAATGATAATTTTTATACAAATAAATCATATGAAGTACACGATGAACTACTTAAATGTTAACATAAAACTTTTATATTTATTTTCCGTCACCCTGTGTATTCAAATCATATTTGTATAAAACTTGCAAATGCAGTTCTTCAATAATGAGCCACTATCTCTATACCATGCTTACTTAATTATTTTTGTTTAAAATATAAACTAAACAAATAAGAAAGAGCTGTTTCTTACTTATTTGTAAAGTATACGTATAGTGATGACCTTAATGACTGAGTGGTAAGTGCTTTAACTGCTACCACGAAGGTCCCGGGTTCGATTCCAAATTCAAACATGTTGTACATTGAAAAAGGTTATATCATAACCGAGACATGTAAAAAAATCTAGCTAACTAACCATCACGTCGTTTCGCCGGAGTTGTGGGCAGAGAGGATCGACCGCCATACCGTTCTGTCCTGACATACCTCACTTGCTTTCTTCACATTCATACATCGTAACATGCACGTTCGTCGATTTTTCCGACCTCGAATATGCCCGCCTTTCAGTATTTGATTAATTTGGTCATGCCATGCTTTCCTTGGTCTTCTAAGACTTCTCTTTCCACTCACACTGCTTGTATACAACATTTTCACCTTTCCTTTCTCGTTCATTCGTTCCATATGTGCAAACCATCTGAGGGATCCTTTTTTAATTTTACTTATGATGCAATCATCTGCCTTACATTTCTCCCTTATTTTACCGGTCAGTATTCTATCATATATAATTTTCCCGCATATTCTTCTCGGTGATCTCATTTCTACGGTATTTATCCTACTTTAATCATTTTTTTTACCATCTCCAAACTTCACTTCCATACATAACGGTTGGCACTAGAACTCCATTATGTCTGTGAAAAGTGTTGTAAAAATACTAAGTGCAGTTACATTTATTCAAATGATTTTTATGTTTAAAACATGTATTAACGCACATAACGTATGTAAAAAATATATGTACATATGTAATAAAATATTGTAAAAAACCCCTAAGAGAGCTATTAAGCAATGTTGAAGGTAGAACAGTCAACAGCTCAATTTTGTTTTTCTTTATCTTTTTTACAGCAATAAAACAATATTCATGATTAAATTGATCGGAAAACGAATTATGTAAATGCCAGAAGGCCATAAAAAGCGAAAAGTAGTTCTCGAAAGTCGTTTGCCAGTGAGAAAATGCAAACTTCAGGACGTAAATATAAGTAGAAACCACTTAAACAATGCCAGAGAGAACAATTTAGACATCTATAGCCCGTTGTTTATTGCATCAAGTACTGTGGAAAATAGGCGTCTCTTAATACGTTCTAATAGAAATAAAGAAAATAACGCATGCCAATTCTTTTTTCAAAAGTACAAGAGTGAAAGTATTTTAAAGTTCTTCGTGGCAAACGAAGGCCTTCGATACTGTGAACCACGACATTCTGATAGCAAAGCTATCTCAAATTGGATTCTCTTCTCAGTTGATTATGTCTTTCATTAGTTACCTCGAGGGGAGAAAACAACACGTCTCATACGGAATTTTTCAATCGGAACCTTTTCTTGTAAATTCAGGGGTGCCACAAGGTTCAAACTTAGGGCCACTCCTCTTCACCATCTTCATAAATGATATTGCGATGGTGATAAACTTCTCGCGATTTCTTTTATATGTCGATGATCTGAAATTATTCCTGGAAATTAAAAATCCTGAAGACTGTCGGACATCAATAATATTGTCAACTGGAGTCACAGTAATCAAATGCAATCCAATGTCTCTAAATGCGTTATGCTATATTTTACTAGAGCATTGAGAACTGTGTATTATAGAGACACAATGAACAGCCAGCAACTAGCACATGCATCTACGATGAGAGATCTCGGGATCATCTATGAGAGTAGGCTGACTTTTCGTGCACATGTTGAGAGGATTTGTGGCACTGCACTGAAGATGTTGGGCTTCATCGTCCGGACAGGCAGAACTTTCAGGGATCCCAATGTGCTCAGAGTCCTATACAACGCATTGGTTCGGAGCAGACTCGAAAGTGGTTCTGTGATATGGAGTCCTCACGAGGCGTGATATTCCGTTATGCTGGAGAGGGTTCAGAAAAAAATTCTGAGGTATCTCTACATGAGGGAGTATGGTAGCTATCCGTGGCTCTATCCCACGGCATTTCTTTTGGGAATGCTCGGAACCAATTCTCTACAGCTTCGAAGAGATGGACATCTAATTACCCATTTCTTTAGATTAATTAGGGGATACTTCGAGAACTCGGCCGTACTGGAGGGTGTTCGGCTTTCTGTCCCCGATAGATATCTCCGACAGCGACAGCACAGATTTTTTTTACCTACCCGCCGCCAGAACCAATCTGCCTCTGGTGACACCGGTGGGAAGAGCAATTAGTCTGCTGAACGTGGTCTCCTCGGAGATCGACGTCTTTCATGTTAGTGAAAGTACGTTCAGAAGGCAAATACTCTTAATTCTGAAGAGTATCCTGTCTTCCAAATGTTGAACCATCTCTTATGCGTTTCTGGTTGTATACTATACGTAATATATTATTTTACCTGTTCTCAATAGATGCCTTAAAAATAAATTTTGTAATGTCTGTTGATTAAATAAACTGATTTGATTTGATTTGATTCATAATACTTTCTTCCGCTCTACATTCCTTTCTTACATCAGTATTTGAAAATCTATCGTAAATCGTTCTACCACACATACCGTCTTAAGGACCTCAACTCTACCGCATTTATTTTGCTTTCATCCTTCTTCTGCCAGTTCCGTGCTACGCTTCCGTACATAAGGGTTGGGAAATTTATCAAAACAAAAATGTATCAATGAAAGCGAAAATGGCCGTTCACAATGGAGTTCTAATAAATATTTGGACTGATTTCCACATAACGTCACCTGAGAGTAAGAAGGTTCACTGTCAAAACTAAAAAGCTGAGAAAAATGAAGTCAAAGTTTTGTTGGTTTCGGGTGTGTATCTTGGAATAAAAGGGTTCCATCTGAAGCAGATGAAATTCTTTTACCGAGAACCGTGTAAATTTTCTCTGGCAACAGTTGGAATAATAAAGTTCTAAGTGTAAATGAATCCTTCTTCAGTGAATCGTGTATTTTGAATGATCAGATGGAACTTGATTCTTTTCGTAACATCAAAATGATGATACTATTACACGTTTTTTTTTATTGTACGTATAGATAAGGTTAGTAAGTACCCTTTTCACGAAAAAAAGCCAAATGTGAAATTTTGTTAGTTGGAACCCTCTTACTCTCAGGTGACGATAAAGCAAAACATTTCGTTTCTAACAGTGGAATCGGCATCTAATATGATTCCTTTATAAATGTGTTTGAGTCCCAGAATATTCGGGAGCTCGTAAATTAATTAATTCAAACTTCAAAGAGCGGGAATAACGCATCCGTTTGCATTTCGTGTTTGCATTTCAAAAGCGATTGCCTTCTCGCTGTTCGGGCACAGTCTAATATACAAACTTCTTAAATTAATTTATGTCTTGTGAGAATGTACTGAAAAGTGGAACCCGAGACGACTTTCCCGGTTTCTGGAAACTTTAAAAGGAGGATTTTGTTTCGCATTTAAGAACCTTAACCCTTCAGAACGCATCCTAATTTTAAATATGGAATAATACATGAAATTTACATCTTCAATACCGACCCTTATGTGTGGAAGCGAAGCATGGAACTGGAAAAAGAAGGATAAAAGTAGAATAAATGCAGTAGAAATGAGATCTCTTAGACGAATGTGTGTCGAATGAAAATATAAGAAGTGAATGCGGTGCAAATGATGATGTTATGAACAAAATAATGAAAGGATCATTAAGATGGTTTGGACATATGGAAAGAATGAATGAAGAAAGAATGGTATAAAAATTATATGTGAACGATGTAAATGGAACCAGAAATAGAGGAAGACCGAGGAAAACGTGGCACGAAATTGACGCGCGTGCATGACACGATGTATGAATGTTGAGGAATCGAGAGAAATACCTGTATGTCAGAAAAGAAAAGTGTATCAGTCCATTCTTTCTGCCTACCCCTTCGGGGAAACGGCGTGATGATTAATTAGTTAGTTTATTTACTTCTTTATTATGAAAAAGGAACGAGTTCTTATTCTAAACCATAGCTGAGGCAAACCCAAAATTTCCTATCAAATCACTTTATGTATTATATAATATTTGACTTGAGAATTTACAAATTTAAATAGCATCATTTTAAGAATTGTATTGTAACGATTTTTTTATGGTTAAAACACTGTTTTTTCCACTTTTGAATTTATTTTTCTCGACACGTTTCGAGGGCTTACACCTTCATTGACAGTTTTAAAACATTAATCAATTCCTTCGTCGTGTCCCGACTAGATTACTGCAATGGTGTCTACGCCAACATCCCCAAACAACAAACAAATAAACTCCAGTCTGCATTCAATGCAGCAGCAAGACTGATAAGGGGTGTGCCAAAGAGTTGTCACATAACACAGCATCTTAAGGAGCTCCACTGGCTGAAATGTTCAGAAAGGATACAATACAAGCTCTGCTGGACAGTCTATAAGGCGTTGCATGGAATGGCACCAACTTATATATCTGAACTCTGCAACAACGAGAACCTGAATGCTAGACAGTCTACATTGCGATCAGCTAAGTCTTCTGCGATCGGTAGATTGACTGTGCCAAAACGCTGTCCAAGCACAAACTTTGGCGACCGAGCCTTCGCGGTAGCCGGCCCTTCAGCCTGGAACAGTCTTCCAGCAGACCTTAAGTGCATTGAGAATCAATCAGAGTTTAGATCGAGACTCAAAACGCATCTTTTCAAATTGTCATTTCCTGACAGGAAGGGCTGATCGACTTCGTCAGGTGTAGCCCTCATACTAAATATGTTTATAATTTTTTTATCATTATTATTATTATTATTATCTAGTTGATAAAACGGAGCATCTTCTACAGCGCCCTTGAGATGAGTAATTCATAAAAATGGCGCTTTATAAATTATCCAATTTATTATTATTATTATTATTATTATTCATCATCGGGAGATTGATAAAGACACAATGAAGGTGTAAGCCTTCGAAACGTCTCGAGAAAAATGATTTAATTTTTTTAATTTCAATGGAAACGCGACACGAAGGGTTAACCCCTTTCCTAAGATGACGATTTAGAATCTCGGGAATAAAGTTAATTAGCAGAAAACCAGGGAATGCGGAGATTGAGATTTATATCCATTTTACTCTTTTTAGTGAAATTTGATAATGCTCTTCATAATTGTGGGAAATGTAATAAATAAGGAGCGCAATAAAACAAAATGCCCCACGCTTAACGAAAAGAATTTTATGGTCTCGTATTTTGAATTGGCTCAAAACATAATTATGAATGAAGGCTCCGGAAGAAATTTAATTTTCTCTGCAAAACAGTGGTGGGCGAAATTATTTTAGTCTGTTAAAAAAATAAATGACAGCAGTTTGAAATAGGGTTCTTGTTCCAAGCTTTATGAGTGGAAGTGAAGCATTGAGCAGGCAAAAAATACGAAAGTTAAAGTAATGGTGTGTAAATGAGATAGTTTAGACAAATGAGTTGTAAATCTTTATATGATTAAGTATGTGTGTCAATGAGAACTGATTGTACTGATATTAAAAATTGATAAGGGCACATAATGAATAAAAAGAAAATGACGATGAAAATACATATTAGTTATGGATTATTTTAAATCATTTTTTTAGAAGAAGGATGAATGCAAGATAAACGCCATATAAATGAGATCACTAAGAAGAATGTGCGGGAAAACGTTGTATGATAGAATACCGAACGATGAAAAAAGAGGGAAATGTAAGGCAAGACTGCATCGTGGATAAAATTAAAAAAGGATCCCTGAGATGATTTGGACATATGGAACGAATGGATGAGAGTAGAATGGTTAAAAAGTTGTACACAAGCAGCGTGAGTAGAAAAAAATCCGTACACGACCGAGGAAAACATGGCATGACCAAATTTATCAATTTCTAAAATGCGGCCACATTCGATGTCGGAATAATCGACGTGCGTGCATGGTACGATGTATGAATGTAGAGGAAGCCCGAGAGGCATACCAGGACAGAGGATTGTGGCGATCCCTCTTCTCTGCTGGAGAAATGGCGTGATAGTAAGTTAGTTAGTATAGTTTTTTTTAATGTCATCCACGTGAGAAATCGAAGAAATCAACGTGTGTCCATGACATAAAATCGCTGACATCGTAACATTAGTTAATTTTATTGTGTTTAGTACAAGTATATGGCTTCAAATGAAACAAAAATCCAACAGTAAAACTTGTTCAACATTCTCCTGATTTATTCAGGCATCCGTATATAACTGCTGCTTCATTAGTCTAACCAATATACAAATCACTAGAACTAGATATTAAACTAACTAACTAACTAAGCATCACGCCGTCTCCCCGAAGGGGTAGGCAGAAAGAATGGACTCCCACACTTTTCTTTCCTGACATATTTCTCTCGCTTCCTCAACATTCATACATCGTGTCATGCACGCGCGTCGATTTCTCTGACTCCTCACATGGCCGACATTCAATATTTGATTTATTTGATCGTGCCACGTTTTCCTCGGTCTTCCTCTATTTCTGGTTCCATTTACATCGATAATTTTTTTACCATTCTTTCTTCATTCATTCATCCTTCTTTTGCCAGTTCCATGCTTCGCTTCCATACATAAAGGTCGGTAGAAATATTTTAATTTACTTAATTTTTTATATATATAAAATTCTTATAAAATCATTCAATAATTGTGTTTACTATTAAAAAAATAAAAATAGTCAAGTCGTCAAAGTAGTCGAGAGAAATATGTCAAAAAAGAAAAGTGTGCCAGTCCATTCTTTTTGCCTACACCTTCGGGGGGATGGCGTGTAGTTAGTTAGAAAAAAAAAATTTAACAGAAGAACGGGAAAAAAATAAAAGTTTTCTAGAATTCTCCGAAGCATCACTCATTATTATGGAGATCTTATAAAACATCGATTACCGAAGAGAAAATACAATTACGTTCTCGACATTTAATAATGGTTTACCCCAATTGTTAAAAAAAACTGTTTGCATTCCGCGAAGGGCCGCTGCTATCGGGCGGGGAGGTCGCCTTAGTTTGCCGCGATTGGCATGCAAAGTCGGCAATTACAATTCTTCGTATTTCAGTTTCCCGCCAAAACTTTCGGTGCGAGTATTTTCCTTTCCGCGCCGCTGGTGGTTCCTAAAACATCTGCTCTTAATGGCGAATAAAAGGAAAACTAACGCGGAAAACAGCGCGAATTTTGTAAAGTAAATAATTCAGATGTTTGGATTTCGCCGCCTTCGAATAATTGGAACAAAAATTATTGGGGCCGGTTTGAACGAATCCTCTTGAAACCCTTTGCTCGTTTTCTGCTATTTTCGGGTGATGTTCATTGCTGTAGTTTTCGCAATTGTTATTACTTCTGTTTATGGGTAAAGTTAAAAAAAATACTCGCGAAACTCGGATTACAGGTTATTTTATTGGGCTTGCCCCATAAAATAACCCTTGCAAAAAAACACAAAAAACACATGCCTTTGTTTGTTGTTAACCTATCTAATATTTTGACTTCAAAAATATATTTTAAAATATTAACTTCGATTTGGTTCACTCGTTTAATTTAATTGTATTATATAAAGAATTTTGACAGGTGTGAAAAAAAAATATTTGTTCCAATGACAATTTGAATAATTTCATGAATATTATTTCAAAGTTCTTGCTGGTGTTGGTTTGTTTTAAGTTTGTTTCTTCCGCTACCACCGTTATATTAATAAAATTTTAGTTAGTTAGGCACTTTAAATAGTTTAATTTCCAGCAAGCACTTCAATATGAATCAAAAGAATTTTTCAAATAGACATCGGAACAAATGTATATAAACGTTCGAAAAATAAAATTATGAAAACCAATTTGGCACCTGTCAAAACACTTCACATAAACAATGTAATTATATTTTTCACCACCAAAACAGCACAAAGGTATAAATTTTCACAATCAAATATTATTTTGGGATGGCAAGATGCGTATTATATATATATATATATATATATATATATATATAGCATATATTATATATATATATATATATATATATATATATATATATATATATATATATATATATATATATATATATATATATATATATATATATATATATATATATATATATATATATATATATATATATATATATATATATATATATATATATATATATATATATAGCAGAGCATATATATATATATATATATATATATATATATATATATATATATAGCATATATATATATATATATATATATATATATATATATATATATATATATATATATATATATATATATATATATATATATATATATATATATATATTGTATATATATATATATATATATATACAGGGTGTCCATGCTGCGAGAGCAAAGCTTCAAGGGGGTGGTTGGGGATGATAAAATAAGCAAAAAATCGTTCTACAGGGGGGGGTCTAAAATGTACCGTTATCGAGTTACAGGGTGTTTAATTTTATATATATATATATATATATATATATATATATATATATATATATATATATATATATATATATATATATATATATATATATATATATATATATATATATAAATATATATATATATATATATATATAAATATATATATATATATATATATATATATATATATATATATATATATATATATATATATATATATATATATATATATATATATATATATATATATATATATATATATATATATATATATATATAAATATATATAGAATATATATATATATATATATATATATATATATATATATATATATATATATATATATATATATATATATATATATATATAAATTTGGATCCTTTGATAATTACATGAAAAGCATTTTATAAATATGTGTTTCCATCGATATTTATCTAACATAATGGTTTAAAGTGATCATCTACAACTAAATTTAAGAGACACTTAAATCACCTATTTTCTAAAACTTTGAGGGCAAGTCGGCACGGGTTAGAATTAACGTAGGAAGTTGAAATTCTGTATTTGGGTAACTAGTAGACTATTAAACACAATTATGGGGTATGCGTTTCAATAATCCAAAAAATAAAATTTTTGCCCATATAAGGGACACCCTAATATAACAAGAACAACAACAAAACCATCACGCCGTTTCCCCGCAGGGGTAGGCAGAGAGAATGGACCGCCACACTACTCTATCCTGGCAAACCTCTCTAGCTTCCTCCACATTCATACAACAAGTCATACACGCACGTCGATTCCTCCGACTTATAACATGACCAACCTTTAAAATTTGATTAATTTGGTCATGCCATGTTTTCCTCGGTCTGCCTCGACTTCGTACCCCATTTACATCATTAACGTATACTCTCTTAACCATTCTTTCTCCATCCATGCGTTCCATATGTCCGAACCAACGCAGCGATCCTTTCATAATTTTGTTCATAATACCTTCTTCCGCTCTACATTCCTTTCTTTTATCAGCATTTGAGATTCTGTCG